>CM065738.1:38820929-38823429 GCA_033310375.1 Conus canariensis | reverse complement strand
TATTGTACTGTACTGTACTGTATCGCTTCATTAGAACAAATTTCTCTGCATGAAAACTCTCCCCAGGAACAGTGTATTGCCATAGTATGGTGCCACAGAGTTTTTTTGTGGTGTTTGTTTATTGGGTTGTTCGTTGGTTGGTTGTTTTTTTTTTGTTTTGTTTTTTCGGGAGGGGGGGGGGGGGGGGTGTTGGTTTCTATTTTTTCCGGTCAACATACATTTTCCAGTTTAATTTCGCTTTGGTTACCTCCCTTCTCTCTCTCTCTCTCTCTCTCTCTTGTGTTATGTGTGTGTGTGTGTGTGTGTGTGTGTGTGTGTGTGTGTGTGTGTGTGCGTGTGGTGTGTGTGTGTGTGTGTGTGTGTGTGTGTGTGTGTGTGTGTGTGTGTGTGTGTGTGTGCGCGCGCGCGCGCGCGCGCGCTTGCTTAACTGTATCATGCATTTGAAGTCCTCAGTTTATCATCTCATTCGACACACTAGTGATCCATACCTCCAACTTTAGGATCTGCAGGAAAGGGAGAGAAGAAACCCGCCCTGTGAGAGACCACAGTCATGGAGCCCGTGACAAACTTCACACATAGATCCCAATATTTTGCTCTCACGCGTAATTCCGAGTGTACCCTTTCTGGAGCTCTAAAATTCGCAAATTCAACATATCAAAAACAACAACAACAACAAATCAAAAAGCAAAAAACCTCACGTTTCATTCAAATGGTTCTTGTGAGGCACTGCTTGCAAGACATTATCTGTGATGGTGGGGGGGGGGGGGGGGGGGGGGGGGGGGGGGGGGGGGGGGGGGGGGGGGGGGAGGAGAGAAAGAAACTATGGCCATTTAAAACACCAGGAAATGATGTCCTTTGAGTAAAACGGAAAGAAACTGAATGAAACTCAGTCGTGAAAACTGTCTCTTTTAATTATACATACTGGGCAAAATGAACACGTGAACACACAAAACAAGGTGCAAAAGAATGCAGATTTGACACGCAACTCAAAGCAGGAAACTAAAAGTTCTACAAATATGTCTGTCTAGCTCAGAAATCACAAAGTGGCGAAAAAGCACAGAACAACTCCCCAGGATGGCTGTCTTTCTCACGCTGACTGCTGTCAGATGACTTCAACGCGCTGACAGCCCTGATATTAGTCCGTCACGAGAAACGGTCCACCTTTCACCCCCCCCCCCCCCCCCCCCCTAATAAATTTGTCATATATATTTTTTGGTGCTTTAGAGTGTATAGATCACGAAAAATCATGTTAACATAAAAAATCTTGGGACGCACTGTCCCTTCTGGCTTAATTTTGAAGGTTACCCATCTCAGGTGCCACGGCTGCTTTTCGTCGGTCCAAAACGTTCCATAAGTTTGGTGATCACCTGTGTCTTTGTTATTTAAGCTACGAGAATTTCCTTTATGTTTGTGTTGACAGTAATGCCTTCTGCACGATACGCAATAATCAGAACGATAATATATGAAATAAGGTGACCGCAGTGAAGCTACATGTGTACCCACCGTATGTCACACATTGCGAACTGTAAATTTGCCAAAGTGTTTGCAATAAACCGTCTTTCTGGAAAACTGTGCGACTTATTAGAAACAAAGTACACCACAGTTTCAAAGAACAGTCTCTTGTGATTCTTTTGAGCCATGGGCCTATGCTGATGTCACCTGTTGCCGGGTTATCTCCCCTAGCCCCTATTTGGCTTCGACGCAAATTTAATTCTTTACAAATTCACATTGGTCTTTTAATTGAAAAAAAGTTTATGTGCACTTTCCAAGTGCACTTTCCACGACGATGTCATGCGTTCCTCTGCTAGTCTGTATGGAGAAGACCTGCACACAGACATATGCACTCTGATTTAACTCCTTCGGTTCCCATCATCCACAGGACTGCTGTATTCAAGGTAATAAATGAGCATCTAGATTGACCAAAAATAAAAGTAAAATTCTTATTGTCTGGAAATGGAAGGACTAAACTTCTGAAGAAATTAAGTCAACACAACGACAGAGAGACAAACATAAAAAATCATGCCTTTTCGTCTATTGATGTTACTCACAATATTAACCACGTTAAGTTATAGATTAAAAGTTCACGGGGTTTTTTTTACATTTTAAGGAGAGACGACACATGGTGCCCACACGTTAAGAGAAACAGACAATATCATAATCTTTTCCTCCAAAAAGTCGAACTCGCCCAATTCATCGTCAGAACGTGACTTCTGAAAATGGTTTCAGTTGTATCATTGCTGATCACTTCCTTATTTTCATTATAGCTAAACTATTTCAAAATCCCTTTGGAACAGGACTGTGGCTACCCATTTATTCAGTTTAAATCTTTAGGGGGAGGGGGGGGGGGGTTGTTGATGTGCACATTTTTCTGCTGTTATATCCTCTTCACGCACGTGTATCCTTTACTTTTTTTTTTAAATTGTATTTCATTGATACTTTTCAATTTCTTATACTTTATCTATTTCTTCGGCAGTTTACTTAATAATTAATAATTATTCAT
>CM065738.1:38798429-38815929 GCA_033310375.1 Conus canariensis | reverse complement strand
ACGGCTGCAGTAGACAACACTCTCACACTCCGAACACTACCCCTACGCCAGCCCCCCCCCCCCTCCCCCCCCCAAACCCACTCCCCTGCCACCAGTTCTCGCCGCCTACCCCCACCCCCGCCTACTTATCATCTCTATTGCCTTCTCTTTTCTTTCCCCCATCCCCCTGACCCACTACTAGTGTAAAGAAGTATCGTCAAAAGAGATGTTATAACGTACCGCTAATACTCTCTCTCTCTCTCTCTCTCTCTCTCTCTCTCTCTCTCTTAATCCCTCCTCCCTCCTTCCTTCCTCATCCCCCATAGTCCCCCCCCCCCCCCCTTCCCCATCCCAGTCCTCTTTCCGACCCACAATTCCTGTTCAGAAGTATCGACAAAGGAGCGGATGTTATTACACACCAAACCAAACCCACAACCATGAGAGAGAAAAATAATCTAAAAACCACGTTTCCCCTACTTACAGAGAACGTGAGGTCGTTGACGCCGGCACGATCAGCAAACCACTGCACCGTCTGGTCCAGGAACTCCAGAACGGCCACATAGATCAGCAGGTTGATGACCACATAGCCCACCATGGTCAGTCCTTCTTTGGCCCCTTGGACAAGGCTCCCAGCATACTGCCGTAGTGCCTGTGCACAGCGAAACGTCGGGCAGCTGGACTGTCCAGTACCACCAGGAGTGACAGAGCAACACAGGGATGATCCTGACCAGGAAAGCAAGGGGGTGTGGGGATGGGACCTGTCCAGACGCTTATACTGGTGCCACCAGAACGACCATATGTAAAAAGAATGGGCAGGTGAGAACGTTAAGTGTCTATGTTGTTGTGCGACGTTCGGATTCCAACTCCGAAACATCTGACAGCAAAGTGTCGATTCTAACACTATGGTAAACAGGCAGCCAACATTTCTGTCAAGTCACGGCTATTATCTTTCCTTTCTTTCTTTTTTCTTTTCCTTTTTCTTTTAGCTCAATCCTTGACATGGCCTCAACCAGCTGCTGACGCCATATCATGGGTGAAAAAAAAATGTGCCTGTGTTTAAAGCTTAAAACCCACTTGACGACTTTAAAAAGTAAAAATATTGATCACTCTTCCAACGTATCGGAGGACGTTAATAGTTGGGGGGGGGGGGGGGGGATGGGGTGGGGGGGAGGGGGTGTTGTTGGTTTTTTTTCCTTGTACATGCAGGGGGAAGGGGAAGGAGAAACAACGGTTGAACATTAATGAAAGAAATTCCTTTATGATTTGCAAGTCCTAAAAGCCAACATTCATCTTGTTGTGCAGAAAATAACTGAGAGTTTCAGACGGAAAGAAACTGAATTACGCTCTACACTGTTTAAACTTCGTCTTTGTCTTACATCTCTGTCTCTTTCGTTTATAAATATTTAGACATGTGTGTGGCTTCTTGGTTCGTCGAAATCTGTCAATTTCCTTGCAGTTGCTAAGGAGAGCTGTCGGTATCCTCCTGTTGTTACTGACCAGTACACTACGTTTGACAGTGACTGACAGTAACGAGCTTGTGAGGGGATGTGAAATTTTCAAACTCCCTTACCTGACATCCACGTTGTAGGCATCCTCTGCCTTAATGGTGGGTTTCCGTTCATCCGGGTACAACAGTTTGGCAAAGGCCAGGGCTGCTGGGGCTGACATCACACTGGCCGTCAGGATGTGGTCAATGGGGGCCTGCCAAGTGATACCATCACATCTTTTGTCATGGTAAACTTCCTATATGGATTTTCGGTATCGACATAGCTTCTGATGATTAGAGGATGGTTGAATAAAACTATTCTTTGTGTCATGCGTTTGAAAAAAGCAGATTCCAGGACGTAGGATGTGTAAGCATTCTCTCTCTCTCTCTCTCTCTCTCTCTCTCTCTCTCTCTCTCTCTCTCTCTCTCTCTCTCGTGTTTTCACGCATACTTCGCACATGAATCGCAGCCTGTTTCAGTGACTGGAAAGATGAAACGTTTCCGAGTGATCGATTGAATAATAATGTTTTGAATTCTGTTGCTGGCAATAAAGAAAAACGCGCCGTTTCCTTTCTGCACTGGAACGTTAATGGTCTATTATCTAAACTTAATGATAAGGATTTCGTTTCGTATGTTTGCTCTTTTGATTTTATATGTCTGGTAGAAACATTTCTTGAGGAATTTAATTCTAACATATTTGCTGGATTTTCAACAGTTTGTGTTCCTGCAGTAAAATTTACGACTCAGGGGAGGCGATCTGGTGGTTTAGTATGTCTGATTAGAAATGACTTTTTACCATATGTTGAACAAGTTCATATCAAATCTCGAAACTGTGATGCATTTCTTATTAAAAAGCACTTGTTTGATCTGGACAAAGATATTCTATATATTTATTCCTATGTACCTCCTGAGGGTTCGCCGTATTATGTTTATTTTGAGACTGAAAATGGTAGAGCGCTTCTGGAGGATTACATAACTGATTGTATATTGACATATGATGATGTGTATGTGTTGTTGTGTGGAGATATGAATAGCAGAACTTCTAACATTTCACATGTTTGTCAGAGAGTAGATAATGATAATATTTTCGAGTTGCAATGTGCGAGTCATCCATTAAGTGTTGGTAGATGTTCCCAGGATAAATCGTTGAATAATTATGGTAAGTTGTTATTGAATATGTGTACTGCTGTAGATTTGTGTATACTTAATGGATTGTGTCATGGCGACCTTGAAGGTCGCTACACATACGTGTCAGAAAATGGTTGCAGTGTTAATGATTATTTTATGATGTCTTGTGAATTATTTGCGTGTTTAAGTGATTTGTGTGTGCTGAACGTGTGTGAACGTATTGAATCGGACCATTTGCCTGTTGAATTTCATGTCAATCGTGAAGATAATAACCCAAATACTAGTTTAGATACGAATAGCTTCATCATGGAAAAATATGTGTGGAATGATGATTATATACATGTATTTTGTGATAATATGACTTTAAAACATTTCCAGGATAAAATGGCGTTTGCAATCAGTTTATTGATTTTGACATTAACGAAGCACTGTGTTACTTTAACATATGTATAAGGGAAGCTGGGGAATGCATGAAAAGACAAGTAAGATGTATGAAAAGTGACAGACCTAAAGACTGGTTTGATGCAGAGTGCAGAGCCTGTAAATCACATGTTCGTGGATTGCTGAATAAATCTCTGCGTTCGCATGACGCTGAAGATCGTCACGAGTATTGCAAGGCAAGACGTGAATATAAGCATTTACAAAAGAGAAAGAGAAAACAGTTTAATGAAGATTTAATGTCAGAATTATTATCATCTGTAAATAGTCAAAAACAGTTTTGGGACACTGTGAAAAAGATTTCTTTAAAACAAAATCAGCCTCCAAATAGCATCAGTATAGATACTTAATTCGACCATTTCAAAACACTACTGACAAACAATACAAGTGTTGATGATATATTACGATGTGAACAAATGAAGAAATTGAAATGTATTTTAATCGCCCAATTTCCAAAGAAGAAGTTTTGTATGCCATGAGGAAAATTAAACACCATAAAGCTGCTGGACCGGATGGTATTATTGGAGAGTTCTTGAAATACTGTAGTAAATCTGTTCCTATTTTGCATTTTTTAGTAACATTTTTCAACTCTCTATTTGATAAAGGAATTTATCCTGAGAATTGGTCAGAATCCATTATTATACCCCTGTACAAGAAAGGAAATGCAAACAATCCCAATAACTACCGTGGCATTTCTCTTTGTGATGCTTCTAGTAAGTTGTATAGCACTATCATTAACCGTAGGTTACAGGAATGGGTAGAGGAAAATAATCTTTTTTTTTTTTTTTTTTTTTTTTTTTTTGCTGTCCCAACCTCTGCGCCACCTCAGAGGCAGTGCACCCACGCCGCTCATTCCGACACCCCGTCCACAGCCACAGCCCAGTCGGCCCCGCCGCAGCCCCGGCACCGGCAATCCACAGGGAGCAGTCAATTTCAAGTCGTCAAGCGGCAACCCACCGGAGGAGACACTGCACTGCTGCCGAGTCACTTCGGTGGTGTTCAGTGGCGCCTGTTCTGATCTAACATACGCAGGACACCACCTACTAAGCCCCCTACTGACGACAATAATTGCTTAGTCGCGGAGTCGGCGTGAGTGAGCTCTCCCTCCGGAGGGCGCCACCACGTCCGTCCAACGACAGCCCCCATGGACTCGCCGATACCGGTGACCCCGACGGAACCAAACCAAGGCCACAGACGTGGAGAGGACATCGAAATTGAGGTCGCCATGAGAGCAGGGCATGAAGGGCCACGGAATTTGAGACATTTTTTTTAAATGCTGATCGATGACAATGAGGATGATTAAGATGATGCTACGGATTTCCATTTCGGTCTGAGACTACATGACTGGGCTGTACTCTACGCTTCCTTTCATAATATATCCCGGCGTCAACCAGGCCCGAGAGATACAGGCACCTGCAGTGTTGGTCAGGAAATTTGAGCAACACTCTCAGAAACGCATCCATTAAGTGGATGAAACTCGACTGTGTGGTCCCAGTCTTCCCAACTGAGTCCGCAGCAACTCAACTCTGGGTAGGAGCCGGTCGGGGCAGAAAAACCCACATGACTTCTGATGGGATTCGAACCCACGACCTCCCAGCCGGGAATCCGCGACGCTAACCACTTCGCCACGGCGGCTGGTCGAGGAAAATAATCTTACGGGAGAATACCAAGCTGGATTTAAACGTAATTATTCTACTGTTGATCATATGTTTACCCTGATGGCGTTTATTCAAAAGCAATTCTCTTTCAATCGTAAACTATATGTTGCTTTCATTGATTTTGAAAAAGCTTTCGATTCTATTAAGAGAAGCATCTTATGGCCTATTTTGTTAAAAAATGGTATTCATGGTAAATTGTTTAAATGTATAGTAAGTATGTATAACTGTGTAAAATCTAGAGTAAGAAGTGGAGGGAAATTGACAGATTATATTATGTGTACTAGTGGTGTTAAACAAGGTGACGTATGTAGTCCTATTCTTTTTTCTTTGTTTATTAACGAATTAACATCTGTAGTTATAAATAATGGTAGACATGGAGCCCAATTTACGGAGGACCTTTTAGAACTGTTTATACTTCTCCTAGCAGACGATGTTGTTTTGTTATCTGAAACAGTTATTGGTTTACAAACACAGTTGAATAATTTAGGGCGCGCTGCTGCTTCTCTACAACTGAAAGTAAATATGCAGAAGAGTAATATAATTGTATTCAGAAAGGGTGGCTATTTGGGAGCAAGAGAACACTGGAATTATAACGGAATAACTATGCCAGTCGTGAATGTATACAAATATTTGGGAATCTATTTTTCAACCCGATTAAGTTTTAACTTTGCTTGTAAAGATCTTGCGAGTAAAGCAAAGCACGCTGTTTTGTGTATAATGAGGAAACTATCAAGTTTAGGAAATCAGTCATTCGAAGTATTTGTGAAATTATTTGACTCCCAAATCCAACCCATTGTTCAATACGGTGCTGAAATTTGGGGTTTGGATAAAGCTGCAGTCGATTGTGAGAAAGTCCATTTATTTGCCCTGAAGAGGTTCCTTGGTGTGTCAATACAAACGTCCAATGATTTGGTTTACAGGGAAACTAATAGATACCCAATATACTTGAATTCCACAGTTAGATGTATTAGGTACTGGTTAAAACTGATACAAATGAATGACTGTAGATTACCGAAGAAAGCTTACAACATGCTACGTAACCTAGATGCCAGGGGAAAAATAAACTGGGCCACGAAAATGAGAATTAGATTACATGAACTGGGTTTTGGGTATGCCTGGTTAAATCAAGGAGTAGGAGATGAGCCGACCTTTATTCGAACGCTCCGTGCCAGGCTGGTTGATAGCAGATGGCAAGAATGGAATTCTCACATGAATGATAGTGCTAGATTTGATTTGTATAGACAATATAACTCCTTACACTGTATTCCGACTTACTTGTCAATGAAAATGGACAGACATCTGAAATTTATAGTGACAAGGTTTAGACTTGGAATATCGGATATCTTAGTTCATCATTTTCGTTACAGGCAACATTCCAATGCTGATCTTACCTGTCCATTATGTAAAAACGCGTGTGAAAATGAAGTTCATTTTATACTGCAGTGTACTGCCTTGAGTGATCTTAGAGATGAATTCATTCCTTCTAGTTATTATCGACAACCATCTTTGTTTAGACTCATCTTACTCATGTCTTGCACTAAAGAAAATGTTGTAAAAAAAAGCTTGCATTGTACTTATATAAAGCTTCTAAACGCCGGAGCTTAGCATGTTCTTGACTAAGTACTGTTTTTCATTCCTTTTTTTTCTTGATATGTTTATGGTATCACTTTTTGTGCATGTTTAATCCACCCCTTCATAAGGGGCCGTGGCCTATATTGAATAAATCATCCGTATCTCTCTCTCTCTCTCTCTCTCTCTCTCACACACACACACACACACACACACACACACACACACACACACACACACGCGCGCGCGCGCGCGCGCGCGCACACACACACACACACACAAACACACACACACACACACACACACACACACATATATATATATATATAAAGTAATAAATTCCAAGGGTAAGTAACTGAGCACCATTCCAGCAATTTTCAGAGCAGCTTGGTGTTGCAATAACTGCAGGAAATATTGAATTATAAACAAATCCTGCTCTTATGTCTTAGACTGAAAAAAATAGGGGGAGAGATAAGCTTTCATACCTGCAGTGGTAGATAATTCTGCCTAACTAACTGTATGTGCTTGAGTGGGTCAATGGGAACAATAAATGCTTCTCAAAATGAGCCTTCAGCAAGCTTATAGTTTCCAAGGCGGAGACAATCTCCAAAGGAGAGGAAACTCATAAACATATCATAACTCCTGGTCAGATGCCGGTATTTCGAAACCTGATTGTTTCTCCTCAGTGACCTCGGAAAGTCCTAACTTGAATCCTCTGCCTTTTAGGTTTTAAGCTTAAAATATACTTTGTGGCAAATACACACATGTACGGAAAACTGTAAGCTAAAACGATGTATTCGGACTGTTACATTTTTAGCCCACAAACATTCTCGAATGAAATAGGCTTTTAGCAAACATGCTAAAAAAAAAAGTCACACACACACACACACACACACACACACACACACACACACAGAGGAGAGGGAAGGAGAGAAAGAGAGGGGGGTGAAGGGGGAGGGAGAGAGAGAGAGAGAGAGAGAGAGAGAGAGAGAGAGAGAGAGAGAGAGAGAGGAAAACATACAGACAGAGAGACAGAGACAGAGAGAGAGAGAGAGAGAGAGAGAGAGAGAGAGAGAGAGCGAGAGACAGACAGATCAAAGAGTCGGAGACAGAGAGAGACAGAGACAGCCAGAGACAGAGAAAGGCTGTCTTTTACCCCATACGCAGCGAAGGCCGACAGCAGTGATCCCGCGATACTGGCAAACCCTCCAGTCATGACAGCGAACAGTTCGGACTGTGTGATGTCCATCATGAAGGGCTTGATCAGGATGGGGGCCTCCGACTGTGTAGGGAAGGGGCATCACAGGAACATGAATGCGTGAGGAATACAATTAGAATGATGACAAGTGAGCCGTGATATCTTCCTTTTTTTTTTCAACCCCAGGGCCAGTACATTTACGCTTAGTGTTGTTCCGATTCCTGTTCGGGAAAAAAAGTTTGCTTTTTCTTTCCTTTTCGTTTGACAGAATTCTTAATGTTACCAGCCGCCGTAGAGAAGTGGTTAGCGTCGCGGATTTCAGGCTGGGAGGTTGTAGGTTCAATTCCCATCAGAGCCATTCATGTATGGTATTGTTCTGCCCTGACCGCCTCCTACCAAGCGTAGACTTTGCTATCAGCTCAGTCGCGAAGACGGGGACCACAGTCGAGTTTCATCTGCAATGAATGTGTCTCAGAGAGTATTGCTCAAATTTCCTGACCAACACTGCAGGTGTCCGTATCTCTCGGGCCTGGTTGACACCAGGATCTATTGTGAAAGTAAGTTTTGAAAGCAGCCCTTTTCTGCAGTCTCCGACCATTGTAGAAATTCGTAGCATCATCTTTATCATCTACATTCTAATTGGTTAGCATAACAAATGTCTCAAGTTCCATGGTCCTTCATGTCTGTTCCCCTGGTGACCTCAGTTTTGCTTTCCTTTCCACGTCTATACCCTTAGTGATGCTCTGAGAGAGAGAGAGAGAGAGAGAGAGAGAGAGAGAGAGAGAGAGAGAGCCCAAAGCAGAGTACACGAATCTTCGAGATAAGACAAAAAAGGGAGGAAAAAAGGATTCTTAATGTTCCCTTCAACCGCATGATGAGCGGAGAATGAAGAAATAAAAAGCTAATGCATTGAAGAAAAAATAAATGCACTTTGGTCGCAACAAGAATAGCAGTATGCAGAATCCTGGGTTACAGGCCCCTGTCCGTGTCGAAGTCATTGATTGGTGCCCTCGCAGAGAAAATCGCTTGTGTATGTGAAAGCGCTAATAAATGAGATAAGCAAAGGAAGGGGGCCTCTAAACCAGGACTTTACCCAGAAATGCTCCCACAAGTGAAACATTTGCTCACAGAGTAAGACAATGAGGATTAAGAAGTGAGACAGATGGATCAGAACAGTAAAAAAGAAAAACAAAGAAATGTCGCGACTATACCCACCAATGTCAGGAAGAGGTTAGACGCGGAGTTTATGCACTCTATAGGACTGGTGCCCAGACAGAAGCTGAGGAACTTGCCGAACTTGGCGATGAAGATCTGCACCAGCCCCAGGTAGTAGAACACGCTGATCATGGCGTTGAAGAAGATCACTGTGGGCATCAGCTGTGGAGGAAAAAAAAACAAACTTACGTCTTCTGACGTCAACGTAAATTATGACGTCAACTTGAATTACATAGAAACATGACGAAAATAATAATATTTGGCGAGAGAAGGGAGCAAGAACTAACGGCCGAGGCTTTGGTGTCCAGCCTACTTTAATTTGTTTTAATCGTCGTTTTCTCCGTAGTGTTACTATGTGGAGAGGCTGACTTTCAAGTCAGTGGTGCGTCGAAGTTCACTGTGTATGTGCGATACTTTTGATGACGGTACCAGCGAAATACGTACCAAGAAATTTATTTGTTATAAAAATGTTGTGAATGCTGTGTCGCCGAGCGTGACTTACGACTCCTGCAAGAATATTTATGTGGTCTAATTGTACCACCACATGTGTGTCGGTGGGCTGAGTTTATTGATGTGAACATTGTAAGCTAAGTTTTGTTTTAGATCAACAATACGTCGAAGTTTGTTGTGTTCCATGGGACTTTGCTGAAATCGTGTTCTCCGGGGATTCACAATTGTTTACTGTGCTTTGTGAATCTGCGGTTCTCATGCTATGGTTTATTGTGCCTTGTGAATCTGCGATTCTTCTTCTATGGTTTACTGTGCCTTGTGAATCTGCGGTTTTTCTTCTGATAGTTCGACGTGATTTATTGTGCTTGCTGTGTGCTGACCCTGTTTCTTCTTCTTCATCGCTTGTGTTTGTGAACGGCTGTGCCTTGTCTTCTTTTAGTGCTGTAGACTGTGGCTTGGGTACTGTGGAACCGAGTGTGTTGACTGTATATGTGAGACACTGTGGACGGCGCCGGCGATATCTGTGAGTGATATCAAGATATGTAATATGATACGCTGATATCTGATGATTGAAGTTCCTATGTATTAATATCTTGATCTATATGCTATGTAGTGACATGTATTGATTCGTACCAATTCACATGAATGTATGTCTTGATGGTTCAGGCAGCATAATTATAAAAAAAAAAATCTGGCTATTCATGTCCGTATGGTGTGGGTGTGTGTAGGGAATAATTATTACACGCATCCAAACATTTGAGAACGTGAGTCAGACAGCAAAACACGCACCGCACACCATCCGTAACATGTCTATCAAAAGTTCATTCTGGACGGAGTTGAAAGTTTCCATGTGCTATACATCTACCAGTACAACTATCCTTTCATCTGTTCTTCTCACATACTCGCCAAGCTTCTAGAACCGAGCAGAAACATGGTATGGGTTGTGAGATTAAGGTCATACTAGGCACACAAATATGTTTGCTTCAGGTAACTAGACTAAAACGTATAGGGAAGGTAGGTAAGAAAAAAAAAAAACATGGAAGGAACGTTGCCTTTACTTAATCACATGCTAGCGGTTTTTGTCGCCATATTGATCCTAGCGAATGCTACTTTGAAACTTCTATGATCTGCGATGTCGGTCCTCGACATCTCTGCGTGCACTATTCTCATGTATATTTTTTTCCCAGTTACACACAAAAGTTTAACGGCGTCTGTACGAGTCTGGCAGAAACCTCAACCAGTACCGTTTTCTGTCCGGCAGTAAGCCAGTCGGGGACAATGGCTAGTAATTTGAACTTGACGCTACCGGTACCCCTCAACAATTGCTGAGGATGTTTTCGCAAACAAATTCACTACAGAGATGTGAATTAATTTAGATAAATTATACTGTATGAAAGGCACAGAATGTTCAGTGTGCACATTTCTCTCACAGCACAATACAGTCTGCAGCTGAAGCATGCTGTGAAACATATCCATGACCTTTAACATTCCTCTATCCCTCCTCCCCATCTCTTCCATCCCATCCAGTATTAGTAAGTCATGTATTTTCCAGCTTCAAAAATGGCAAGGGCCTTCGGAGTAAAACATTCGCATTCATATTCTAGCTGAGATCTTTTTAATAAAACATTCGTATTTCTCTCTCTCTCTCTCTCTCTCTCTCTCTCTCTCTCTCTCTCTCTCTCTCTCTCATTATGTACTTGAGGGCAATGTACACTTTTGCTCGCTTCAGTCTGCCAAAATGCCTACTGGAAACACTTGGCCTTCAAAGGACGGTCTTAGAATAGGATTTTTAAATATAAATTATGTACTTAACAAACGGGAAGAGTTATCATCTATTCGTTATAATTCTGGAAAGCAGTTTCATTTATTTTGCTGTGCTGAGTCTAGGTTAACTAAATATATAACTGATGAAGATGTATCAATACCAGGTTACAGCCCATATTCGACTTGACCCAATCTTCCCAATGTAAACAGGTTTAATACTTTATTCATGTCAGTCCCTTGCTTTTTTTTTTCGCTTATTACCCCTCCTGGGATACAGGCCGCCAACAAAGGACCTCCAGGCATCTCTGTCCTGGGCTCTTTCCTCCAGCTGGTTCCAAGTCATCCCCATGTTCCTGATGTCTGCTTCCAGGTCCCTGCGCCAGGTGTTCCTTGCCGACCTCTTTTTCGTTTTCCTTGGGGGTTCCATGTTAGGATTTGTCTGGTGATGTTGCTTGCAGGCTTCCACAGCGTATGTCCAATCCAGCCCCTGTTCTGCGGGCAGCTGGTTTGTTCTCTTCCAGAGCTCGTTGTTGTTGATGGTGTCTGGCCATCGGATGCGGAGAATCTTGCGCAGGCAGTTGTTGATGAACACCTGCACTTTCTTGGTGGTGGCAACTGTAGTTCAGGTTTCCGCTCCGTACAATAGAACTGCTTTGATGTTGGTGTTGAAGAGCCTGATTTGGTGTTGACTGACAGTTCCTTGGAGCTCCAGATGTTCCGTAGCTGTACGAACGCTGCCCTGGCCTTTCCAATCTTTGCTCTGACGTCGGCGTCTGTGCCCCCCCCCCCTCCCCCCTGCTTGTCGATGACACTGCCAGGTAGGTAAAGGCTTCTACTTCCTCTAGCATTCGTTGTCCAGCATGATCGAGTTGGCGCTGACAGTGTTGGCCTTGAGAATCTTGCTGTTTCCTTAATGGATGTTGAGCCCTACTTGAGCTGATGTGGCTGCTACGTTGCTTGTCTTCTCTTACATCTGATGTTGAGTGTGCGAAAGTAGTGCCAGGTCGTCGGCGAAGTCCAAATCGTCAAGGTGCGTCCAGGGTGTCCACTGGATCCCATGTCTTCTCTGAGCTGTTGAGGTCTTCATGGTCCAGTCGATTGCCAGTAGAAATAAAAATGGCAAAAGCAGGCAGCCTTGTCTGACACCAGTCCTCACTTCGAATGCCTTCGTGAGCTGCCCTCCATGGATGACTTTACAGGTCAGAGCCTCGTATGAGTTTCTGATGATGGTGGTGATCTTGGCCGGCACACTGTAATGTCGGAGAAGCTTCCACAGGGTGTCTCGGTCTACGCTGTCGAAGGCGTTCTCATAGTCAATAAAGTTGACATACAGGGATGAGTTCCACTCGTTCGATTGCTCAACGATGATGCGAATCGTTGCGATCTGGTCTGTGCAGGATCGATCCTTGCAAAAGCCAGCCTGCTGGTCGCGGAGTTGAGCATCAACGGGATCCTTTAACCTGTTCAAAATGACTGTTAAAAACCTTTCCTGGCACTGACAGCAGTGTGATTCCTCTGTAGTTCGCGCAGTTGCTAAGGTCGCCTTTCTTGGGAATCTTGATAAGGTATCCCTCCTTCCAGTCTGCTGGCACTTGCTCCTCTTCCCAGATCTTCTTGAAGAGAGGCCAAAGCATCTATACTGTGGTCTCTATGTCTGTCTTCAGCGCCTCTGTGGGGATGTTGTCAGGTCCTGCCGCCTTTCCGTTCTTCAGTTGTTTGATGGCCTTCCCAATTTCTTCTTTGGTTGGTGCCCCGCAGTCTATGGGCAGGTATGAGTCAGCCTCTTCGATGTCTGGAGGGTTCTCTGGCGATGGTCTGTTCAAGAGCTCCTCGAAGTGCTCAACCCATCTGTTCTGCTGCTCTTCTCCTGTGAGTTGCCTTCCCTCTCTGTCTTTTGTTTGTCGTTCTGGCCTCCTGTACTTTCCTGCCAGCTTCTTGGTGGTGTCGTACAGTCCTTTCATGTTTCCCTGTTTTGCTGCTTGTTCGGCTTCTGTTGCTAGGTCATCTACATATTTCCTCTCGTCTGATCTGATGCTCTTCTTTGCTTGCTTGTTTGCTTCAGTGTGTTCTGCTTGTGCTTTGGCCTTCTCTGCTCTTGTTCGGCTGTTGTTGATTGCCGCTTTCTTCTCTTTCCTCTGTTGGATCTTGCATAGGCTGTCTGCCGAGATCCATTCTTTGTGTTGGTGCTTATTGTGGCCAAGCACTTCCTGGCAAGTTGATGTTACTGCCTCCTTGATCTTCTTCCACTTGTCCTCTAGTGTACCGTCTTCCTCTTCTAGTAGTTCTTGTGGTACTTGAAACTTGTTGCCTAGACTTGTTCTAACCTCTATATTCTTGGATCTTGTTAGTATCTCTCAGGAGAGCTGTGTTGTACTTGTGTCGCACTGCATGTTCCGTCATCCAATTCTTTTTTTTTTAACTTCAATTTAAGCCTGGCCACAACGAGGTGGTGGTCTGAAGCCACGTCTGCTCCTCTCTTTGCCCTCACATCCTGCATGGATCTTCTGAATTTCTTATTGATGCAGATGCGGTCAATCTGTTTTTTTGTTGAGTGGTCTGGTGAAACCCAGGTGACCTTGTGGATGTTCTTGTGGGGGAAAACGCTGCCACCGATGACAAAGTTGTTGAATGCACATAGGTATGCCAGTCATTCACCGTTCTCGTTCATGTCCCCCAGTCCATGGCTTCCCATGATGGTCTCGTACCCAGTGTTGTCCTTTCCAATCTTGGCGTTAAAGTCCCCCATCAGGATGGTGATATCTCTCTCTGGGTACTTTTCTATGATGGACTGCAGTCTATCGTAGAACTGGTCCTTGTCAGTTTTCTCACTGTCATTTGTAGGAGCGTAGCGCTGTATTACCTTCATGTTGATCTTCTTATTCTTGGCTCTGAAGGATGCTGTGATGAATCTTGGGCCATGAGCTTCCCACCCAATAAGCGCTCTCTGAGCTGTTGTAGACAACATCAGTGCGACTCCTTGAGTATGGGGGGCATTGTCCTCTTCATGTCCTGAGTACAGCAGCATCTCTCCCGAGATCAATCGTTTCTGTCTGTGTCCGGCGGGTTTCACTGACTCCAAGCAGGGTTAAGTTGTAGTTCTTCATCTCTGACTCTACTTGGAATGTCTTTCCTGTCTCGTACATGGTCCTGACGTTCCATGTTCCGATGTTGGCTGCCCTGGTTGAAAGAAAGGCGATCGGCCTTGTGGATTCCCGAGATTTCAGGCTTTCACCACATGGCGTCATACATCTTCTTGTCGAAGACCCATCCCTTCCCAGGGCTGAGGTGTCGATTTGATCTTTGGTTGGCGTTTTTGTAGCTGTGGTTTGTTTTACGGGGTGGAGTAGCTGGCCCCACGCCCAACCCTCCTCCTTTATCCCGGCTTGGGACCGGCATGATTCCTGAAAAGGGTCTCCTGGCGGAGTTTGTCCCTTGCGTGCACACTGTTGAATTCTTTTGAACGTCATGGTATTGAATTTATCTGGGTCGAAGTTAAAATTAAGAAAAGCAAGCGCATGTTCACTGGATTTTTATACAGGAACCCCTGTGAACGCATTGACTGGTACGACAAATTCAACGAAATGATGGAAGCTGCTTCACTGGTCGGAAACGAAATAATTTCTCTTCGGTGATTTTAACATAGACCTCCTTAAGATTAATAATGGATGGAATCTAACATGTGATAATTTAGGCCAGTTCCACTTAATTGATACACCGACACGAATCACCCCAACATCCAAACCCCAGATTGACCATGTTTATGCCAGTAAAAAAGACAACATCATAGAAATAAGTTCTCCGCATTGCGGATGTCGTGACCACTCACCGGTATGTGTAACTTGGCTTAAAACAGGCACAAAAATTCCAAGACCTGGACATAAAATTATCACGTACAGATAATTTGCCAGCTTTGACAAGAATTCCTTCCTATATGATTTAGCTCAATCATAACTATGTGATGTTTATCATTATACTGATCCTGATCAAGCTTCTGAATTCTGGTATAAAACTTTATATAGACATCTACAATAAACATACACCATCTATAACTGAAAGGGCCAAACATTCACCTAAGCCCCCTTGGTTGACAGAAGATGTTTAAAAGAACTGTGCGGTAACGAGACAATCTGTTGAAAAATAAAACTTTGAAGAATTCAAGAAGCAAAGGAACAAAGTTGCATCAATTTTGTGCAGTTCAAAAATGAGATATTTTAAAATCCTAGTTTGTAATAGCTCTTACAATAATTCAAAATCAATTTGGAAAGCTACAAACACTTTTACTCGTAAGAATTCGGACAAAACACATGCAGTTCCGAAAGATATTTTTGCTGATAGCTTAAAACATCATTTTTTCAAAATTGCTGATCAAACAGTAAAAGATGACAGATCTTACACGAATGAACTACAACTTCTCAAAGAATTCTGCGAGTCAAAAACCATTAGAACTGAATTAGTAGTTCGTCCAATAACGATTTATGATGCTTATTTTCATCTTGTTCATATGAAACAGACAGGTACTCGCGGTCCTGATGATATGGATGGAAAAATTCTAAAAATTAGTGCTCCTCTCGTTACTGACTCATTCACTTATTTATATAATCTTTTTCCTGTTATTCTCAACCAAGCCAAAACAATACGATTCTTCAAATCTGGAGACAAAACAAATACTTCATATTATAGACCCATTTCCCATGTGTCTCTTCTTTCTAAGCCATTAGCAAAGCATATCAATAAATGCTCTATGTCTCATATTACAAAATACCACGTACTCCATCCTATCCAATCTGGATTCAGATCTAACCACTCTTGTCATACAACACTGCCACCTCTTGTTGGTCAATAGTTAGAACATATAGATGACTTAAATTTCACTCGGGTACTATTAATTAACTTTGCAAAAGCATTTGATGTTGTTGATCACAAATTATTACTGAGAAAACTGGCTATTTATAAATTTTCCACTCACGTCCTTTCTTTAATAAAACCGTTTCTCTCCAGTCGTCAACAATCAGTTTTCCTATGTAACAAGCAATTCAGATTCTTACCACAGATATTTGGTGTGCCACAAGGATCAGTACTTGATCCTCTTCTTTTTTTACTGTATGTGAATGGTCTGCCTTTACATATCAAAGGCTCATGCGATCTCTTTGCCGATGATACATCTATCCACCCTAAGTACTTTGACCTAAATCAGCTATTCATTGAATAACAAGAGAATATGAGTTAGTGACCTGGACCAAACTAAATCATATATAATGTATAATATATAAACTGTCCTTAAACGAACAGAAAACGAAATATGTGATTATAACTTCGTGACAGAAAAGACAAAATTTAACTTCAGCTATGCCCACCCTATGCCCATATAATATATATATATATATATATATATATATATATAACGCTGAACAATTAAGTAGTGAGAGAAAACAAGTGCAGGCTAACAATTCTTCCGTCATTAGAGTAATGACTTGGCAAAGATTTGAATTAAAAAAAAAAAAAAAATTGAAGATGAGGGGAATATATTATAATATGAGTAACCCTTCACTAGCTGCCTGAGGGAACCATCGCACTCCCCTTCAAAGGCAGATCTATTTGTATTGCCTGCTCCTAGGCCTTTCGTCCGCTGGATCGGACTCATCAGGGAGACACGGCTGATTGTGTCTGCGATCTTGGTGTCAAATAGAGACACACCACAGTCCGTAATTCTGTGGTGTTCTCACCACCAAGGGTTCAAAAAAGAATCCAACAGCACCCCCAAAGCAGCCAGCGGAGGGTAGTAAATGGAACAAAACGAAAGTGTGGAGAGGAAAAAAGTTGCTGAAAAAACTAAAAGCATTATGCAAACAGTATAAAATGTAGGGGACAATCTTTGAGCCTATGCTTGAGGATCCATTCAAGGATGCAAGGGACATCAAAAGATATGGAACAGTCTGAGTGGTCAGCTCTGCTGTTCAATAACCCAAGCATTGTGAGTGTCTAAGAACTGTACAGAACAACCTTTACTTGGATCTCCTAAGAGATGCAATCTCCCACTGATTGACCAAACATTATAATGCTGAACAATTAAGTAGTGGGAGAAAACAAGTGCAGGCTAACAATTCTTCCGTCATTAGAGTAATGACTTGGCAAAGATTTGAATTTAAAAAAAAAAAAAAAAATTGAAGATGAGGGGAATATATTATAATATGAGTAACCCTTCACTAGCTGCCTGAGGGAACCATCGCACTCCCCTTCAAAGGCAGATCTATTTGTATTGCCTGCTCCTAGGCCTTTCGTCCGCTGGATCGGACTCATCAGGGAGACACGGCTGATTGTGTCTGCGATCTTGGTGTCAAATAGAGACACACCACAGTCCGTAATTCTGTGGTGTTCTCACCACCATATATATATATATATATATATATATATATATATATATATGTACGTATATAACGCACGCGTTCGCACGCGAATTTGTGTACGTGTGTGTATGCATGTATGTGCGTGTGCTAGCATCGGTGACAAGCAAGTTGAAGAAGTGAGCACTCATAAGATTTTGGGAGTCACCTTAGACCATAATCTCACTTGGTCACTCCATATTAATTATATAAGCAAACGTGTATCACTCCAGCT
>CM065738.1:38773429-38793429 GCA_033310375.1 Conus canariensis | reverse complement strand
CAGCCAGTTTTCGCCTGTTTCTAGACGAGCCAAAGCTCACACTACACACACACACGAAACACACGCCTAAGTTCAGCGAGACAGAGAGGAGCTGGAATGGCTGGAATGATGGAGGAGAATTTAGCAATCATGGAAACTACCACAAACCACGACAAGCCAGCCCTGCTTGTAGATGGCTATCTGTTTCGTTTGGACAGAGCTACGGCCAACGGGAAGACCTGGAGATGTACCAAAAGAGGTTGTCCAGCACGGTGCCGGACTGACGTGGGCAACAAAAATTTGCAGGTACTGCGCCAGCACGTGGAGCATGGCGCTAAAAACCAAAAGGACATCGCCGTCACACAGTTTCGGAAAGCCTGCAAAAGACGCTGTGCTGAGGACTTGTTTCAGCGACCGTCCAAAATTATGAAACAACAGTTGCAGCAAAATGATGACGAGAATATCGACTTAGCAGACATCGAGAAGACGCGAAAGGCGATGTATCAGCAACGACGAAAACAGCTCCCCAAACTTCCCAAAAGTCGGGCTGAAACCCACGAACGCGTCGCTGACTACGACATGACATCCAGCCGAGGCGAACCCATGGTGCAAGTCAACGATGCTGCCAACGGTATTATCATCTACACCACCAACACCAACCTCCAGCTGCTCTGTGACAGGCAGTCCAAAATCTTTGGTGATGGCACATTTAAAACCTGTCCGAAACATTTCTATCAAATATACACACTTCCTGCTTTGAAAAAGGGACAATATGTGCCTTGTGTGTTTGCCCTCCTGCCATCAAAATCTTTGGATGTGTACAAGCACATGTTTCGACACATCAAGGCACTGTGCGTCGACCATGGCCTTGACCTTCAACCGGACGAAATACATCTTGACTTTGAGAAGCCAACTCATACAGCTGCAAGAGACGTCTGGCCCCAGATTGCGATAAAGGGTTGTCATTTCCACCTGGGCCAGTCATGGCACCGGAAGATCGTCTCCCTAGGCCTGGGGGATGACTACAGAGCAGAGGATTCTGAAGTCGGAAGCTGGCTAAAACGATTCTTCGGCATGATGTTCATCGACCCACAGGATGTTCAGGACACCTTTGCTTTTGACTTTCTGGATGATATGCCCGATGATGAAAGGTGCAATAGTTTTGCTGATTACATGTTGAATACTTACGTGAGATCAGAAGCGACATTCCCGCCTGAAATTTGGGCTGACCCAGATCCAAGTGCCAACCGGACAACAAACGCTTGCGAGTCGTTTCATCGACATTTTTCTGACTGCTTCCATTATGCACATCCTACTATCTTTGAACTGATGGACAGACTGAAAGATGTGCAAGCAAACTCCTACATCAAAATCAACACTTTGAATGCTCGTACCGGGCCGGATGCGATGCCGCCGATGAGGGCTGCAAGGCGCCTGAAGCTGCAAGAGATGATCGCCCTCAGAGCACAGTTTCAGAGAGGTACACTTGCCCGAAAAGACTTTCTTAAAAGGATGGCTTGGAAAAACCTACCAGTGGTGGTGTAGATTTACTACTTTTAGAAGAGAGGATCGTGTAAATGTGTAAATATGTGAACTAACTTTTATGCCGTTTTCAAGTTTTAAGATCTGGTGGACAGAGGCCAGCTGTAAACACTTCTCTTTGAAAATTTTTACTGTTCGGAAAATAAATTTGTGAGTATAATAACGATTTAGTGTTTTGTGAGGGTGTTTTCGTGTCGGCGTGCGGGCGTGTGTATATTTGTGTGTGGGTGTGTGTGTATGTGTGTGTGTGTGTGCGTGTGTGTGTGTGTGTGTGTGTGTGTGTGTGTGTGTGTGGTGTGTGTGGTGTGTTGTGTGCGTGTGTACGTGTGTGTGCGTGTGTATGAACAGAGGGGATTCCAGAGCTGGGGCGTGCTGATCTAGATACGGGCGCTGCCAGCCCCTGGCACTCACCGCTCAGCGGGTCAGATTACCGCCTGTAGCTGGCACCACTAAAGAGCAGCCTACAGCCAGTTTTCGCCTGCCGTGAGATTCGATTCGTCCAGCCTGCGCGCTTTCTGTCATAGTATGGGAGACATCATCGTACATGACTTGCGCGCTTTCTATCATACGACCGAGATTCGCTCTTTATAGCAATTGGGGTAATGCGCGCTAACCGGACGCTCCCACGTAGGCAGGCATACACACACACGCGGATGAACTGTTACCTCTATGACATAGGAATTGTTACCATGCTCTTGTTATCCCCCACTACTAAGTTGTCTGACAGCCATTTACATTAGTTTTGTTTAGACTTTCTTTTTCAAATGGAAGATCGTCAAAACACACATACAACATAATGAAACAGGAATTTCTTTTCTTACAAATTTTTAGGACACACGTGCATCGGCATTTTCACAATTGAAGCATACTGGTATAATGAGCAAAGCACGCGCGCGCGCGCGCGCACACACACACACGCACACACACACACACACACACACACACACACACACACACACACACACAACACACACACACACACGCACGCACACACATACACACACACATATATACAAACACACATTGGTCTAATATCACGAATAGTGGATAGACGATAAATGAAAGAACACACACACACACACACACACACACACACACACACACACACACACACACACACACACACTGGATGACAAATCTGAGCCCTCGCTTGAACGCACCACTCTAAGTCAACCGAGCTGTTGTTAAGAACTGGTTTCTTTCTAGGGGCACGGAAGGTGAAGCGGCCCCGGAGGGGTACGGGGGACATCCTCACACTGGTGGCCCTTTGAAAAGTCAAGATGGCTTCCCAACAACCCGCTTACTTAACACAATTCCTTCTCTCTCTCTCTCTCTCTCTCTCTCTCTCTCTCTCTCTCTCTCTCTCTCTCTCTTCTCTCTCTCTCTCTCTCTCTTAACAGAATTCCTTCTCTCTGTCTCTGTCTGTCTGTCTGTCTCTATCTCTCTCTCTCTCTCTCTGGAACTGACATTCAAATAAGTTAATGAACGCCACATTGTTTAGAATCTTCAATACAAAACGGGTATCATATTTCTTGAACTTTCCCGAGAAAAAAAATACAACTTCCGATCCAAATAATCAGTTCCGTATGACTTTTTCTGAATATTGGAGATGCCGCTTATTAAAGCTGCTGCAACGCTTACACAATGGGTCTAAAACTGAACAATAACCTGTTGATACATAATGTGAAAAAAAAGGTCTTTGATTTAATGATAGCCGAATTGTTAGGCATCCATAGAAAAGACCCACTTGGTTAAAAAAAATCAAAGGCATTTGGACAGAAAACATGTTAGCTGAAAAAATCAATGCCCATTAAACAGAGACTTGTTGGCTGCGAAAATCGGGGTCTGCAAAGACGACTTTGTGGTTAAAAAAATGTACTCTATCAACGGGAACTGTCGGTGAAAGAAATCAAACCATTTTGAAATAACACTTGCTGATTAGCACATCAGTACCTTATCTAAACAAGATTTGTGATTACAGAAGCCAGTTGCCTTTGTAAAGAAGACTTGTTGGTTAACGAAAACAATTCTAAACTTGTGGATGAAAAACATGGGTCCACTTTTGTAATGAAAACTCGTTAATTGAAGAAATCAATACCCTCTGTAAAGAAAACTTGTTGATTGAAGAAATACAAAGTTTGTCAAAAAAAAAAAAAAAAAAAAAAAAAAAACCCTTGTCGATTAAAGAAATCAGTGCGCTCTGTAAAGAAAACTTGTTGATTGAAGAAATTCATACAGTTTGTCAAAAAAAAACAAAAAACAAACAAACTTGTCGATTAAAGAAATCAGTGCGCTCTGTAAAGAAGACTTGTTGACTGAAAGATATAAATACCCTTTGCACAGAAAACTTGTTGGTTTAGAAAAATGAACACCTCTAACAGGGAAGATTTCTAGATAAGAGAAATACATACTACATGTGGAGAAGACATCTCGGGTAAAGATACCGATAGCTTCATAAAGACTCGTTGGAAAAGGCAACCAGTGATTTCTGCACAGAAGACTTCTTGCATATATATATTTTTGTAACATTTTTATTTCACTTTGTAAAATGTTTTGCGCACCCACACAAAAAAGAGTAAAGCAAGCAGACAATGAAAACCAACCAACGCAACAAAAATCGAAGTATTGACAAAAAACAAAACAAGCAAACAAACACACACAAAGCTGTAGACATTTGGGAGTAAGACTGTGTACGGATGCTTGACTGTACATGGCTTTGCATAAAGATGTACGAAATGCAATGCGTGTAATATACAACATCGTTTTTTTTTCTATATTGACCCCCTTTATGTAGCGCAATACCCCGCATCAAGCGCACGTGCAAGCAAACACTAGACAATCTTACAAATGTAAACATGAACGCGCGCGCGTAAACACACACACACCACACACACACACACACACACACACACACACACATACACACACACACACACACCACCACCACCACCACCACCACCACCACCACCATCATCATCATCAGCAACAACAACAAAACAAAACAACAACAATAACAACACTTAAAAGCATAATGCACTCTTCTGTTTGTTGGTTGGTTGTTGTTTTTTTTCCTTCCTGTTCATGCTTTTTTTTATCACAGAAAACACTCTTCGCCTTTATTTTATTGAGCACATGGAAATGCTTTTGACCACGCAGAGATGTTTAGGCAAAAGGATTCTTTTTAACCTCAATTACGTAAAGAAGAATTGTTGCTGAAAAGCAAAACAAAACAGTGAATGAGAAGTAACTGGTACTCACCACCGAACAATCTTCCTCACTGGCAATCGTCCACTCCCTGCCTTGTCCAACAGGCCCCCACATGGCCGAGTGCAGGGACACTTGACGAATCGCTTCACCGCCTTGTACACCAGCACCAGCACACCAATGATGGTTCCCACCAGCAGACGGATGGACGGCTCGCTTCCGAATTCGTAATACATGCAGTAGGCGAAATAGGCCATGTAGGCCAGCAAGAGCAGTGCCAGAAAAGTCACTTTCAGCCCCCTCCAGTGCTTCGCCAGGAGGCGCCGGAAGAGGAAGTTGAGGCGGTAGGCACAGCAGAGAGAAGACGGTGGAGATGGGAGGGGGTCTTTCTCTTCCGCAGCCGAGTCCGCGGGGTCTTTGCCGTCTGGGAGGCTGAGGTCGTCCATGTGGATTGCGACTTCTGGTGCAGGAGGTATTGTCTGAAGTGAAAGTCGATTGATCTGTTAGGAGAAGGAAGGGAAGGGTGGAAGAGAGAGGGGGATGGGGGTGAGGTGAGAAGACGTATGGAGAGAGAGAGAGAGAGAGAGAGAGAGAGACAGACAGACAGCAGACAGACAGACAGACAGACAGACAGACAGAGACAGAGAGAGAGACAGAGAGAGAGAGAGTAAAGAGGAAGAAGGGGTAGGGTGGGAGCAGAAGTGGACAGATATACAAACTCATAATTATGTTTTATTGAAGAAGACCTTACTCCTTCGGAAGGACGCATCCAGATTACTCTCTCTCTCTCTCTCTCTCTCTCTCTCTCTCTCTCTCTCTCTCTCTCTCTCTCTCTCTCTCTCTTCATACGTTTTCCCAACTCACCCCAATCCCACTCTGTTCAATTGAATGTAAATATGACAGAGTTAATATAATAGTATTCAGAAAGGGAGGATATTTTTCTTCAAGAGAAAAATGGATTTATAATGGAATTATAATGCCAGCAGTAAATGTTTATAAATATCTAGATATATACTTTTCTACTCGTTTAAGCTTCACTTTTACCTGTAAAAATCTTGCATGCAGGGCCAAAAGTGCCTTATTATGCATTATGCAGAGATTATGTCTGCAAAAAAAATATTCTCTGAAATTATTCTTAAAGTTATTTGATGTTCAAATTCAACCTATGATACAATATGGGGCTGAACAGTAGGGATTGGACGCTGCTGCTATCCATTGTGAAAAGCTTCATTTACATGCCTTGAAGAAATTTCTCGGAGTCTCACTACGGACACCTAATGATTTTGTCTATGGCGAAACAAATCGATACCCTATATCTTTACTATCTGTAGTCAAATGCATCCAATATTGGTTAAGATTAACGCAAATGGATTCTGAAAGACTACCTTACAGGGCATACAGAATGTTTTTAGAACTGGATGGTAGAGGTAAGAAAACCTGGGTGTCAAACGTTCGAAACAAATTGTATGAATAGGGATTTGGAGTCGTATGGCTTAGTCAAGATGTCGGAGATGTGAAAGCCTTTATACACGTATTTCGTGAGTGACTGATTGATTAAAGATGGCAAGACTTGGACTTTCACATTAGAGGTAGTGATAGATTTGATTTTTATAGAATGATAAATGATTTACATAGTGTGCCTAGCTATATGTCTATGGTTATTAACACAGAATAGAAGTGCGTGTTGACAAAATTTCGTTTGGGTATTTCTGATATCTCTGTTCATCGTTCTCGCTACAGACAGTCAAGGAATTGATATCTTCTCTATCCAATACGTAGCGCGTTAAGAGAAGATGAATTTCATTTTGTAGTCATTTGCCCATAACTTAGTGTGATCTAAGAGAACAATTTATTCCATATAAATATTTCAAACAGCCTTGCTTTTTAAAATTGTTATGTTAATGTCGTCAACAAATAAGAATATTGTTAAGCAGTTAATGTTATATTTGAACAAAGCATTCAAGAGAAGAAATCTGTATTTAACTTAGTTCAGTAATAACGCTTGAGACTTGATATCTTTCCCATGTGTGCCCCCCTTCTAAGGGGATATGGCCTTTACGAATAAATCGTCAACGTCAACGTCTCTCTCTCTCTCTCTCTCTCTCTCTCTCTCTCTCTCTCTCTCTCTCTCTCTCTCTCTCTCATCTATAAACACACACACACACACACACACACACACACACACACACACACACACACACACACACACACACACATTGACTGAAACCAATTTATTGTCAGATTAACTCAAGGTTGTACTGATGGGTTGTACACACACACACACACACACACACACACACACACACACACACACACACACACACACACACACACAGATTTCAATCTGACATTTTGAATCTACTTTTACCGAATCATTTTCCATATTTTCAATGTTTTATGGAAATACATTGCAAACTGTTTTATTCTTTAATCATATTATGACACCATCAACATGATCCCCATAAGAAAAAGATAATATCACCTACAGTATTTAGGTGAAATTAGTTTTGTCTAACATCTTTTCAATCTGAACACGGAAGAAAGAAATCAGTTAATTTCGTTCACCGTATCACTATGACAAAGTGGACAGATGAAATTATGATCAATCAAAAATCTCTATAATTCTGAGATATGATACCACATCTGCACATCTGACTTCTGGTCCAGTACATTTCAATGCATGTTGATATGAATAGACGAATAAATCAGGACAGAATGTAAAGGCCTTCACACTGTCAGTGTCAAACTGATGACAGTCCTGCACATGGACACTTAACCAATTGCCTCCTAACACGGTCTATCAACCCTTGGCGAAAAACATTTTTAAAAATCCATTTCATTCACTACCCTGATTCTTTCAAACAAAACAAAATCATATTCATGTCATTTTGACCTTACCTATGTTTAAATCTAGCTCCTGAATAACATGTTCCACGCTTAAGATGACAGTTCTGTTGTCGTTATAATTGTCGTTGTTATTCTTATTGTTTTTTGTATTTTCATATAAGCAGATTCGTGGTTGGGGAAGGAGGGGGACAGAGAGACAGAGACAGAGATAGGGAGAGATGGAGGAGATACAGAGGGGAGAGAGGGAGGTAGAGAGAGACAGAGACAGAGAGAGAGAGGGAGAGATAGACAGAGACAGAGAGCCAGAGAGAGAGAGAGAGACAGAGCAGGGTGGGAGACAGAGAGAGAGAGACAGAGAGACAGAGAGAGAGAGTGCAAACCGTTGCCTTCACCTCCGCCTTTGTAGCAGCCGATGAGCCATGGTCAGTGCTGTCAGTGTCCGAGTCTTTCACGTGCGGGCCGTTGGTCGTCGTCAGCTCAAGAGACATGTTGACAAGGTTCTATCAATGTTGTCTGCAATAAACTACAAGACAGCAACATTGGATCTCTCTCTCCCCTCTCTCTCTCTCTCTCTCTCTCTCTCTCTCTCTCTCTCTCTCTCTCTCTCTCTCTCTCTCAAGTGCTGCCATATCTAGAATGGTTTACAGGTGGCATATCAATATTAGGATGGAATTCTGACATTTGATCCACTGTCTCTATGAAATTTGAAGCCATCTGGGCCTTGATTTACACACACACACACACACACACACACACACACACACACACACACACACACACACACGCACGCACGCACACACACACACACGCGCACACGCACACACACACACACACACACACACACACACACACACACACACACACATCATTTTGTATTTTTATCGTGTTTTTGTATCTTGAACTGTGTACTATTCAACTAAACTCACCAAACCGAAATCTTGTTACAACGTAGTTGACATATCTGTCAATGTTGAAAATCAAATACGGTTCCAGATCATGATTAGTGTCGAAAATTGTACAGTTTGAAAACCTGTAACATGTACTGATGTGGAAATACCAGTTCTGCCATCTTACAATCGGTCAGTCTTTACGTAAAGTCTTTGTAGACATACTTGAGACTGAAATAAAAAGACAGAGAAGAGGAGAGAGAGAGAGAGAGAGAGAGAGAGAGAGAGAGAGAGAGGGAGACAGACAGACAGAAAGGGAGGGGGAGGGAGAGAGACAGACAGACAGGGAAGGAGGGAGGGGGAGGGGAGGGATTGAGACAGAAAACAGACAGACAGAGATAGGAGGGGGGAGAGAGAGGGGGGCAGACAGATAGAAAGACAACAACCAGGAAGGAGTTGGGAGGGAGGAGAAAAGAGTGAGAGACAGACAGACAGGGAGGGAGAAAGAAAGAGAGACAGACAGATGGACGGAGAGACCGACAGGCAAAGGTGGGGAAGGGGAGGAGGTGAGGGGAGAGCTTCACTGACCCCAATTTGGAAAATCAAAAAATTAAAGCGCACTCACATGAGAAGTTTTATTTGGTGGCTTCACCTCATAAAACGCTATAAAGGACCGTTTCTTTTTTACTGACTGCTTTTGATGTTGGACCCATTTTCTTTCTAAAAGCTGAAGAAGTCAGTGTTGAAATTTCTTCTCTTTCTGTTGCCCTACATCGTTCAAAGATTTCCTCTGCCTTATGTGCCAAGTGTTTTAAACTTGAGATGCTGTAAAGGAGAGAGAGAGAGAGAGAGAGAGAGAGAGAGAGAAGAAGAGAGAGAGAGAAAATTCTATGTTGAACTGAGTTATAATGCGTTGAACAGTATTGAATTAAATAATAATCGCATTCCACTATTTCAGGTTATAAGCTTCCCGAGTCAACAGCATACACAGCTCTTCGAATGAGCCGATCAGAAACACACACACACACACACACACACACACACACACACACACACACACACACACACACACACACATACACAACACACACACACACACACACACACACACACACACACACACACACACACAGGCTCTCTCTCTCTCTCTCTCACACACACACACACACACACACACACACACACACACACACACACACACCGCACGCACGCACGCGCGCGCGCAGCACACACACACACACACACACACACACACACACACACTCACACGCACACACAACACACACACACACACACACCACACACACACACACACATAGACTACATTTGCACAAAAACTGCACACAAGTTTTACTGAATTTTCACATGCATTCTAAGACTGTTACAGATTATGGTCCATTTTGACATGAAATTCCTCCTTTTAAAGCGAAACTGGAACAGTCTGCGATAACTTTAAAAAAAAAACAACCCAACTTTTTGTGACATTTCAATGAATCATGTCTTAAAACTCTACTTGTGTAATGCTGATTTTTTTTTTTCCTAAATCAGCTGTCTAAAAGGCTTTAATAACTTTCAAGACATCTCTCACACAACAAAATAGGCCGAGATGTTTGCAGACTAGGAGAAAGTGTGGTTTGTGACAATAAAGTTGATCACTAAAAAAAGAAAGAGAAAAAAGGGGAAAAAAGAAAAGAAAAGAAACCGAGAAAAGAAAACCTTTCGAGTTTTTGACCAGTAGTAATCCCACCTTAAAGATTAGCTGAGGGGAAAAAAAAGAAAAGAAGACCTTTCGGGCTTTTGACCAGTCAGTAATCCCATTTTAAAGGTTTGCCTCGTGGACCACACACACACACACACACACACACACACACACACACACACACACTGGGAGTCACTCACACACACATACTGTATGTCATCAGTGGAGTTCAAACCAACAGCTGTAGGTCCGTTGTGCAAAGCGCCGTGCCCCACCACCAAACTTTTACTGTACACACAACACTCAAAGTGAACTTAGTCGGCTGTTTGGGCTCCCAGCGTTTACCGCCTGTGCTAATGGGTCGGAGGAGACAGACGTGCCTGGCGGTGATATGGCGCCTCATATTGACAATTAGACTTCAGTCTCAGCTGGAGCCTTCTGTCCGGCACATTATCGTAGGAACCCATCTACACGCAATAATTCTCACAGTACTTGTTCGAAAGCAAGAGTTTGAAGTGAGCTCTGTTACAACGCACTCTGTCATGATGTCAGGATGCAATAGAACACTGGAGGAGGAGGAGGAGGAGGATACTGATATCAATCCATGTGAATATACTGACTATAATGAGAACCATCTTGTAAGTAGGTGTGAACATCTGTGTGTGCGCGCACTGAGTGCACCTAGTGTGTGCGCGTAGTGTGTGTGTGTGTGTGTGTGTGTGTGTGTGTGTGTGTGTGTGTGTGTGTGTGTGTGTGTGTGTGCAAGTGTACGTGTGCATTTGTGTGTGTGTGTGTGCGCGCGCGTGTGTGTATGTGTATTGTGTGTGTGTGTGTGTGTGTGTGTGTGTGTGTGTGTGTGTTACTATTAGCTCTCTCTCTCTCTCTCTCTCTCTCTCTCTCTCTCTCTCTCCTCTCTCTCTCTCTCTCTCTCTCTCTCCTATAAACAATGACATCAGAAAAGTCTAAAGAGTCTCCAGATCATACGACAATCCAGTCTACATTACAACTCAAACATCAAACAAAATGTGGCTATCATTACGATATATAAAATCCCATGCTGTAGTGAAACTCATCATACTATACCCATTGCAGTCACACGCAGCAGGACAGCGAAATATACAACAGCCATGATCAAAAACAGAAAAGAAAAAGTTTCAAAATGGAGTGACTGATGGCGGAGAACGAAGCAAAATTTAGAAAGAGAGGGGGTTAGTTACCGCCAAGGACATTGACAAACAAAGCACAGGACAAGACACGATGCATTTCGACCTCTTGGGTCTTCTTCAGGCAAAAAGTGAGACGATGGGGTTGTGTAGCTAGTTTAGTGGGGTGGTGATATATGTGACGGTTGTGGTTAAGGTGGATTGATAATAATGCTAAGCGGAGGGGGGGGGGGGGATTATATATATAATATTATCTATATATATATATATATTGTGTGTGTGTGTGTGTGTGTGTGTGTACATATATATAATTTATATATATATATATATATGTATATAGAAGGGATATTCATAAAGGGGAGGAAGGGAAGGGGGCTGTAGGAGGCCAGGCGGATTTTTTTTTTTTTTTTTTTTAGGAAAAAGATATGTACATTTTGTAAGGTCCTACGTTGTTGATCCATTCAATTAAATTCGAGTTATTTACAGCTCAGTCGACAGCAGAGGGTACGTCAGGGCTCTCCGTTCCTTAAAATCAAAAGACAACACCACAGTGTATGTGAAATTCTAATGGAGTGTATGTTGGTTTTACCTGTTTGTCATCCGTTTCGCACAAGATCAGACGACAATGAGCTACTGCATGTTTGTTGCAGTCAAACTTATTCAGTACTTTTGCCTTTGATGTATAGGGGAACAAAACAACTGTGTGTGCGTGCATGGGTGTGTCTGTGTGTGTACGCATGTGCGCGTGTGTGCGTGCGTGTGTCTGTGTGTCATTCAGCCGTTATCGTCTGGCGGTTTTTACCTTTTGTTTAGGAGGGACGGATTGGGGTGTGGTGTGGTGGAGGAGTTAATCAAACTCATGCGATTCAAGTTAGCCAACGCTACTGATTTACTGATCACTCGTTTCTTACACTGCAACTAAAGAAAGGCAGCCGGAAGCAGTTGTCTTATTTGCGAAGAAGTCACAGACTTAATATGAATAAAGCTAAACCATGTATGTGTATTTAGAGTAATGCAGGCCCGTAGACAGAACCTTGAGAAACAGCGTCTTTGAGAGACAAAATTGATTTAAAAACATAAGAGAGAGAGAGAGAGAGAGAGAGAGAGAGAGAGAGAGAGAGAGTTATTGTGGGGTTTCTGAAAGCAGTCGTCTACTTTTCTGATGTCCACATATTAAAGGGGTTAAGGTTAAGGTTAAAGATGCCACAGCCATATAAAAGGGGCTAAGGTTAAGGTTAAAGATGCCACAGCCTAATTTCCGTACCGGCAGTGCACTGTCAAGGGTTCACCATGTCTAAGGCACAGTGTGATGGAAGGCGGTGCCCATCCCTCTCCCTTTCACCAGCCCCAAATCTTCCCCGAACTGACTCAAGTACCCATTTACTGCTGAATGGACGAGGAGAGTTTCCAAGCCGAATCAATCCGACCCCCACTCGCCGTTTGAACCCACGACCGCCAGCTTCTCACGCGAACGCTCTAACCGTTTGGCTACGGGGCGCCTCTCGTCCACATATACCTGAATCATAGAAGAAACTCCCCTAAAATGACTCAGCAGAAGCGCAAGGTCTCCACGGGTGAGTGGCTTCAATAAAACGGCTTCAATACCTTCAAAAGGAAACGGACAGCGGAACTTCGGAAGAAGTAGACCAAGTGAGGCCATGTGTGGTGAAGCGAGCTGAGCAGAAGGGCAGTAATGATGCCACCAGGGAAGACAAGAAAGGTGGGAATGGAGTGTTCAGGGGTGGGAAAGGGGGAAGGAGGGGCGGGGAGGAAAGACGCAGTAAAATCGAACCACTAAACCAAAACTTACGGAAAATTAAAAAAATGCTGAACAATTAAAAAAAAAAGTAAGAAAAAAGAAGAAGGAAAGAAAAGAGAAAGAGAAAACTGGTGAAGATGCAAGAAAAAGACAAAACACGCACACGCACGCACGCACGCACGCACGCACGCACGCACGCACGCACGCACGCACGCACGCACGCACACACACACACACACACACACACACACACACACACACACACAATGTTATCTAGTGGGGCTGGAAGGGGGGGGGGGGGAGGGTATAAGGAAAGGTCTTTCTCGTTTACCAGATAAGGAGACGGACCAGATAGTTTTTGTTGTTGTTGTTGTTGTTGTTTTAATTTGTTTGTTTGTTTGTTTGTTTTCAACAATTGAGGGGGCATTTCAGCTTAATCTCGTTTACCACATAAGAAGAGGGATTTCATAGCTCATTCATGTTTTCCTCATGAGGTCGGGGAATCTGATCACCTGATCTCGTTTGAGGTGGGGGAGGGGGTCTAATAATCTCGTTATGAAATGAGGGAGGAAAGGGGGGGGGGGTATCATAACTTGTCCTCGTTTAAAAAATGTGAAAGGGGGGATCTTACAACTCACGCCTGTGGCCAAATGTTCACTTACTAGCGTTTAAGAAGTGGGGGGGGGGGGGGGAAGACATTATATATCATTCTCACTTACCAAACGAGGCAGGGTAATACCTGATTCTGTTTTGCAGGGTAAAAGCATAACTTATTCTCCTTCCTGGGATACGGTTTCACCGGACCCCATTTTTACCAAAATGGTAATGGGACTTCTTGAAATACGAACGAAAAGCAATTCAAAAGGAGAAAATCAGTATGTCCGCTTGGCGATCCCCGGTATGGAAAAGCAATGCGGGTATGTAGCGATCGCAGTCGGACAAACGTTCTGTGGATACTTTCTCCCCCATTGTTTTCAGTGTATCATTAAAACGCTCAAAAAGCCCGTCTGACTGCAAATGATAGGGTGTGGATGATGTGTGAGACAGACAAAAATCTGTACATTTCCCGCATGACAGGGTACCACAGGGTACCAGAATTGTTGGCCGCCACGAGAAAATTGTTGGCCGCCACGACCGGATTGTTGGCTACCAAGGAAGAATTGTTGGCCACCACGAGCGAACTGTTGGCCGCCACGAAAGAAATGTTGGCCATCACAGGCAAATTGATGGCCGCCACGAAAGAATTGTTGGCAGCCACGAGAGAATTCTTGGCCACCACGAGAATTGTTGGCCGTCACGAAAGAATTGTTGGCCGCCACGAGCGAATTGTTCCACGAGCGAATTTTTCTTCGGCCGAACGGACGTAACCACTGCAGTTAGTTTGGGGTTGCTCTGAGCTTCTCACACCGGCCCCCAAAAAGAACATAGTCACCTTTCGCTAAATTACTTTTCTGAGCGTGCTGTATGATATTACCGGCAAATCCGTATGTGTCCTCTGCACTTTTAACAGACCGTTCGTCTCAAAATACAGCAAGATCTTTTGAAAGGCTTCGTATTAACTCTTCACGCAAAAAAACAAATCGCGAAAACCCTCGAACCCTTTGTCTGTGTTGGAAAGTTCAATCCAACAAACACATGACTGGCACGAATTCAGAAAGCTGCAAACGACTCGTCCTTCTCCGGATGTACAGAACGGAATTTTCTTCGGAAACCTTCATCTGCACACGGGAATTTCTTAAAAAGTTCTGCTTCCAACTCCTTCCGTGTCAACGTGTCGTCGTGTGCCGCAAGACTATGGTGAAAGATTAGCGTACTTACTTTACAAAGGACAAAATCAGAATTGTTTCACACGAAATACTGCATAAAGTACAAATCTTTTTTTTTTCTCCTAAAAACATAAAACCATCCATAGAAGAAGAAGAAGAAGAAGAAGAAGAAGAAGAAAAAGGAGGAGGAGAAGGAGGAGAGAGCGAAGAAGAAGAAAAAAAGTGGAAACCGCAGATGAATGAAATGGATACGGAAAAGAAACTGGAGTGGGTAGCGTTACCGATCTTAGGGCTTGGGATGTATATATGAAATGATCGGGGGGGGGGGGGGGGGGGGGGGGGGGGGGACGGTTGTAGACATGAGACGCAATGTCAGTAGGTTATCCATGCGGTGGTCGGTGAGTAACACTCGTGGCGTGTGGTCACGGATTTGTTCGCTCTTCGCCGTGCCGATTCGAGCTAAGTCTACGCGAGTTTTCAACTTAGTGCTTTTCTTGTTCGCTTTTCAGTCACAGTGTTTTTCCTTCTTTTTCTCTCTCTCTCTCTTCGTGACCGTTTAACGCGGATAAGAGCAAAATGTCTTCCGTCCAGCCCGTTTTTCTCAAAAATCGGGACATTCCGGACTCGGCGGAAAACCGCGTAACAGGACTGGAGCTGTGTCTGGCTGCGGAGCGTACGGCAGGCAGTGGCAGCATCGTTGGTGCCCAGGACATCAGAGGCCTTTGGAGGATCTACCCAGCGACCAGACAGGCAAGGAACGATCTTCTGGTCAAAGGTATGACTGTCCGGAATACTCTGATCCAATTAGCCAACACCAATCCGTTTATTCTGAGAGAGGATTCCGGGGAAGAAAAACCTGCTACGAAGGTGTGGGTTGCAGACATCCCTATGTCGGTAGCCAACAGTGAAATAGAACACTCCTTAACTAAAATTGGATGTGAACTCCGATCTGATATAAAAATGGAACGATACAGGGATGCAGACAATAAACTTACTCGATTCGAAACGGGGAGAAGATTCGTCTTCATAACCCTCCCCGCTAACCCTCTCGAAAAAACATTAAAAGTAGGTCCATTTACTGCCAAAATTTTCCACAAAGAACAGAAAAATGTTATGAAGTCCGTTGTTTGCTCAAACTGTCTACAGCCTAACCACCATGTGTCTGTGTGTGTGAATGAGGTTGTGTGTCGTGAGTGCAAGGAACCAGGGCATAAGAGAGGAGATGTCCGCTGTAAAGGCCGGCCAGACAGTCAGGTCAGAGACAAGGAGAGTTTACCTCCTACTGGTTCTCCTCAGACTTCTCAACCAGGCCACTCCGGAAGCAAGATTTCCGACCCATCCTCCACCTCTCCTGCCTCCAAATCAATTGGTAAGGGAGACACACGCGGCGGGAAAGGTAAGCCCGTTGCCAGTGACAAAAAAAGTCAAAGAGAAAAGTCTGATCGAGGGCGGGCGGTTTCTAAACGCCAAACAACCCTGCATTCTAGTATGGGCCCCACTCAGACAATAGGAACCGCTCAGAAACTCCAAAGCGCCAGCGATGTCGTGAGCAGGACAGCCCTTCAGCACCAAGAGAAAAACAGGCTAAATGTGATGCAGACACTGAAGAGGAAAGATCAGATGTTTCCGATTACGAAAAATAACCTGCTTGAATGTCAGTGTCATTTTTGATTACGTGTCGGCGTTTAGGCTTACTGTGTATTTTGGTCTTTTGTCCGCCCATTTGTCTGCCTGCCTGTTTGCTGCCTGTCTGTCAACCCCCCCCCCCACACCCCTCCCACGCCCCAACAATCCTCCATCCACCCCCCCCTTTTTTTTTCTTTTTTTTTTCTCAGACAGAAATGCTTTGTTGACTTTTGTGGGAGCTCAGTGCTTCGTTTTAGTCATTCATTTATGTTTCTTGGTAGATAATGGAAAAGTTTAGAATTAGTTCTTTGAACTGCCGGGGACTAAAAAATAAAATGAAGCGTAATAGTTTGTTCAAATACTTTAAAAATCAAAAGTTTGATGTCATATGTTTGCAAGAAACTCATTTTGTAGAAAAGGAAAAATCGCAATGGGAAAAAGAATGGGGTGGAAGGATTTTTGCAAAAGAGGGTACGTCCCGAAGAAAGGGCGAAGTTATATTGGTCTCCAAGTATGTTAATGATGACATTGAACTTGTTTTAACAGAGGATCGCACTGTTGCAATTAATATTAAATTTGAGCAAATCCTGATCACCATTGTAAATGTGTATGCGCCTAACGATTCTATGGACAAAAGGCGTTTCTTCCACAACCTGTATGTGAAGCTGCAAGATTTGGAAGCTGAAAATATCATTTTATGTGGTGATTTCAACTGTGTCTTAAACAACAAGCATGATGTTATATCCGGAAATCCTTTCAATGAGGTAGAAGTTGAAGCTTTCAAGACCTGTGTACGTGAGCTCTCTTTGACAGATGTATGGAGGGTCTTCCATGAGAATGATAAAGAATATACCTGGAACCGCTTTCATCCTTTTATCGCTCGTCGTCTAGATTATTGCTTTGCTTCAGAAGATATTATTTCCTTTATTGCGTCATGTGAACATTATACAGTCTCTAATTCCGATCATAAAGCTGTAGTCACAGAGTTAGAAAACAGCAAGTTCATAAGAGGTCCAGGGTATTGGAGATTTAATAATAGCTACCTCAGACATGAAAGTTTTGTAAAAAATGTGAATGCGTTAATAGATGATTGTGTAAATAATAAGGAACTTATAAATTCTGTTGATAAATGGGAACTTACGAAATCCGAAATACGTAATTATTGTGTTGATTTTGGCAAACGATTAGCTTGTTGTCGAAGAAACGAACAGTTAGACCTGCGAAAACAACTTCATGACATCGAATTTCGCATAACAAAAGACCCTGGAAATGCACGCTTACAGAATGATCTATTAAGTACTAAACATAAACTAGAACTACTAGACATGCAAAAAACGAGAGGAGCCCAAATTAGATCAAGAGTGAAATGGATTGAAGAAGGAGAAAAAAACACCAAATATTCTTGTAACCTTGAAAAAGTAAGGAAAAGAAAAACTGTGATTACTCGTCTTGTATCAGATTCTGGGTTTACTACCACTGACCAGACCAAAATAATGAAAGAAGAGGTTACCTTCTATAGAAATCTTTACAATCAAAAGACTGACGTTGCAAATGTGACTGAAGCTACGCACAACTTTATTGCTGGAGAAGATATTCCTCGCCTTAGTGACACTGACTCCAACTCATGTGAAGGTCTTGTCACTGTCAATGAAACATCGTGCGCTTTACAAAGCATGAAAAATGGATCAGCGCCAGGTATGGACGGAATTACTGTTGAATTCATGAAATTTTTCTGGCCTAAATTAAAAGATATTGTAACCGCCTCTTTCAATGAATCCTTTCAGAAAGATGAGCTGTCTTATACTCAATACCAAGGTGTGATAACACTAATTCATAAAGGCAAAGAACTGGATAAAGAACATCTAACAAACTGGAGACCTATTACCTTAACAAACACTGACTATAAAATTCTAGCTAAAGTTATGGCACAGAGACTAAGTGGTGTTATACAACATCTGGTCAGCGAAGACCAGGTTGGTTACATTAAAGGTCGAAATATATCTACAGTCATTCGTACAATTGACGATGCAATCAATTACGTAAACAAAACAGGTAAATCAGGTTTTATATTAGCACTTGATTATTCAAAAGCATTTGATTCCATAACAAAAACGTACTTATTGAAAGCATTCGATGTTTTTGGATTTGGTCCCGATTTTAAGAAATGGATTCGAATTATGTTAAAAAAGGCTGTGAGTCACATAAATCATGGGGGCTGGATTTCGGAGAGTTTTGATGTTAATTGTGGTATTAGACAAGGATGTCCGTTTTCCCCTTTAGCCTTCGTTTTAGCTGTAGAACTGCTAGCTATTAAGATTAGAAATAGTGGCATTGAAGGAATACAGATACGAAATGAAACAAACGCATGCATCAAAATTCAACAGATGGCTGATGACACAACCCTTTTTTTAAAACACCAGAATGATATAACAACGGCAACAAATATTCTCAGACAATTTGCATTTTTCTCAGGCTTGAAACTAAACATACGCAAAACTAAAGTCTTGGCAATAGGTGATGCTGATGAAAGAGTTCTTAACATACCCTTTGAAATAGTGAACAAAATAAAAATCTTAGGAATATCCTTTGCAAAAGACAAAATGGCCAAAGAAATAGAAGACAACTGGAAAAGTAGGCTGAAAACTCTAACAGCTATGATAAAAGAATGGAGTAAGAGAGACCTTAGCATACATGGCAAAATAGTGATTATAAAGACATTTTTGACCAGCCAATTTATTTATGTTATGCAGTCGGTTGGACTGCCAAGGGAAATACTGATTAAAGTTAATACAATTTTATATAAATTCCTTTGGCAAAGGACACACAGTAACAAAAAAGCCTTTGAAAAGATTAAAAGAAAGGTCATGAAAGCAGATTATAAAGGAGGGTTAAGAATGGTTGACATGATTGAATTGCAAAATACCTTCAACCTGCAGTGGATTGGACGATTATACAACAAAAGAACTGAGACATGGTGCCTCATTCCTTTTTGGCACTTGAAAAGAATAGCCTCAGCTGAGGAAATATTTGAAATAAACTGTTCTGCTAAAGATATACCAGGGATCTCTACAATCGAAAATAATTTTTGGAAAGAAGTTCTATTAACTTACCTAGATAACAAAACTAAAGTAGAAAGCGATAGTGTGCTTGGAAAATATATTGGTACACAATGTCTCTTTTATAATAAGTTAATCAAATATAAAAGTAAGGTCCTCAATTTTGAGAAATGGCGAGAGAAAGGCCTCATTACAATAAACGATATTATTAAAACGCAGGAAAGGCGTTTTTTAACTTTAGTGGAAGTACAAGACCTACTTAACCAAAACAGGGCAATAACCATGTTTCAATACAATGCTCTATTAAATGCCATACCACAAACTTGGATCGACTTGATAAAAGATAGGAATAGACGATTTGAAATGGAGAATCATGGTACCTCTGATGCAAATCATTTCTATGCTAAAACAAAACAAATTAAAGTATATCTGTTGAAAAAGAGTAACAACAAACCGTTAACTCCACATGCCG
>CM065738.1:38763429-38768429 GCA_033310375.1 Conus canariensis | reverse complement strand
AATAACAATAATAATATCAACCACATCTCGCAGGAACGGGTGGAAGAAATCAATATTGTATAAGAATATCAGGCTGGGTTTACTTTGATACCTTTTCTTCCAAAGCGGTTTTCCTTAGATCGTTAAATTGTGTGTTTCTTCCATTAGTTTTCAGAAATCTTTCGATTGTATAATCGGAAACATTTCGCGGTCCGTTCGGTGTTAATCTGGGTGCGTGGGAAAACTTTTAAATGCGTGATGAGTTTAGTGATATAGTGTGAAGGCAAAAGTCAGATGGGGAGGGAGGGGGAGGGAGACAGACTGTGTTCACTGTGTTTGTGGGGTAAAACGAGGGGATATTTGTCGTCTTTATTTTTATTTTTTTTTTTTGTTGCCTTTTTACAGGAAGGAAGGTGGCAGAGTAGTTAAGACGTTCGCCTGCCAATCCAACGTGTGAGAAGTGCGTGGGTTCGAGCCCTGCCTTTCTCGCCCTTTCTTTCCCAGTTTGAATGACAAATCGAACTGAACGTCAAGTCCATCGGATGGGGACTATAAGTGAGTCAGACCCGTGTGCCTTCCTGGCCCCCTGCACACGTTAAAGAACCCACGGCAGTTGAATATTGAAAAGAGCAGGGGGGTTCCGCGCTGCCCTGGCAAAATTGATGTAGATTGAAGATAGCCGCCTGGTATTTCTTACCAAGCCACAAAAATTGTCACTTACTGTTATCGTGTGCCATCGTGTACCGGTGGAAATGGAGGACACGTATAAACATCGCATGCATCCTGTGAGAAACTGGAGGGAAAAATGATATTTGACTGATATTTGAATGGTACGGGAAACGACTGATTGAGCGCCAGTAGGCTGCTCTTCGGCCGGCTCTACCTGGGTAGGCAGCCCGTAGAATGAGTGAGGTAGTGTGTTTATTGTAAAGCGCTTAGAGCTTGGTCTGTGACCGAGGATAGGCGCATATAATAATAATAATAATAATACCAGCCGCCGTGGCGAAGTGGTCAGCGTCGCGGACTCCCGGCTGGGAGGTCGTGGGTTCGAATCCCATCAGAGTCATGTGGGTTTTTCTGCCTCGACGGGCTCCTACCCAGAGTTGAGTTTGCTGCGGACTCAGTTGGGAAGACTGGGACCATACAGTCGAGTTTCATCCATTTAATGGATGCGTTTCTGAGAGTGTTGCTCAAATTTCCTGACCAACACTGCAGGTGCCTGTATCTCTCGGGCCTGGTTGACGCCGGGATATATTATGAAAGGAAGCGTAGAGTACAGCCCTGTCATGTAGTCTCAGACCGAAATGGAAATCCGTAGCATCATCGTAATCATCCTCATTCTCATCGATCAGCATAAAAAAAAGTCTCAAATTCTGTGGCCCTTCATGCCCTGCTCTCATGGTGACCTCAGTTTCGATGTCCTCTACACGTCTGTGGCCTTGGTTTGGTTCCGTCGGGGTCACCGGTATCGGCGAGTCCATGGGGGCTGTCGTTGGACGGACGTGGTGGCGCCCTCCGGAGGGAGAGTTCACTCACGCCGGCTCCGCGACTAAGCAATTATTGTCGTCAGTAGGGGGCTTAGTAGGTGGTGTCCTGCGTATGTTAGATCAGAACAGGCGCCACTAAACACCACCGAAGTGACTCGGCAGCAGTGCAGTGTCTCTTCCGGTGGGTTGCCTCTTGACGACTTGACATTGACTGCTCCCTGTGGATTGCCGGTGCCGGGGCTGCGGCGGGGCCTGACCGGGCTGTGGCTGTGGACGGGGTGTCGGAATGAGCGGTGTGGGTGCACTGCCTCTGAGGTGGCGCAGAGGCTGGGACAGCAAAAAAAAAAATAAAAAAATAAATAAATAAATAACAATAATAATATTTGTTAATGGGTTAATTTCTTACGGTGTTTGTAATGGGAAAACGTTTTAGCAAAGGAATTCTACAGTTGTTCATCTCACAGTCGTTAATTTTCAAACGCAGTTAAACAGCATATTTCGATCAGCTGCTTCACTTCACTTATAGAGAAAAGATGTTGGAAATTGTATAACCGTATTCAGAAAAGATGGAAGTTTAGGCGTCTATAACAACTGACTTTCGACAGAATCTAAATGCCAGTTGTTTACATGTATAAATATCCTGCAATTTATTTTTCTGCTCGGATAAACATACTTCTGCAGCTTTTGAAGACGTCAAAAGCAGAGAGAAAAGTATGCTTATTTATGCATAGTGCAAAGGTTACGTTCTTTAGGAAATCAATCTTCTGATGTATTTACAAAATGTGTAATTAAAAGATTCGACCTTTTGTACAGAATGATGCCGAAATATGGGGCAGAAAATGCTATTGAAATAACCTCACTTTGAACAAATGGTAGGTATTTGTGCTTCGTGAGAGAGTGTGCGCGTATAAAACAAGGTAAGGTCAGGCATGCAAATGACTTCAATTGTGTGCAAATGATGTTATATCTCGTACGTCTGCGGGCCGCCTTAATGTGAACTCGTCATCCAGCTGGTGTGAACAGTCAGCGAGATCATTGTCATAACCCACCAGTAGTAAAGTTCGTTTATTTACATCCCTCCTTTACCCTTCTTCGGTTTCGGATAAGAATTCCATTCTTCGGGTTTCATGATGTATTAAACAGCTCATTTTTGTAACAGAACCTTCGAGATTGTGACTGACAACTGAATGCACAAAATCTTTTTTTTTTTTTTTTGTATGGACTGGACGGCAATTCCATGAAAGGATGAAATACGAAACGGTGCTTTGGGAAACGGAGAGTGAGGAAACAGAAATCTGGAAAACGACGAGTTAGGACATAGCAATCTGGGAAAGGTAAATTAGCAAATTCACTTTAGAAACGGCGCATTTGGAAACAACGAGATAGGAAAACGGTGAGGTAGGAAAACGGTGAGATAGGAAAACGGTGAGGTAGGAAAACGGTGAGGCAGGAAAACGGTGAGGTAGGAAAACGGTGAGGTAGGAAAACGGTGAGGTAGGAAAACGGTGAGGTAGGAAAACGGCAATTTGCGAAACAGTAAGGTTTAGGGAACAACCATTTCAGATACGACTAGTTAGGAAATAGCATTTCGGGGAAACAGCGAGATAGGAAACAGTAACTTGAGAAACCGTGAGGTAGAGGAAACACACAGCAATTAGGGATACCGCGAGGTAAGAAACGGCAATTTGGGAAACAGTAAGTTTGGAAACGGCAATTTGGGAAACGGCAATTTGGGTAACAGCAAGTTAGGAAACAGCAAGCTAGGAAACGACAATTTGGGAAACACCAAGCTAGAACACGACAATTTCGGAAACGGCAAGTTAGGAAACGACAATTTGGGAAACACCAAGCTAGGACACGACAATTTGGGAAACACCAAGCTAGGGCACGACAATTTCGGAAACGGCAAGTCAGGAATGAGACCTCGTGTTAACACAGTCGACCGCTGTCCGAAATGCTTAACGGGAAAAGGGACCGGACAACCCCATGTAAAGGTCTACTGTAGCGGAATAAAGGGCAAACATACAAAAGAGGCTCAGCCTGCAGAGGGTTTTCGTTCGTGTGCTAACACAGGAGATCAAAAAACTGTGTTCCAAACCTCACACACCAGGTCAAAACCAAACCATCCATCATTAAACTAGGAGTCCAGTGGCCTACATACACACACAATTTGTTGGTTGCAAGGAATCCTACAGCAGCACACAGCAAAGCTTGATTTTGGAGGTCTTTCGAAGCTAGACAGTCAGAGAGTAAGAACTGATGTGGCCGGTCATTTGGTACAGTAACTGAAGACATTGATATAATAAGGTGTAAGTTTTCCTTTTTCATCTCCTTGATTTTCTTCTTTTTTTTTTTTTTTTTTTTTTTTTTTAATCTTCTTTAGCACTCCAGTGGCGCATACATCCCCCACGCCGCTCATTCCGAGTTCCAGTCCCCAGACACACACCGGCTTGTCCAGTCGCGGCCCCGGTACACCGGCAGTCCACAAGGGCAGTTAATATAAAGTCATCATAAGGCTACTCACCAGATGAGACTGTTCACTGCCACCGAGCAGACAACACTTGTTTGTATTGAATATCAAGCGGATTGTTGACGGAAGGAAGCTGAACAGGAGAGAAAGTTGTCCAAACTGTGTTTTTCTTCTCTGTTTCTTTTGTTCGATTCGCCGATTTCTGTCAACTTTCCCGCGATTGGAAATTCAAAACACACAACAGCATTAACAACAACAACATCATCATCATCATCATCATCATCATCATCATCACCCCCATCATCATCATCATCACCCCCATCATTATCGTCATCATCATCAACAACAACAATAACAACAACAACAACAACAACAACAATATCGTCATCATCATCATCATCATCATCATCATCATCATCATCATCATCATTATCATCATCTTCATCATCAACAACAACAACAACATCATCATCATCTTCTTGTTCTTCATCATCATCATCAACAACAACAACAACAACAACGACGACGACGACGACGACGACGACGATGACCACAAAGCGGGTTTCACCTGTTGGTCGCACAGAGAGAAGGCATTCTGCATGCTAAGTAGGCCTACAACAGGCCTGCCTATCGAATGAAATACAAAACCATGCTGGACGTTTATTGAATTTTGTGGTCAACCAGAGACTGGGAGTATTGGATACGTAACTCAGTATCTGATGTAGCGGTGGATTGAAACGAGCACCGATATGAAAGCATGTCATGTTTATTAGCTTGGCATTAATATGAACTCCTGGTGGTGTACTTTGTGCAGCACAGTGTAAACACATAGAGGGCATTGGGAAAGATGGCGTCATGGGTGAGTAAGAAGGCCTGAAATGATAATAATAATAATGAGGACAATTTCTATAGCGCCCATCCTAACAACGTAGGCTACAGGGCACTTTACAAGTTTTAACAATACAACATCTGAAAAATGTAAGCAAACACACACACACACACACACACACACACACACACACACACACACACACACACACACACACACAACAGTTCTGCGTTCA
>CM065738.1:38750929-38758429 GCA_033310375.1 Conus canariensis | reverse complement strand
TTCTTGTTCTTCTTGTTCTTGTTCTTGTTCTTCTTGTTCTTGTTCTTCTTCTCATTATCATCATCGTCATCGTCACCATGGTGGTAGTGGTGGTGGTGTTTCATGTGTGGAAAGCTTGTGCCGCTGCTTCTACATCCATTGTTAGATTTGAACTGAGAGGCATAAATTCCGCACATCATGCACACAAGTTCCACGGGAAAAGTTTGATTTGTTGCTCCTTTTCTGACCCATTCCTCAGTTGGTGGGAGTGTGACCCACCTCTCCACAGCGACGTTTCTCGTGCAGCACGTGCCAGCGAACAGACAATAGCGCCAGAGGCAAAAAGCCAAACTGGGCGACAACTCAGTTCAGAGTGAATATTGCGTCGCTTTCTTTTCACGTGATAAACACACAGTTTAACCCCATAAAATGCCGCAACCAGAATGATTTTTATCACACTGCAAGAAAATGCCACGGCTAGACAACAACCAGCGAAACCGCGCTGTTGGCATGCTGAGGGCCGGTTCATCTGTCCGACAGGTGGCAAGAGCCATGAACGCCCACCACACCACTATCTACCACCTACAATAGCGCTTGGCAGCCTGTCAGTTTCTGACCGTCCTCGACCAGGCGCACCTCAAGTGATGACTCAGAGACAAGATCGAGCCATTCGCCTTTCCCACCTCAGGAACCGATTCCTGACTGCTGCTGCCACCGCTAGAGCAACTTTGGGGGAGTGTGGGGGACCCATCAGCAGCCACACCATCAGACGACACCTGTCACATACGGGAATCAGGTGTCACAGGCCCTACGTTGGCCCTGTATTGACTGACAGACACAGGCAGGCCCAGCGCCATTGGGCAGCAAATGGTGCGTTCATGGAGGAATGTTATCTTCTCTGACGAGTCACGTTTTTGCATGAGCCACGCTGATGGGAGCGCCCACATAAGTGTAGTAGTCATCGTAGACATACAGTATCCCTGTAAGATTCCCTGTCACTTATTGGTTAAGCGCTAAGGTTGACAGTGTTCTGACATTTCGTCTGTAAAATACCACGAGGAACTTGCAGACGAGGTTCCTGATTATGCTGAAACACGGAAGGACAATGTCTGAAGCTACCTTACACGTCGGGCATTTAGCTTGCGAGTGTCTTCCTTTAGTCACGGTAGTCAGCCTGCATGCCAAGTAGATCCAGCTCAGGGCATCCTATGGAGCTGAAATTAATTGCAAAGTTCCTTGCGTTCTCTCGCGAAGATTTGACATGAAGTTCTACAATGAAAAAATAATGAAGTTTATAAAACTGCAGTCAACTTCTGTTTCTTCCTTGAAGTTCTACAACTTTCTCAATATCAAGTTGTCAGGGTGGGTGGGAATGGGGAGTTGTGTTCATAAACATTTAAAAGCAGATGATTTTTTTTTTAATTTCACTGTAATGTCAACAAAATCAATTATCTATAAATGAAAAAATCAATAAATGTCCACCATAAGTGTTAAGATTCAAAATTGTGGAAGACAACGGTAAAATAAATGACTTAATTTTCAAAAGCACTGGCCACAATAATCCACACAGTATGCAACAAGTTTGTAATTACATATGCATACCAGCAGTGGGCATGCTTTCATCCCTCGATGTGAAATTTCTTTTGTCATATCATCGTTTATTGACTGTTCCTTCATAATGGGTGTTTGTGTTTTCAAATTGCCTTAAATGCACACACACACACACACAAACACACACACACACACACACACACACACACACACACACGCACATGCGCGCGCGCAAGCGCTCTCTCTCTCATGTCACACACACACACACACACACACACACACACACACACACACACACACACACACACACACACACAACGCACTCACGCGCGTGACAAGGAATTTAAAATCAAGGCTAATCAATTTATTGGGTATTTTACCCTCTGATTAATATACCTCTCTCTCTCTCTCTCTCTCTCTCTCTCTCTCTCTCCTCTCTCTCTCTCTTCTCTCTCTCTCTCTCTCTCTCTCTCTCCTCTCTCTCATTATTCTTTCATTTGTTCAACGTCAATGGCGAAAAGTATACAAAACAGTCAATAGGCATTTTAAACAGCAAACCTGTCGGTTGGGTCTCGGCATTACATTGTTTTGTACTGTATTCTTCTGTGTTGTTTTGTACTGTGTTATGTCGCACTGTACTGTACTATTCTGTAAGTATCGTATAGTGCCGCACAGTATAGTACTGTTGCATCGGCCTGTACGGCACTGCACTGTACTGTATTGTACTGTAGTATATTGTATTGTACCGTATTGTACCGTACTGTATTTATTGCACTGTATTGTAATGCATTGTACCGTATTGTAGTACATTGTAAGTATTGAACTGCATTGTACTGTATTGCATTATATTGTACTGTATTGAATTGAACTGAATTGTACAATATAAAAAGTATTGCATTGTACTGTACTGTACTGTATCGCTTCATTAGAACAAATTTCTCTGCATGAAAACTCTCCCCAGGAACAGTGTATTGCCATAGTATGGTGCCACAGAGTTTTTTTTGTGGTGTTTGTTTATTGGGTTGTTCGTTGGTTGGTTGTTTTTTTTGTTTGTTTTTTTTTTGGCGCGGGGCGGGGGGGGGGGGGGGGGGGGGGGTTGGTTTCTATTTTTTCCGAACAACATACATTTTCCAGTTTAATTTCGCTTTGGTTACCTCCTCTCTCTCTCTCTCTCTCTCTCTCTCTCTCTCTTGTTATGTGTGTGTGTGTGCGTGTGTGTGTGTGTGTGTGTGTGTGTGTGTGTGTGTGTGTGCGTGCATGCGTGCGTGTGTGTGTGTGTGTATGTGTGCGCGCGCGCGCGCGCATGCGCGCTTGCTTAACTGTATCATGCATTTAAAGTCTTCAGTTTATCATCTCATTCGACACACTAGTGATCCATACCACCAACTTTAGGATCTGCAGGAAAGGGAGAGAAGAAACCCGCCCTGTGAGAGACCACAGTCATGGAGCCCGTGACAAACTTCACACCTAGATCCCAAGATTTTGCTCTCACGCGTAATTCCGAGTGTGCCCTTTCTGGAGCTCTAAAATTCTCAAATTTAACATATCAAAAACAACAACAACAAATCAGAAAACAAAAAACCTCACGTTTCATTCAAATGGTTCTTGTGAGGCACTGCTTGCAAGACATTATCATCTGTGATGGTTGGGGGCGGGGGTGGGGGTGGGGGGTGGAGGGGGGGAAGAGAAAGAAACTATGGCCATTTAAAACACCAGGAAATGATGTCCTTTGAGTAAAACGGAAAGAAACTGAATGAAACTCAGTCGTGAAAACTGTCTCTTCTAATTATTCATACTGGGCAAAATGAACACGTGAACACACAAAACAAGGTGCAAAAGAATGCAGATTTGACACGCAACTCAAAGCAGGAAACTAAAAGTTCTACAAATATGTCTGTCTAGCTCAGAAATCACAAAGTGGCGAAAAAGCACAGAACAACTCCCCAGGATGGCTGTCTTTCTCACGCTGACTGCTGTCAGATGACTTCAACGCGCTGACAGCCCTGATATTAGTCCGTCACGAGAAACGGTCCACCTTTCACCCCCCCCCCCCCCCCCCCCCTCTAATAAATTTGTCATATATATTTTTTGGTGCTTTAGAGTGTATAGATCACGAAAAATCATGTTAACATAAAAAATCTTGGGACGCACTGTCCCTTCTGGCTTAATTTTGAAGGTTACCCATCTCAGGTGCCGCGGCTGCTTTTCGTCGGTCCAAAACGTTCCATAAGTTTGGTGATCACCTGTGTCTTTGTTATTTAAGCTACGAGAATTTCCTTTATGTTTTTGTTGACAGTAATGCCTTCTGCACGATACGCAATAATCAGAACGATAATATATACAATAAGGTGACCGCAGTGAAGCTACATGTGTACCCACCGTATGTCACACATTGCGAACTGTAAATTTGCCAAAGTGTTTGCAATAAACCGTCTTTCTGGAAAACTGTGCAACTTATTAGAAACAAAGTACACCACAGTTTCAAAGAACAGTCTCTTGTGATTCTTTTGAGCCATGGACCTATGCTGATGTCAACTGTTGCCGGGTTATCTCCCCTAGCCCCTATTTGGCTTCGACGCAAATTTAATTCTTTACAAATTCACATTGGTCTTTTAATTGAAAAAAGTTTATGTGCACTTTCCAAGTGCACTTTCCACGACGATGTCATACGTTCCTCTGCTAGTCTGTATGGAGAAGACCTGCACACAGACATATGCACTCGTATGTAAAGGGTATCTGTATGCATGGTGCATTTTTTAGTAAGTGCACACACACACACACACACACACACACACACACACACACACACACACGCACGCACGCACGCACGCACGCACGCACGCACGCACGCACGCACACCCACACCCACACACACACACACACACACTCACACTCACACGTGGTCCTGCCCCTCACGCTTCAAGATTTCTCCTCCCCCCCCTCCCCCCCCCCCCCCCCCCCCCCCCCCCCCGCCCATATACACGCTTTGGAACTCACTCAGTGGTTTTGTATCATTCAATTGAAATCTGCCCAAACAATTTCTGTGGTCGGGGGGGTGGGGCTCTGATTTAACTCCTTCGGTTCCCATCTCACAGGACTGCTGTATTCAAGGTAATAAATGAGCATCTAGATTGACCAAAAATAAAATTCTTATTGTCTGGAAATGGAAGGACTAAACTTCTGAAGAAATTATGTCAACACAACGACAGAGAGACAAACATTAAAAATCATGTCTTTTCGTCTATTGATGTTACTCACAATGTTAACCACGTTAAGTTATGGATTAAAAGTTCATGGGGTTGTTTTTTTCTTTACATTTTAAGGAGAGAGGACACATGGTGCCCACACGTTAAGAGAAACAGACAATATCATAATCTTTTCCTCCAAAAAGTCGAACTCGCCCAATTCATCGTCAAATCGTGACTTCTGAAAATGGTTTCAATTTTATTATTGCTCATCACTTCCATATTTTCACTATAGCTAAACTATTTCAAAATCCCTTTGGAACAGGACTGTGGCTACCCATTTATTCAGTTTAAATCTTTAGGGGGGGGGGGGGTGTTGTGCACAGTTTTCTGCTGTTATATCCTCTTCACGCATGTGTATCCTTTACTTTTTTCAAAATTGTGTTTCATTGATACTTTTCAATTTCTTATACTTTATCTATTTCTTCGGCAGTTTACCTAATAATTAATAATTATTCATTAATTTATCCATTTATTCATTACAAATCATTCTCATCTGAATCGCCATTATGCACAGACAGATAACTGTACATCCAGCTTCTATATTTGTGTATCTGTGCGTATGTGGTGTTATATCTGTGCGTCTGCGGGTGTACACGCGCACCCGCGCGCATGTGTGTGTGTGTGTGTGTGTGTGTGTGTGTGTGTGTGTGTGGTGTGTGTGCGTGTGCGTGTGTGCATGTGTGTCTCTGTGTGTGCTTGCGTGCGTGTGTGTGTGTGTGTGTGTGTGTGTGTGTGTGTGTGTGTGTGTGTGTGTGTGTGTGTGTGTGTGTGTTCTGAAACTGACGGGAGGGGAGCCATTTTCTAGTTCCCTTCAGACTGTAATTATATCATTGTGTCAACTAAGCGTAACAGATACAGCCACCCGAATTTCTTTCTTTCGTTTTTTTTTTTTTTTAAAGAAAACTTGAGCTTTCGTGAAGTGATTGAGACTCAACCGTTTGCTCTAAACTCTCTTCGTTTGCACCCAAAGCACACTCAACAATGCTGGCTCTGATGGGGTTAGTATCTTTTACCTCTCAGTCCTTCGGCTGTGCAGCCAACCACTACCACATAGCCACTGATTATACAGGCCTTGAAGATGGCTTATCTGTCTGTTAAATTATTTCGTAACAAAACAAGAAGGAAAGCAAACATTCAGGACCTCCTTTAAGACAGTCAGACAGGGGAGTTCTCGTAAGGATGCAAGCTACCACACCGTAAAGGAACACTAGAAGCGAATCAGCCGCAGGGCAGTGTCTCCTGTGATGGGGGACCTCAAGACGACTTCATGGCTCCCCGTGCACTATTTGGCAACATGGTACAGGACTGAGACAGGACAAGCGTGGGTTTGGCTGTGCATGGTACATCGAAATGAATACAGCTACTGTGATAAACAGCCAAAACTAACTCGGTTCATCAATTATGAAGTGGACACTTATTCGGGAGAGGGCAAAGCTCTGTCATGGTGACACTGATTCCAGATCTTCCAAATTCGTAGATATCAATACATCCAATAAGTCTGGGTTTCTTTTTTTCATTAAGGTCCATGCGTTAGCTCTTAACAAATTGCCTTTTCTCGCAATACTGAATAATGTGGGGAAAGAAATTCGCAAATCCATGTCTGCACCAAAAATATAACAGGCCCGTCCTTGAGTGACATTCTGTCTTTCTACCAAGTTTCGTTCAAATCGGTCGAGTACGTTTTGAGTAATCCTGCTGACAGACAAACAAACAAACAAACAAAATGGAATGAAGACATACACACCCCTTGGTGAGACAATACCACACATCACCTGCCACACAGGCGGTGGAGAAGGAAGCGATGTTGCCGGCCAGTAGAGCCAGGGGAACTAACTTGTACACCTCCACCGATCGTGAGGGCACCAGGGAGGTGAAGGCGCCAATGGCCACCCCGATGGCGCCCAGGTTGCTCAGGCCGCACACCATGTAGGTGGCCAGGATCCCGGACCGTTCCTGTAGGTCAGTGCCAGAACTTCCTTAGATCAACGAAAGCAGCACCCGACACGTGCAAGAGGTAGGAACTGGAGAAGGAAGAAGAGAAAAGGAGCTCAGGGGTGATGAAAGAGAAGAAGAAGAAGAAGAAGAAGAAGAAGAAGAAGAAGAAGAAGAAGAAAAAAAAAGAAGAAGAGGAAGAAGAGGAAGAAGAATCAGAAGTGTATGGCGGGGAGTGGGAGTGGGGGTGAAGAAAATAAAAAAGAAAATGGAAAGGGGGAGAAGGGGGATGAAGATGATGATGATGATGATGATGATGATGATGATGATGATGATGATGATGATGATGATGAAGAGAAAGAAAAAATAGACGAAAGGGAAGGGGGGAAGAGAGAGACGACTATGAGGAAGAAGACGAAGAGAGAGAGAGAGAGAGAGAGAGAGAGAGAGAGAGAGAGAGAGAGAGAGAGAGAGAGAGAGAGAGAGGACAACAGATACGCTGACAGAAGAAGAAGAAGAAGAAGAAGAAGAAGAAGAAGAAGAAGAAGAAGAAGAAGAAGAAGAAGAAGAAAGAAGAAGAAGAAGTAGAAGAAGAAGAAGGGGAAGAAAGAAGAAGAAGAAGAAGAAGAAGAGTGAGAGAGAGAGAGAGAGAGGGAGAGAGAGAGAGAGAGAGAGAGAGAGGAGAGAGAGAGAGAGAGAGAGAGAGAGAGAGAGAGAGAGAGAGAGAATGTAAAACAGATAAGCTGACAGTAAGAGGTACAAAAAACAAGCAAACAAACAGACCAAACAT
>CM065738.1:38738429-38745929 GCA_033310375.1 Conus canariensis | reverse complement strand
GTGTGTGTGTGTGTGGTGTGTGTGTGTGTGTGTGTGTGTGTGTGTGTGTGTGTGTGTGGTGTGTGTGGTGTGTGTGTGTGTGTGTGTGTGTGTGTGTGTGTGTGGTGTGTGTGTGTGTGTGTGTGCGTGTGTGTGGTGGTGTGGTGTGTGTGTGTGTGTGTGTGTGTGTGAGTGAGTGAGTGAGTGGGTGTGTATATGTGTGTGTGTGTGTGGTGGGGTGGCGCGCGCGCGCGCGCGCGGCTGTGTGTGTGTGATGTGTGTGTGTGTGTGTGTGTGTGTGCGCGTGTGCGTCTGTGTTTGTGTGAGTAAGAGAGAGAGAGTGTGAGAGAGAGAGAGAGAGAGTGTGTGTGTGTGTGTGTGTGTGTGTGTGTGGTGTGGGCGTGCGTGCGTGCGTGCGTGCGTGGTGTGTGTTGTGTGTGTGTGTGTGTGTGTGTGTGTGCCCGCTGGTAATGCCACCTCTCAGCAGGGGTATAAAGATGACCAAATGTGTAAGCGCGTGTTCGACAGATACGGTACAGCGTTTTGAGGTGTCGGAAACCACGCTAGAACTGTCCTATTCTTGTTATAGTTATTACAATTATTGGCCGAAGGTGTAGTCCCCTTGTTGTAATAGTATGGAAACATTGCTGGGGGCAGGAATGGGGCGGGGTACTGCTGTGAATTCAGCCTGACACATGTCCACACTCCCAGGACGCAGTACCCCATCGTAACAAAACAGCTGACTTTCGAGTTCCGTGGTTTGTCTTCCCTCCTGCTTCCTTTCTCGCTCTGCCCATTTTGGGTTTTGCGGCCTGTTGAATTCTCTCTGTTTACATCTCCCCATGCCATCTCAGTGGCTTGCCCCCCTCAGCCCCCACCCCATCCCCTATCACCACCTCCCCTCTCCCTTCTTCATGCAGTCACATCCAGGATCCGCTTGACACTTGTCCATAAACCTGATAAAAAGTGTGTGTGTGTGTGTGTGTGTGGGGGGGGGGGGGGGGGGTTGCATCCCATGGCCTAGTAGCCGTAGAGACAGCGAATTGTTACATGTGAACCATGTCTGGGATATGGTATCATGGCAGGCGGGGCCCATCCCTCTCCTTCTATCGCTTTAACCTTCTCTGATCTGAATCAGGTACCCATGTACTGCTGGACTGACAGACATGGTTGACAAGCTGTGGACATCCGACACCACAGGCAAACCATTTGACTACGGGTCCTTCTCTGAGACGGATAGCTGTTCGTGAAACGAAGTTTACCGTAATCGTCGAATCAGTTAGCTTGAAGCACATTTAGCAATATAGATATATTTTCTTCTTCTTCTGCGTACGCAGGCTGATACTTCTGCGGACACTCCCTATATAGACAGACAAGTATTAACCCCATCTACCCAACAAAGGGAGTGGAGTTTTGTGTGTATGACCGTTTTATACTAGATGTATAAAAGGCATAGACAATAAAGATAGCGAGCACTTAAACGACCGAATCTCCGATTCAACTCTTGTCCGTGCATAAACACCTACATCAGAAATGCGAACGAGAATGAATGTCGTCTTTAAAGGGATAGATATCAGAAAGGGAGATAATTCTGATTATGCACTGCTCAGTTCGCCATACACTGAAGTGCGAACTAATTGGTAGATAGTCTTCGCCAGAAATTTTCATACTCCCTTACCTGACATCCACGTTGTAAGCATCCTCTGCCTTAATGGTGGGTTTCCGTTCATCCGGGTACAACAGTTTGGCAAAGGCCAAGGCTGCTGGGGCTGACATCACACTGGCCGTCAGGATGTGGTTAATGGGGGCCTGCCAAGTCAAATCTTTGGTCATGGTAAACTTCCTATATGGATTCCCGGTATCGACATAGCTTCTGATGATTACAGGATGGTTGAATAAAACTATTCTTTGTGTCATGCGTTTGAAAAGAAGCTGACTCCCAGGACGTAGGATGTGCAAGCATTCTCTCTCTCTTGTCTCTCTCTGTCTCTCTTGTCTCTCTTCTCTCTCTCTCTCTCTCTCTCTCTCTTCTCTCTCTCTTCCTCTCTTACACACACACACACACACACACACACACACACACACACACACACACACAAGAGCAAGACAGCAGAAGAGAGAGAGAAACAACGGAGTGTGACGGGTAGGGATGGAAGTGGGGGGTTACTGTTGAAGTAAGTTATATTGTGGAACGGAAATTATTTCGAACATCAATAACCATGTTTGACTGTTGTTGTTGTTTTCAATATGTACTTTTTAAACCAAACCCCTTCGTATACTAAATGGTTACAGTGTTATAAATGTCTCTGTTAACAATCAATTAAGAAAAACTGGGAAGGGGGAAGGGGGGGGGGATTAGAAAGGAGATGATGGTGAAGTGTCGGTGGTGAATAGAGAAAGACATTCGATCTGAAAAGGAGCGGAGATAATGAGGGGGGGGGGGGGGGTATCAGGAGGAGAGAGAGAGAGAGAGAGAGGAGGAGAGAGAGAGAGAGGAGAGAGAGAGAGAGAGAGAGAGAGAGAGAGCTCTCACATACACAGGAAGAAGACACAAGTGACAGCTTGACAAGAGAAAGTCGTAAAAAAGAAGCTCTTCACATGCGTGGATCCTCTTCTACCATCGTCTGGTTTTGCCGCTGTCTGGCATCGAACCTGCAGTTCCAGGACAGCTGGGTGCCTCAGAGCTAACTCGAGTTTGCTTTGTAAACAGATTTCTCAACCATGTTGCTGCCAGGACATACTTCGTTGGTTGGGAAATAAAAGCCTGAAGGGTTTATTGTGGTTCCCTCAAAGGATCAATTCCAACTGGAATTCCTCTCATTTGCTTCTGCCATTGCCTTTAGGGCTTTGAACCTCGTCTTCTTGAAAATAACATTTTCTTAGATCAAACCACGCTGCTCTCTCTCTCTCTCTCTCTCTCTCTCTCTCTTCTCTCTCTCTCTCTCTCTCTCTCTCTCTTAACAAAATGCGTACGCACAGAGTGAGAAAGCCACTGTCTTCAACCATCAATCAGAGCGCGTTACTAGTTTTGGTCCACGGGGACAAAAACAAAGGCTGCACCTAATTCAAGAAGATGTCCTCTTTGACCTGTCGTCCTTTCAATCAATGTTTGTCTTCTTCATACCAGACATGAAGTGCAAGAAACTGAATTAGACTCTTGACTGTTAAATCTTCTGTTTTTCATCTCTGCCTCTTTGACTTATAAAATATTATTATTGTATGTATGTATCCCGTTGTGTGATTCGTCCAGTTCTGTTTGTTCACTTCCGCGTTGAGTACCTGTTGCGGCAGAGTGACGAACACCGAGTTAAATTTGTAAAGACAGGTCGGCAGCCCTTTTGACAACTGATTCTGGGTAACGGGTTTAAGTGAAAAAGAAGTCAGACGATTTATTTACTATGCTTCGTGCGCGAATCCGATGACGGATTATACTCACTGGGAGGGAAGGAGGGGAAGGGGTGAGGGTCGAGAGGGATAAGGGGGATAGTGGCAGGTTGACGAGGAGGAGGGGTGGGGATAGAGTGAGAGAATGGAGGCATACCGTATTAACATAAACTACGTTTTGTTTTGATACATACCTCTTTTGACACCAGAACCATAGCGGTGATAAATACACAAATGCAGTGGAAAAACTAAGGTACAACGATTAGTTGGAGTGTTATTTCTGTAGACCACAGTAGCCATTAAACGTTCCCGTGCGAAATGGGCTTTAAGCAGAAGAGAAAACAGCAAATAATAAAAGAAAAGGACAACACGCGCACACACACACACACACACACACACACACACGCGCACCCCAGCACGCGCGGGGGGCGAGCGCTCATACACACACACACACACACACACACACACACACACACACACACACACATTCACAGAGAAAGAGAGAGAGAGAGAGAGAGACAGACAGACAGACAGACAGACAGACAGACAGAGACTGACAGACAGACAGACAGACAGAAATACAGACAGCCTGACAAACAGACAGACAGATAGAGAAAAAGAGAGGGCGACAGAGAGAGAGAGAGAGAGAGAGAGAGAGAGAGAGAGAGAGGAGAGAGAGAGAGAGAGCGACAGAGACAGAGATAGAAAGAGAGAGAGACAAATACAGAGACAGAGAGAGACAGAGAGAGTCAGAGAAAGGCTTTTACCCCATTCGCAGCGAAGGCCCACAGCAGTGATCCCGCGATACTGGCAAAGCCTCCAGTCATGACAGCAAACAGCTCGGACTGTGTGATGTCCATCATGAAGGGCTTGATCAGGATGGGGGCCTCCGACTGTGCAGGAAAGGGATATCACAGGAACATGAATGCGTGAGGAATACAATTAGAATGATGACATGAAGTGTGCAGTGACATCTTCCTTTTTTCTAACCCCATGGCCAGTACGCTTAGTGTTGTCGTTCCAATTCCTGTTTGGAATTTTTTTTTCTTTCTTTTTCGTTTGGCAGAATTCTAAATGTTACAAGCGGCCGTGGCGAAATGGTTAACGTCGCGGATTTCAGGCTGGGAAGTTGTAGGTTGAATTCCCCTCACAGCCATTTATGTATGGTATTTTTCTGCCCTGACCGCCTCCTACCAAGCGTAGGCTTTGCTATGGGCTCAGTCGGGAAGACTGGGACCACAGTCGAATGTCATCCCCAATGACTGTGTCTCAGAGAGTGTTGCTCAAATTTCCTGACCAACACTGCAGGTGTCCATATATCTCGGGCCTGGTTGACTCCAGGATCTGTTGTGAAAGTAAGTTTTGAAAGCAGCCCTGTTCTGCAGTCTCCGACCATAGTAGAAAGTCGTAGCATCGTCTTTATCATCCACATTCTCAATGATTAGTATAAGAAATGTCTCCAGTTCCGTGGTCCTTCATGTCTTTTCTGGTGACCTCAATTTTGCTTTCCTTTCCACGTCTATACCTTTAGTGATGCTCTGAGAGAGAGAGAGAGAGAGAGAGAGAGAGAGAGAGAGAGAGAGAGAGAGAAGAGAGAGAGAGAGAGAGAGAGAGAGAGCCCAAAGCAGAGTACATGACTCTTCGAGATGAGACATCAAAAAAAAAAGGGGGGGGGGGGGGGGGCAGGAAAAAAAAGGATACTTAATGTTCCCTTTAACCGCATGATGAGTGGAGAATGAAGAAAAAAAAGTTAATGAATTGAAGAAAAAATAAATGCACTTTGATCGCAACAAGAATAGCAGTATGCAGAATCCTGGGTTACAGGCCCTTCTCCGTGTCGAAGTCATTGATTGGTGCCCTCGCAGAGAAAAATGGCTTCTATATATGAAAGCGCTAATGAATGAGATAAGCAAGGGAAGGGGGCCTCTAAACTAGGATTTTACCCAGAAATGCTCCCACAAGTGAAACATTTGCTCACGGAGTAAGACAATGAGGATTGAGAAGTGAGACTTATGGATCAAAACAGTTACAAAAGAAAAACAAAGAAGCATCGTGACTATGCCCACCAATGTCAGGAAGAGGTTAGACGCGGAGTTGACGCACTCTATGGGACTGGTGCCCAGACAGAAGCTGAGGAACTTGCCGAACTTGGCGATGAAGATCTGCACCAGCCCCAGGTAGTAGAACACGCTGATCATGGCGTTGAAGAAGATCAATGTCGGCATCAGCTGTGGGGAAGAGAAACATGAGTCTCAAACGTTCATTCTGGACTTATGTGAAAGATTTCATGCGCAATACATCCACCTGTCAATAGTATGTTTTATCTTCTTACAATCTCACCAGTTATCTAGAACCAAACAGAAACATGGCATAGATGGTGAGTGTAAGGTCATAGTAGGCACACAAAAATTCTTTGTTTCTGGTAACTGGGCTAAAAGATTTAGGGTATGTAGGCAAGCACAGAAGTTTTGGAAAAAAACGTTGCCTTTACGTAAACCAAAGACATGCTGTTAGCTGCTAGCGGTTTTCGTCCCCATAGTAATCGTAGTGAGTGCTACTTTAAAACTTCTATTGTCTGCAGTGTCGGTCCTTGACATCTTCTCTGTGTGCGCTATTTTTATGTGCATGGTGTTTTTTTTTTGTTTTTGTTTTTTGTTTTCAGTACCACACACACACACACACACACACACACACACACACACACACACACACACACACACACACACAATTATAGGTTGGTGGCAAAATTTAGGGCCGTTCAGGTGACAGCAAACAAATTTGATATTTTTTTTTAATTTCATTTTATCTATTCATCTATTTTTGTTTTCTTAGCACGACGTGCTACAGGAGAAGACCGACGTGAGTGAAGAGTCTGGCAGAACCCTAAACCAGTACAACTGTTTTCTGTCCGGCAGTGAGCCACACGAGGACAATGGCTGGCAATTTGAACTTCATATTGCCAGCACCCCTTGAAAGCTGCTGAGGACGTTTTCACAAACAGCTTTAGGAGAGAATTGTGGATAGATTTAGATAAGACAACTGTCTGAAAAGCACAGAAAGGTCGGTGTGCACATCTCTCTCACAGCACCGTAATTATGGTCTGCAGCTGAAGCATGCTGGGAAACGTGTCTCTGCCCGTTAACACTCCTCCCTCTCTCCCTCCTTCTTCTCCATCTTCCCCATCCCAACCCACTTCTCCACCCCACCCCTGCTTCGCCTTCTGAGAGTTCCTGATTTCAGTGTCTTAATTTTTTGTAGTATACCGTGAATGTATTGTAACCTCCAATGTATTGTCAAATACAGTATGAGCCTAGGGCTTGTTGTTGCCCATTTGTTCTGGTGACTGTGAACGTATTCTGTTTATTTGTTTATTGCACGAACGTTATTTAAACCATGAGGGGTGTATAGTGTCAGACTTGCCATCCGTACTGTCATAAGACTACCATCAAATCGCCGTATGGTAAACCCTGACAAATGTAAGCCGTTGCTAAGTAATACCATGGGAGGAAGGAGGAAGGGGGAACCTGCATACTAGAGCACCAAATAAAATCCCGAAGACATGAAATATAACGTTAGACAGATATCTTTTCTTTATTTCCACTTCCTGAGAGAAACGACAGCTAAGGTGAGTGCTCTTAATTGTGTGTGAGAAACACAAGAGAAGAAAAACATCTTGATATACTAGTGCATTCAAAATGGAAACCTCATAATGCTCTCTCTCTCTCTCTCTCTCTCTCTCTCTCTCTCTCTCTCTCTCTCTCTCTCTCTCTCTCTCTCAGAGTTGTATCCTGGCTGTGTAAGTAGACTGTCCTATGTAATTAACTACGAAAAGACTGACATGAAACTGAAAGATTGATCCATTAAAGTTACTACGCATTCGTGTGTGCGTATGTATGTGTGCGTGCGTGCGCGCGCGCCTGTGTGTGTGTGTGTGTGTGTGTGTGTGTGTGTGTGTGTGTGTGTGTGTGTGTGTGTGTGTGTGTGTGTGTAAATTTGCCTAACCCATAAAGTGGAGTTACTGACTAGTTAAAAAACAACTGGAAAACGAGGTCTTCTTTCTCTACATACGCACTTTTTTTTTTAGAAGCGCACTTCTTTTTGGACAATTTGTGGCATACTTTTAGCGTCTGCAAGATA
>CM065738.1:38710929-38733429 GCA_033310375.1 Conus canariensis | reverse complement strand
GTGTAAATATGCAGGCTAACACAATTTTGTTTTCAAAGGCGGGTGTGCGTGTTGGGAAGAGGCAGAGGAAAACCCTGAATAACCCTCTCTTGTCTGAAGGGTGGGGTGGGGTGGAGGAAGATTCCAAATAGTCTTAGACTGACCCTTGGGGGGGGGGGGGGGGGTAAATCCAGGCTAGCCCAAACTTACCCCCGGGGTAAGCTCCAGAGGGGTGTAAGAACGGGCTGTTACACCGGTTTCTTTCTAGGGGCAGGGAAGGTGAAGCAGCCCCGGAGGGGAGAGGGGAACACCCTCACACTGGTGGCCCTTTGAAAAGTCAGGAAGGCGTCCTAACAACCGGCTCACTTAATACAGTTCCTTTTAACTACTACTACTACTACTACTACTCTCTCTCTCTCTCTCTCTCTCTCTCTCTCTCTCTGTTTGTATGTATGTTTGTGTGTGTCTCTCTCTCTCTCTCTCTCTCTCTCTCTGTTTGTATGTATGCTCTCTCTCTCTCTCTCTCTCTCTCTCTCTCTCTCTCTCGGTGTGACCTTGTTTAGCATCCGGCAAGTGGTGTTTCAGCCGCTCCAGTAAATTTCTACTTCTATCAGCTACAAGTCGTACAGCATGCCTGTTGAAGGTCTCCCATTCACTGTAGAAGCCACACTCAATTCTGCGCTGGAAGAAATGACATCGTCGTTCAAAATAGAGGGCAGAGGAAAACAAACTGTCGTCGTTCTGCAATCCTCTTCAACTACCGAACAGCCCCTGCCACGAGAACTCAAGGCCACAGCATGGCGTATCGTCGCAAGTGCCCGTCACAGCTGAACAGGGATAGGCACAGAGCAGAGACCTACAGAGGCAATCGAAAGAAAAAGGCGAGTGAAAATTCACGTTCTCCATCCGATTTATTTTTGCCGACACCTCCTAGCGTATTTTAGCCGATGTTATGCCACAGTGTGGCCCTATCGACTACGCACCAAGATCAAGATTTTACCGCATTGACAGAACCAGCGAGAGTCGTGTTACATGTGTTGAGATTTTCAAGTGTAACAACCATCTCCCTCTGTCTGTAACTCAGCCTGCAGAAGAAACACAGCAAACAGAGATCGACTTGAAGCTGTGTGACAAAGAATCTGTGACAGTTTCACACGACGAAGCGTCGGTCTTGGATTTTTTTTATCAGTGAAGCCAAGCGCTGATTAAGACTGTGTTGATAAATATTGTGATATGGTTTGTGATCCGGACAGGCTAGGCTTCCGGCGAATGAACAACAGAACGACCCTCCAAAGAACGTGACTACCAGTGACATTATGGCATACCTACAGGGAATGATAAGAAACATGGAAAGCGTTCATTCTATTGACAGAGAAAACAATGCGCAACTGACTTCCAGCGGCAATTCAGCTGTGGAGAACGGAAATCTTGTTGACTGTGGATAAACATTTTGGAAGCCTGAATGACGGTCATAGCGGTGTTCGAAGTTTGTTAATTATTTCCGTGATTTGGTTTCCTCGTCGCAATGTTGTTTTCTCACATTCATTGTGTGTGTGCATTCCATAACTTTCATTTTCGAACAGCCCCACCCCCATCGTAGCCCCTGCATGAGAAAATGGGCTTTGTAAGTTTTACTCATTAAATCATTCGTTCGTTCGTTCGTGCGTTCGTTCGTTCGTTCGTTCTCTCTCTCTCTCTCTCTCTCTCTCTCTCTCTCTCTCTCTCTCTCTCTCTCTCTCTGGAACTGACATTCAAATGAATTAATGAACGCCACACTTTTTTAATGGAATCTTCAATACAAAACGGGTATCATATTTCTTAAGCTTTCTCGAGCAAAAATACCTTCCGATCCCAAAAAATTAGTTCTCTGTGACTTTTTCTGAAAAATCTAGATGCCACTTATTAAAGCCGTTGCAACGCGAATACGGTAAGAGTAAAAGTGAACAATAACCTGTTTACATAACGTGAAAAATGTTCTTTGATTCAATGATAGCCGAATTGCTAGACATCCATAGAAAAGATTCATTTGTTTGAACAAAAATCAAAGCCATTTGGACAGAAGGCTTGTTACTTGAAGAAATCAATGCCCTTTGAACAGAAGACTTGGCTTAGAAAACCCAACTAACACTGTAAAGAAGACTTGTTGATTAAAGAAACCAATACCTCTGTAACGAAAACTTGTTGATTAAAGAAATGAATACAGTTTGTAAAGAAAATTTGTTGATTGAAGAAATTCATACAGTGTCAAAGAGATTGTTGATTAATAAATGAATATCATCTGCAAAAAAAAACTTGATTAAAGAAATCAGTGCGCTCTGTAAAGAAGACATTGATTTAAAGAAATGAATACCATTTGCACAGAAATCTTGTTAGTTCAAAAAATTAACACCTCCTATAAGAAAGATTTCTAGGTAAGAGAAATACATACCACATGTGGAGAAGACTTCTAGGGTAAAGAAAGAGAGAGCTTCATAAACACTCGTTGGAAAAGGAAACCAGTGTTTTCTCCACTGAAGACGTGTTGCTTATACATTTTTGTAGCATTTTCATTTCACTTTGTAAAATGTTTTGCACACAAACAAAAAGAGTAAAACAAGCAGATACTGAAAACCAACCAACGCAACAAATTCAAAATATTGACCATAAATGAAACTAGCAAACAAACACACACAAAGCTGTAGACATTTTGGACTAAGACTGAGCATGGATGCTTAGCTGTATATGGCTTTGCACACAGATGTACGTAATGCAATGCGTGTAATGTACAACAATTTCTTTCTTATATTAACCCGTTTATATAGCGCAATACACGATAAGATAAGCACAGAACACATCAAGCACACGTGCATGCAAACACTAGACAATTTTACAAATGTAAACATGAACACACACACACACACACACACACACACACACACACACACACACACACACACACACCACCACCACCACCACCACCACCATAACTATCATCATCACCACCACAACAACAACAAAACAAAACAACAACAATAACAACACTTAAAAGCATAATGCACTCTTCTGTTTGTTGGTTGGTTGTTGTTGTTTTTTTCTTCCTGTTCATGCTCTTTTTTTATCACAGAATACACTCTTCGCCTTTATTTTATCGAGCACATGGAAATGCTTTTGACCAAGCACAGATGTTTAGGCAAAAGGATTTTTTTAATCTCAGGAAGGTAAAGAAGCATTGTTGCTGAAAAAAGAGACAGTGGGCGAGAAGTAACTGGTACTCACCACCGAACAATCTTCCTCACTGGCAATCGTCCACTCCCTTCCTTGTCCAACAGGCCCCCACATGGCCGAGTGCAGGGACACTTGACGAATCGCTTCACCGCCTTGTACACCAGCACCAGCACACCAATGATGGTTCCCACCATCAGACGGATGGACGGCTCGCTTCCGAATTCGTAATACATGCAGTAGGCGAAATAGGCCATGTAGGCCAGTAAGAGCAGTGCCAGAAACGACGCTTTCAGCCGTATCCAGTGTTTTGCCAGCAGGCGCCGGAAGAGGAAGTTGAGGCGGTAGGCACAGCAGAGAGAAGACGGTGGAGATGTGAGGGGGTCTTTCTCTTCCGCGGGCGAGTCCGCGGGGTCTTTGCCGTCTGGGAGGCTGGGGACGTCCATGTGGATTGCGACTTCTGGTGCAGGAGGTGTTGTCTGAAGTGAAAGTCGATTGATCTGTTAGGAGAGGGAAGGGAAGGGCTAGCAAGAAGATCACACCGCATCCTACCACCAAACAAGACCAAACCAGGCGTAAAGGACATGTCACCATCCCCTATGTCCATGGTGTGACTGAAGCCTTGAGCAGGAAGATCAGGAAAACCGGCGTCTCCATACATCCCAAACCTATCAACACCATCCACAGCCAGCTGGTCGCCCCCAAGGACAAAACTGACAAACTGGGCAAGTCTGGAGTGATCTACCAAATAGACTGTCGTGATTGTGAAGAGAACTATGTCGGGGAAACTGAGAGAAACCTTCGAAAACGCTTGACAGAACACAAAAGGGAATCATCACCAGTAGGCGCCCACCTACACGCCCAGCAACATCAGTTCGATTATGAAAACATCAGCGTTCTCGACCATGACAATAGATGGTTTCAGCGTGGGGTGAAGGAGGCTATACATATTGCCGCCAACAACCCCACACTCAACCGGGACCGGCGCAGGCACACCTTGCCATCGGCGTACAACACCCTCATTGTTCAGTCACATGACCAGGGTTCGACCCGTGGTCGTGCGCACTGAACGCCAGTTCACCCAGTAACCACACCACCACTGAAGAAGACGGACGGAGGTCTGTCGAAAGGTCGAAGTAAGTGCTATTCCTGGCTGAGTGACCTGTTTAAACCCGGTAGTCGTTATGAAGGAAAGGGTGGAAGAGAAAGTGGGATAGGGGAGAGCCAGGAAGACGTACGGGGAGAGAGAGAGAGAGAGAGAGAGAGAGAGAGAGAGAGAGAAGAGGAAGAAGGGGTAGGGTGGGAGCTGAAGTGGAGAGATATACAAACTCATATGCTTTATTGAAGAAGACCTTACCCCTTTGGAAGGACACATCCAGATTACTCTCTCTCTCTCTCCCTCTCTCTCTCTCTCCCTCTCTCTCTTGGGGGTGCACAACAAGATGGCGGAAAGGAAGTAAGGTGTAGTGTGAGCTCTCGAACAAAATCAGTGTTTCTACCCTTGGAAGTGTCTAAGCAGTTTTTTTCTAGTACATGGAAGTAGACAGCAAATATTAGTAAAAGCGAATTAGGACAAGAATGGTAGAACCGGCCGAGTGGAGAGCCAGGATAGGCCCCTTTGGTGGGTCAACAAAACTGAAAATACGCAGAGAAAATGGCGACCGATCGAAAGTGTTGGGGGTGAGGGAGATTCTGTTGGGATGCATTGGACTGTGTTACTTCGCGCTGATGATAAGATGTGCACTGGAGATGACTACTGTCGCATTTGGCCGGTATACAGTCAGCGTCGACTACCAGAAAACAGTTCCCTCTGGTACTTCGAACGGTGTTCGAAATGTAAACACGCACAATTTGATGACGTCATGGATTGACGTAAACAACACACTGCTACGCTGGCTAACAACAACGCAAGTGTATGAAAGAGGCAGTTCAAGTGTGTTTATGTGTGCTTCAGGGACAATCCTGTTGACGGTGAACCTCTCATATCTACGGAAAAGATTACTGCTGAGCAATGATGTGGAACGGAATCCCGGACCGAATTCTAGCCCGAGTAGCAGCCACATCAATGAGAAGATAGAAGAAGAGGCTCAGAAGATACAACACAACCTAGAACCCAAATTCACAAATATGGAATCTCAAATGGCACAGATACTTGCATATATAAGAAACTTCACAGACACTCAGAAAGCGCTCTCCGATTCACTCAGCACCCAGACAGACACGATAAACAGAATGGATCAAAAACAAACACAAATGGCAGATACGCTTACTCAACTACACAAAGAACTGGCAGAAACTAAAAAAAAACACAGAGAAATATGGTAGCAGTAGAGCAGTTAGGAAGAAAACTGGAGCACACGTGGGATAAACTGGATAGCATTGACGATGAATTGGATAGGCTAGAAAGTTTTTCCAGGAGGAATAATGTGAAGCTATTTGGAATAAAGGAAACCATAGGTGAGGACTGTGGAAAAACTAGTGAAAGAGCTACTGCAAACATATATGCCAAACGAGGAGTGGTCTGAAGATGTTGTAGAGAGGGCCCATAGACTGGGAAGACCCAATACTGCAAGCCACAGTCCACGACCCCTATAGTAAAACTATTGAGGTGGAAAGATACGATCCGGATAATGCAGAACACCGAAGCTAGAGAGAGGATGAGAGAAAATGGAATCAGGGTGGCCCAAGACAGAACAAGGAGGCAGACAGCTGCCTTGAAAAGTCTGAGAGAAGAAGGCAAGACTGGGTACATTTACAGAGGAAAGGTGTATGTTAAAGGTCAACCCAGAACATCTTTTGTGCCCTACGGAGCTTCCAGACTGCAGCAGAGAAGAGAGGAGGGAGAGTACACTTCCAGGAACCACCTAGAGTTGGAAGGAGGAACGAGGACGACGTGGAACCAGACCGAGAGACAGGCCGATGGGTTGGAGTATGAAGAAAATGAGTTCAGGGACTGGGACAATGAGTGGAGAAGGGAGAGAGAGAGGATGAGAGAGGGACGACATGGGAGTTGGACGTTGAGTGAGAGGGAAGGTGTGGGTGAGAGAGACAGACAGAGTGTAAGAGAGAGAGAGAGCAAAGGAGATGGAGGGAAGAATGGTAAAAGAGAAAGACAGGAAAGAGAGAGTGGAACCGCAAGGGAATGGACGGAGAGATTGTGAAATCTGTCAGAAAGAAGGCTGGAGGAGAAAGAAGAAACTCTGGAAGTGAAGGTGACAGTGGAAGTGAGCCTGACATGCAGTTGGTATGGAATGAAATTGTTACGGAATTAGGGGGGTCTCTTTCAGATGAAGAGCAGGAGTTGGAAGAAGAAACACAGATGAAGAAAAGAGGTGAAGGAAGAATGGAAGGAAGAGAGATGGTCAGTGGGGATGAAAGAGAAAGCGGGTCAGACAAAGAAAGGGTGACAGATATGAGTGATGAACAGAAGAATGAAAAAAAGGGTGATAGGCCAAAAGAGGGGGACAAAGACAAAATGAAAACACGCATAGCAAGCAAGCACACACTGGGATCCAACGCAAGCAATGCAAAGATGGGCAATAAACAAGTACAGAACACCCAAGCTAACACACACAGGAAGGGCAAAAAAGACAAAAAATGAGGGGAAGGCCAAGGTCATTCACAAATACAAGGTAATAAGGAAGTAGAGGATAAGAATAAGAAAATTTCCTTCATGTGTTGGAATGTTGAAGGCCTGCTGGAGAAATTGTCAGATCCTGATTTTTTTTTAGTTTGTAACTGCTTTTGACATCTGTTGTTTATCTGAGACATTTACTCTAAAACATTTTGATTTTGAGACAAAGTTTCAGGAATTCTTACATCTTTACTGTCCAGCCAGAAAATATACTAGAATGGGCAGACCCTCTGGCGGATTTATAATGCTGATCAAGAAGGAAATATCTGGGTATGTTCAGTTGATTAATACTAATATAGAAAATGTAGTATGTGTGAAGCTACAAAAAACCTGTTACAATGCGATAGAGACGTACTATTTCTTGGTGTGTATGTAAGTCCGATTGACAGTCGTTTTTATGCAGACAAGGATTATGATTGTACCATAGAAATGACAGAAGAATATATATATGTACACAAATTGAACAAGGGAATGAATATTTATATATTATAGGAGGAGACTTAAATGCTCGTATTGGGGAATGGGGATTAAATATCGAGGATGAAAATGATATATTTGACAGAGAACTGAATGTGTATGCACGTAAGACAAAGGATAACATCATCAATGGATTCGGAAAAAGGCTTATTGAACTCTGCGCAAGTTTTAATTTAACTCCCCTGAATGGCTTACATATGAAAAACTTTGACAGCGCATTCACATTCTTCTCAGAAAGGGGAAATAGTGCTATGGATTTCTATGTATGTTCCATAGAATTAATCGAAAATGTTGACAGCTGTTTAGTGGATGAAAGAATTGAGTCTCACCATATATGTCAATTAGAATGGAGCTTTGGAGCACAGTGCAGGATATCCAGAAAGACAAAACAAAAGAGAACATTTACAAAGAAAATCAAATGGGATCCAGCCAAAGCACAAGTCTACATAAATTTCATGGAATCTGAAAGAGCACAAGCAACATTAGAACAAATTAAGGAGGAAATTGATCAAGATATAGATACACGTATAGATAAATTTAATCAATTACTAAAGAATGCTGGAGAATGTATGAGTAAAATAACTAGTTCAGGAGGGGATTATAAACCTACAAATGGGTGGTATGATAAAGTATGCAAGATGGAAAAGAAAGAAACAAGACAAGCACTGTGTAGACTTAATTTAACAGATAAAAAGAAAAACCCTATTAAATATGAAGAAAGAAAGGTGATATATAATAACAAACGAGCTTCTTATCAAAAAATGATTAGAGGAAAGAAAAAACAATATAGGGAACATATATATGATACACTTATGCAAAATCAGAAGGATGGCCAGAAATTCTGGAGTACAATAGAAAACAGAAGAAAGAAAAATAAATTACCAGTTATTACATCAGAACAATGGAAAGAACATTTTGAAAGCATATTGAACCCCCAAATAACAGGAAGGCAAGGAGCTATTGTAAGAGAACAGCAAGTGAATGTGGAAGAGATTCTAGTACAAGAGTTAGATGAGGAAATAACAGAACAGGAAGTAGGTTTAGCAATAAACAAACTGAAAACAGGAAAATCCCCAGGAATAGATGAAATCCCCCCAGAATTTCTAAAAACAATAGATAGCAAAATAATACCATATCTAACTAAGTTATTCAATAAACTGTTCCAAGAAAGTTACTTCCCCTTAGAATGGTCACGTGCAGTAATTGTACCACTCCACAAGAAAGGCGATAAGCAAAACCCAGGAAATTACAGAGGGATTTCACTGTTATGCATTATAAGTAACATTTTCACAGCAATAATCAACAAAAGACTTTACAACTGGGCAGAAGACGAGAACAAAATTAGTAAGGAACAAGCAGGAATTAGAAGGGGATATTCGACATTAGACCACATTTTCACATTAACAACTATGATAACAAATTGCCTCTATGGCAGACGTAGAAGTAAATTTTATGTAGCATTCATAGATTATCAGAAAGCATTTGATACTGTAAATAGAGACAAATTATGGAAGATTCTACAGAAACACAAAGTATCTACAAAAATGCTCAACATGTTAAAAGGTATATACAAAACAGTACAAGCTTGTGTTAGATATGGAACTGAAGTAACAGAATTGTTTGAATGTCCAGCAGGAGTGAAACAAGGTTGTTTGTTGTCCCCCTTGATCTTTTCTCTATTAATAACAGAAGTGGCGGACAATGTCACAAGAAAAGGTAGACATGGTTATCAATTTCTACCAGGTGCAGAAGAGATTTACACAATGCTATTTGCACATGATATAGCCCTGATATAATTAACACCAGTGGGCTTACAAAATCAATTAAACAACCTAGAACAAGCCTCGGATTCTATAGGTTTAACAGTAAATCTACAAAAAACAAAAATAAAAATAATGGTTTTAGGAAAGAGGGCTACTTGGGCAAAAAGGAGAAATGGTACTACAAAGACCAAGAACTAGAAGTAGTAAACAGTTATACGTACCTAGGTTTTACCTTGACAACTAAACTCTCAGTAGACATTTCACTTTCTGAATATGCAGGTAGAGCAAAAGGCAAAATTATGGAAATAATGAAAACTATGTATAGTTTAGGACATATTGATATGGCTATTTACTTTAAACTGTTTGACACTCAAGTTAAACCCTTACTCTTATACGCAGCAGAAGCATGGGGCCTAACTAGATATAAAGCAATAGAAAATATACACTTGTTCACCTGTAAAAAAATATATGGTGTGGGCAAGAAAACCCCAAATAATCTAATATATGGAGAGTTGGGTAGATACCCTATATGCATAGATAGCACAATAAGGGCGATTAGGTATTGGTTTAAAATTATAAAAATGGAACCAAACAGACTTCCCAAACAAGCATATGAAAGAGAAAAGACCGAAATAAACAAAACTCAAAATTGGGCATTAGAATTAAAACACTGTTTAGACATATATGACTTTTCAGAAGTATGGCTAAATGAAGGGGTAGGAGATGAGAACAGATTTATTTCAGTATTAAGACAAAGAATGATAGATTGTCATAAGCAGAACTGGCATGATAAAATATAAAATAGTGAACGTTTTAATACCAACCACTCTTTCAAATCCGTACGCCATACTGAAAAATATTTTTACGACATCACGATAGCGAAATTTAGAAAAGCACTAACCAGACAACGTTTAGGGGTAAACGAATTACACATAAACAAAAAGTTCACAGACAAGGATGCAATTACAACATGTCCTTTTTGTCCAGCAGAAGAAACTGAATTACACTTTTTCAAGATATGCCCATGTTATAGACAATTAAGGGAGAAATATATCTATAAGCATTATAAAAATAAGGATACAATTACACTAAGAAACCTATTACAAAATGAAAATATGGAAATGACACGTGATCTAGCAATGTATACTTTTTATGCATTAAAATACAGAGAAACACAAATTTAAGTCAAAGAAAAAAGACTTGGTTTTGCTTCTGTGGATTTATGGTTGAATTTAAACTGTTTGTGTATGTGATGTATGATTATGTGAATGTTTATGTATAAAACATATGAACATGTGAATCTATCTGCACAACATATGAACATGGATGTATGGTGATAACATAATACAGAGAAGGTTGAATCATGGATTTAACTCTGAAGGTGTTTCTCAGTATGGAAAGTAATATGAATACCTGAATGAGTATGAAATTGTGATTGGTGTGTCGATATGAACAGATTTATGAAAGAGATGTCATATTCATGAACACAAATAAGATTATGCAATTATATACTCAGATGTGAAGCAAGACAAGGACTATGTACATATGCATGATGAAAAGATAACTATATAAAAGTGAATGCAAGGTTGTAATGTGAGGGAATGTGAATGTAATATAATATGAAGGAATCGAATTATGGAATTGAATATATGTCTTGAGGAAAATATGTGTAAGGAATGAATATGAATGAATGGAAATGTATAATTATGAATGGAGATGAGGGAGAATGAGGCTATTATAAATGGATGATGGAGTAGGAATACTTATGAGAACATGAACAAGATTGTAAAATGTGCAAGTGTGCATGTATGTGTGTATAGGTGTGTGTATGTGTGTGTATATGTATATGTATCTATATATATATATATATATATATATATATATATATATGTGTGTGTGTGTATGTGTATACATGTGTATATATGTGTGTATATGTATATGTATATATATGCATATGTGTGTATATATATGTATATGTGGGTGTGTAGGTATGTGCATATATGTATGTATGTATGTATGTATATAAATGAAAAACAAAAGAAATGAAAAGGAAAAGAAATAAGAAAAGTATGAGGTTGTGATTGATTGAGATGGACTGAGCCTGATTGGATCAACAAGTATAGTAGAATTGAATGTATAACTAATAATATGTAATTATGCAAAGTAGAGACAATCAAGGTAACTAAGAGGGAATACATGTAATTATAATCTGAATGGATATAAATTAAAAATTACATGACCAAGCAAATGAGCATGAAGGGGGGGGGGGGGGGGGGATCATGGTGGAAGCAACCGCAGAGACTGGTTAACACAATATGGGAACAAACGTGGCCACTGTGGGGGGGGGGGGGGGGGTAGCCTAGGTGTATGAATGGTTTAAGTTAATGAGTATGGAAATGTGCATATAATAGATAATCAAGGGTATAAGGAAACATGTACAGAAGAGGAAGGTTAAATAAGTAACGAAATCTAATATACATACACATGTAAAACTACGAAATGAACACAAAAGGAAACATAGTTCAGCTAACAGCAAGGCACGAATAAGGAATTGTTTTGATGTAGGTCATCACGCAAGTCAGCACGAGTCGCGAGATTGACTCCGCTACGCGCACACAGCGCCAGTCTCCCTCTGTCCGTCTCTCTCGCCCGTTCTTTCCCTCTCGCTCTCTGCTTAGAGAGGGGGATGGGGGGGTGGAGCGTGAGGCGGTTGGGGCGAAGGTGGGAGGCGATGGGAGTGAGGGTGGGAGAGACAGTAGATGTAGAAATGAGAATTGCCTGTTGAATCTTGGCTGGATCGTCTGCTATGAAATGGCTGCCCATAGATCATATTATAACATATTAGAGTACGGTTGTTGAACTCGAATAATGATAGCTATTATATGCATTTTGATTATTTTCCGAGGTTGTTTTGAATGGTTAAAGTTTGAATTCTAGGGATCCGACCATCAAGAGACTCCTCTGGTCAACAGGCAATCTAGACACACGTGTATGAGCCAAGTGTCAACAACTCACGGGACAGGATACGACAGAGTCACAGGCTGAAAAGAAATTGGGAAAACCACAATTAAAGTGAAAATAACTGAAGGAATGTACCAACCTGATACATGGAAAGCGACAAGGTTATAGTAATTTATCCATGGGGCTGCTAAATCCAATGAATATAAACCATACAAGTCTAGCACCACACGAACTCGACCACAGAAGTACACACACTGTGTCAAAGGTTAGCATGGCAGCTTTTGTTATTCAGGGTTTATGATGTAAACAAAAGATGCTTAAAATAGTACGGCTTTCCGGAGAATTGTACGACGCGGGGATGAAAGGTCTCCGCTGTGTATGTGGACGAGAATGCGATGAGGGGATTGAGATAGGAGGCATGTGTCTCGTGTTCTAGTGTCGACAACATCAGTGTTATGAGTTTTGAGAATGATGTTGTATATACTTGCATCACGTTCGTGGGGAAGAATGTATCAAGAAGTATTGATGTATAATTGAGATAGAATTCTGCATGTACATACTGTCATGGAAGAATGCTTGGTTGCAGTCATGGTAAATTTTGTTCTAATTATATAAAATTGATTTACCTCTTGTTGTGTACTCATGTGAATAGGCTGATGGCCTCACATTAAAGTCACGAGTCACGAGTCTCTCTCTCTCTCTCTCTCTCTCTCTCTCTCTCTCTCTCTCTCTCTCTCTCTCTCTCTCTCTCTCTCACACACACACACACACACACACACACACACACACACACACACGCACGCACGCACCACACACACACACACACACACACACACACACACACACACACACACACACACACACAGAGTTTTCAATGTGACATTTTAAAACTACTTTCACCAAATCATTTTCCATATTTTCAATGTTTTATGGAAATGCATAGCAAACTGTTTTATTCTTTAATCATAGTATGACGCCATCAACATGATCACTGTAAGAAAAGATAAGATCACCTACAGTATTTAGATGAAATTAGTTTTGTTTAACATCTTTTCAATCTGAACACGGAAGAAAGAAATCAATAAACTTCGTTCTCCATATCACTATGACAAAGTGGACAGATGAAATTATGATCAATCAAAAATCTCTATAATTCTGAGATGCACAGCAATATCATAATCTCACATTTGCACATCTGACTTCTGGTCCAATACATTTCAGTGCATGTTGATATAAATAGACGAAGAAATCAGGACAGAATGTAAAGGCCTTCACGTTGTCAGTGTCAAATTGGTGACAGTCCTGCACATAGAAACTTACCCAATTGCCTAACACGATCCATCAACCTTCGGCGAAAAACATAAATAAATCCATTTCTTTCACTACCCTGATTTATTTAAAACAAAACAAAATCATCTTCATGTCATTTCGACCTTACCTATGTTTAAATCTAGCTCCTGAATAACATGTTCCACGCTTAAGATGACCGTTGTGTTGTCGTTATAATTGTCGTTGTTATTCGTATTGTTTTTTTTTTAATTTTTCATATAAGCAGATTCGAGATTGGGGAAGAAGGGGGCACAGAGAGAGAGACAGAGACAGAGACAGGGAGGGAGAGACAGAGAGAGACAGAGGGAGACAGAGACTGAGAGAGACAGAGTAGGAGAAGGAGACTGATAGATAGTGACAGAGAGAGAGAGTGAGAGAGACAGAGAGACAGAAACAGAGAGAGACAGAGAAAGACAGACAGACAGACAGAGAGTCCAAATCGTTTCCTTTACCTCCGCCTTTGCAGCAGCCGATGACCCATGGTCAGTGGTGTCAGTGTCCGAGTCTTTCAAGTGCGCGGCGTTGGTCGTCGTCAACTCAAGAGACATGGTGGCAAGGTTCTATCAATGTTGTCTGCAATAAGCTACAAGACAGCAACATTGGAGATTCTCTCTCTCTCTCTCTCTCTCTCTCTCTCTCTCTCTCTCTCTCTCTCTCTCTCTCTCTCTCTCTCTCTCTCTCTCAAGTGCTGCCATTAACATGCCACCAGCATTTCAATGTTAGGATGGAATTCTGACCTTTGATCCGCTGTCTCTGTGAAATTTGAAGGTATCTGGGCCTTGATTCACACACACACACACACACACACACACACACACACACACACACACACACACACACACACACACACGTGCGTGCGAGCATGTGTGTGTGAGCTCGCGCGCGCGTGTGTGTGTGTGGAGAGAGAGAGAGAGAGAGAGAGAGAGAGAGAGAGAGAGAGAGAGAGAGAGAATTCCTTTTTTCAGAAAGACTAAAGAACCCATTAAAAGAGGCGTAACCATAGTCTCACTTACCCGGAAAACAGGCACAACAGATTTATTAAGGACACTTTTGGACAGATTATTTGCACATGTGCAATAACAGCTGGAGTAGTAAATACCGTACGACACGCTATCAGTGTCTCTTCTTTTCAAACCTCTGTGTAGAAATGTAGCAAAGTTTCTGATCATATACTCGTTAACTCATGTCTTTAATGGTGACAGCCGAAGTCACTAGGATAAGTGTGATATTCGAGGATTAGTAACTTGAACTCTAATATCATTCAAGTTAGGCATTATGGTATAAAGTGTATTCATCCTCAATAGCCACATAGTAATCATTTTGTATTTTTATCGTGATTTTGTATCTTGAACTGTGTACTACTCAACTAAACTCACCAAACTGAAATCTTGTTACAACGTAGTTGACATACCTGTCAATGTTGAAAACCAAATGCGGTTCCAGATCATGATTAGTGTCGAAAATTGCACAGCTTGAAAACCTGTAATCTGTGTTGATGTGGAAGTACCACTTCTACCATCTTACAGTCAGTCAGTCTTTACGTAAAGTCTCTGTATACATACTTGAAACTGAAAGAGAAAGAGAGAGAAGTGGAGAGAAAAAGGGAGACAGACAGACAGACAGACAGACAGACATGGAGGGAGGGGGAGGGGAGGGAGGGAGAGAGACAGACAGGCAGACAGGGAAGGAGGGAGGGGGAGGGAAGGGATTGAGACAGAAAACAGACAGACAGAGAGGGAAAGGAGAGAGAGAGAGAGAGAGAGAGAGAGAGAGAGAGAGAGAGAGAGGGGGGGGGGGCGGACAGATAGACAAACAGAAAGACAGACAAACAGGGAGGGGAAGGGAGGGAGGAGAAAAGAGTGAGAGACAGACGCTTAGACAGGGAGGGAGAAAGAAAGAGAGACAGACAGACGGACGGAGAGACCGACAGGCAAAGGTGGGGAAGTGGAAGAGGTGAGGGGAGAGCTGCACTGACCCCAATTTGGAAAATTAAAAAAAAAAAAAAATGAAAGCACACTCACATGAGAGTTTTTATTTTCTCGCATTGCCTTATAAAACGCAATAAAGGACCAACTTAAATTTTTTTTTTTTTTTTTTTTAGTGATTGCTTTTGATGATTGACTCACTTTCTTTCCAAAAGCTGAAGAAGTCAGTGTTGAAATTTCATCTCTTTCTGTTGCCCTACATCGTTCAAAGATTACCTCTGCCTGATGTACCCAGTATTTTAAACTTGAGATGCTGTAAAGAAGAGGGACAGAGAGAGAGAGAGAGAGAGAGAGAGAGAGAGAGAGAGAGAGAGGGTTTGTGACAATAAAGTTGATCAATAAAAAAGAAAAAGATAAAAGGGGAAAAAAGAAAGAAACGAAACTGAGAAAAGAAAACCTTTCGAGTTATCGATCAGTTAGTAATCCCACTTTAAAGATTAGATGAGGGGAAAAAAAAAGAAGAAAGAAAAGAAAACCTTTCGGGTTTTTGACCAGTCAGTAATCCCATTTTAAAGGTTTGCCTCGTGGACCACTCACACACACACACACACACACACACACACACACACACACACACACACACACACACACACACACACAGGGAGTCACTCACACACACACACACACACACACACACACACACACACACACACACACACACACACACACACACACACTGTATGTCGTCAGTGGAGTGCAAACCAACAGCCCTAGGTCCGTTGTGCAAAGCGCCGTGCCCCATCACCAAACTTTTACTGTACACACAACACTCAAAGTTAACTTAGTCGGCTGTTTGGGCTCCCAGCGTTTACCGCCTGTGCTAATGGGTCGGAGGAGACAGACGTGCCTGGCGGTGATATCGCGCCTTATATTGACAATTAGACTTCATAGCGGGGAAGGGATTTCCTCAAAACTGGAACCATTGTGCACTTGGTGACAAGTTTTTGAAATATGGCATGGTGTTAGGTATGGGAATAAGGTTTTCAAAAACCACCGCAAACAAATTGAGCTTGACCTATTTCACCCTGTTTGCGCAAAATCCAATATGGCAACTGACAGAAACTGTTCATGCCAGTCACAGCCCCCATTGCCATCACAGCATTGTCAAATGTCACTTATTATATGTTTTGTGGTGCAAGCAACCTACTTCTGAATTCACTTTGGTATTCCATAGGTATTGCCAGGGTCAAAGGTCATTTTCAAGGTCAAATTAGTAAGAAATATAACAACTTTTGCACTTGATCGATTTCAACCATGGTGAAACCGACTGGAGTGTTTCTAGAGTATTCATTGGATATACTAGAACATTCTACAAATGTTCTTAAACATTCCAGTATATTAAATGAAAATTTTAGAAACATTCCAGGCCGTTTTACCAGGATAAATGTGGCATTAGGTTCTTTACCAATGTTTACATTCCTTGTTCGAGATGCAATTTTTCACGTTCTTGAACTCCTGATTGAGCAGTTTATCAAAGAGTCCAATGAGTCCAAGTTAGATATGCAACATGGTGTTCAAATGACTTTGAATGTCCTGGGTGTGGTTGCTAGTTTTGAAACCTATTGACTAGCACTGTTTGTGCACCCCCCTTCACACTTGCACAGTGGGCTACAGCGAAGTGCAGCTCGGTGACACTTGCAGTTTCCTTTGCAAGCAACCAAGCAGCCACAGTGAAGCAACAATGAGCATCCTTTGCTGGCATGTGGCAGATCAGTCCGGTATGGTACCCATGCCTTGGTTCTGTCATTCCACTGACATCCCCATTCACTCGGGCTTGGAACGCTGGGAAGTTTAGAAAGAGACTCTTTCCAGATGAAAGCCCCAACAAGCAGTGCTCGCCTCACCTGCTGGAACAAGGCATGCTGAGTTGGTGGGACGGACTCAAGAGGTTTGAGGGCAGTGGTGAACAACAGCTTTCTGGCTTCATAGTGGATCGGCAGTTTTTACTGTACATTAGCACAGTCAGGTGCTCCAGACGTTGCATGTGCAGCGAGTCAAGTGTGAAGCTGGCTGGATCCTGGGTGACAGCGATGAAGGTGTCAGTGACCTCAGGAAGAGCAGCCCACGCATTCCATGCTGTCTTTTTCCCAATCCCAAACATTGCCGATGTTACATCACACCCCGTGAATGAATGGAAGAAGAGGAGAGCCTCAGAGCGCTGAGGTCCAAGCTGTTGAGAGATGTGATGAATGGGAATGTCTCTGAGTGTTTTTCCAGACCCAAATCCGATCCACAGCTCTGACAAGTTCAGTTCATGGAAATGATAGATGGCAAGAACCACCACATCAGTGTCCACTGTCCTGAGGTAGGCCCTAGTGTGTCCTTGCTCAGCAGCGTGGTGCAGGTGCAGCATCATCCGGGTGTCAGCTTCTTCTTGAGAGCAGGAAGACAAGGCCGGTACATCACTTGGTCTGTTACTGAGTACAAGGTCATCTTTCGTGGTGAAGAGACGATATTTTGTGTCAGTGGTCCTTTGCACCAGAAGCTCACTGAGGAACTGAAACAGTTCGTTCTTGCTTTCAGACTCTTTGAGAAATTTCTGCCAGTCAGCTCCCTTTGGAATAGGTATCTTTGCAGAGACTCTTGTTCGTCGCCCTTCACATTCACCCCGTTTTGCACGAGTTTGTGATTTGATACTTGCATCCTGATATGTGCCCCAGACAGCATCTACTCTGGTGGTCTTGTTGGTCATCTGGCTTTCTAAGAAGGGTAGCAAGTGCATGTGTGTATAGTCTCCAAACACAGTGGCACGCTGGGGCTTGACGATGTGAATGATGGCTGACACATCCAGCACAACCACAGAGGCTTCTTTGGCTGCAGGGGAACGTCCAGGATCAGGCATACCAGGAATACAGCCAAGAAGAGCTGATCTGGTACCTGTCATAAGTTTTCCCCTGTCATTCAAGGAAGAAGGCTCACGCTGATTCTCATGCCTGAAAAAGTCATCTATATCCCTATCTGGTCATCCTTGGAGGGACAGAAACAACCTTGTGATGAGTGCTGCATTTGTCTTTGCTGATCCCAACTTGTCAGCTCCCTTCTTTAAGTCCACAGGTGGCTGATTGCTGAAGGCGTACAAACTGGCCCTTGGGATAACATCAGACAAGGGTTTGGAACAGGTTTCAATTCTGTCCTGCACAAACTCTGCAAACATGGCCTTGCCTATGTTGGGAGCTTCCTTCAAGTTGTTGGCAATCATCGGGTCCACGACTTCACCAGTGTCCAGTGTGACAAGCTCTGGGCCTGTCTCTTTGAATGGGTTGACAACAGTTCCCTCTTTGACGAGACAGAGTAGAGCCTTGAGATCTTTCAAAAATTTGTTCTGCTCAGCAGCAGAAGACTCTGGATGTTCCAAGCTGATATCCTTGTTTGAAGCAGAGAGACTGGCGTTCTTGAATTCATCAATGACCCTCAGCTCCTCAGGTTTTGAAAGCTCAATGATCTCCTTTTCCTCTGGCTGTCCATAGAGTCCTTTTGCTCCGCTGTCCTCTTTGAGGAACTTGATGCTGTGCTCCTGGCTCTGGTCAAGTGCCATCAGAGAGAACTTCTTTTCACTGCGTTGCACAACCAGCTTTCCTTCCATGAAGGCTTCATGGACACTTGGGTGGGTCTCTGGCAGACACGCCATGTCTTTCAAGAAGACAGGAATCCAGCGGGCATAGTTTGTATGTCCAAAGGCAAAAAAGAACATGGACACGGGTCTTCACAGGCACTCAGAGTCAGTGGCCAATCGCTGACCTCGAAGAAAGCGGCAACAGATCAGGAGAAATATTTGGACAGTTGACCAGTAGCAGACAGCTGGAGCATTTGCAGCGAGTCTCTTCTCCCACAACTCCATGGTTTCGTGAGGTCCATAGCCCGTCTGGCAGTACTCATTGTACGCTTGAACCTTCAGAGCATGGAGCCAGGCCAGAGTCAGCTGATATGAATACCGTGTGCGCTTGACATGACTGCTTCCTAGAAGAGATGCTTCTACACCGGGGGTGAACACTTGCCAAGGAGAATATCCGCTCCCAGCCAGATCCAGCCAGCAGCTTTCCCCCACATTGTTGGGATGCCATCTCAGTATGGAGAAATCCCATGAAGCACACCATCTTTGATTCGCCAACCTCCTCAGGAAACCTCCACTGACACTTCTTCATTTGAGCATAGAGGGGACAGTTACCTACAGTCACTGGAATCTGACCAGGGTTAACCAAGTCAACTGTCTTCTTGGAAATGAGCATGGGGTGTTTCTGCTAATGCAGTGGTGGACACTGGGTATTGCTACAGAGGCCATGTTGAATGTCATACTATGCTTTTTTTCTGATTAGGTGTTAAGAGTGATGCATTTAAAGACATAAATGAGCTCTCAAAATTTAGAACCATGACAGGAAAACTCAATATTTTCTTTTGAAGTTGATTCCTTTCAAAGTTATAACAAATTTGGGCCGAAATGACCTTGCAAATAAAATTTGACCTTCAAAATGACCTCAAATCGCTACGTCAATGTCAAATATGGATTCTTTATCCCAATAACAATATAAATAATGGTATTACATAAGGTTCTAGTAGTAACGAATGCTGCAATTTGACAGTCACTTTTCTGGGTGACGGCCATATTGGATGTTGTGCAAACAGGCCAAAGTAGGTCGAGTTCATTTTGTTTGCGGTGGTTTCGGAAATCCTCATACCCATATCTAACACCATGCCAAATTTCAAAAACTTGTCACAAAGTGCACGCATCTGAAATTCCCTCCATGCTATCAGTCTCAGCTGGGGCCTTCTGTCCGGCACATTATCGTAGGAACCCAATAACGCAATAATTCTCACAGTACTTGTTCGAAAGCAAGAGTTTGAAGTGGGGTCTGTTACAACGCACTCTGTCATGATGTCAGGATGCAATAGAACACTGGAGGAGGAGGAGGAGGAGGAGGAGGAGGATACTGATATCAATCCATGTGAATATACTGACTATAATGAGAACCATCTTGTAAGTAGGTGTGAACATCTGTGTGAGCGCGCACTGAGTGCACCTAGTGTGTGCGCGTAGTGTGTGTGTGTGTGTGTGTGTGTGTGTGTGTGTGTGTGTGTGTGTGTGTGTGTGTGTGTGTGTGTGCAAGTGTACGTGTGCATTTGTGTGTGTATGTGCGCGCGTGTGTGTATATGTATGTGTGTGTTACAATTATCTCTCTCTCTCTCTCTCTCTCTCTCTCTCTCTCTCTCCTCTCTCTCTCTCTCTCTCTCTCCTATAAACAACAACATCAGAAAAGTCTAGAGAGTCTCCAGATCATACGACAATCCAGTCTACATTACAACTCAAACATCAAACAAAATGTGGCTATCATTATGATATATAAAATCCCATGCTGTAGTGAAATTCATCATACTATACCCATTACAATCACAGGCAGCAGGACAGAGAAATATACAACAGCCATGATAAAAAAAAACAGAAAAGAACAAAATAATAATAATAATAAATCCAGCATGAAGGGGCAGCGCAGACCTCCGTCGAGAACAAACCAATCTGGGTCCGTCCTCTAATCCGGATTCGCACAGAAACTTCAAGGAATGGTCATTGGGCCACATTCCATCTTTCGCATCAAGTTTCGCAAAAACACAGGTTTAGTTATTTTTACGTCATTATACTGTCTCCGTCGTTTAATCGGGATCAGCTTCTCAAAACATTTGCACCAAACTTTACTGGATTCGTCATTTGGTCGAATTTTACCTTTTCACCAAGTTTGGTTGCAAATCGGGTCAGCAGATGTTACACACTCTTGTTCATGGATGGACAGGCAAACAAATAAACGCAGGTGAAAACATGGAACCTTCCTTCTTTGACGCAGGAAATAATAGTGTTCGTCCTCTCACTCGTCAACAGCATACAGACGACGTCAGTGACAATAAGTAAGCTAGCTGTGTCGAATGCGGCGTGCAAGAAATGCAAAAAGAAAAACAAACTACTGTTGTCGTGCGTTGACTTGCTTGTTGACTTGGATTACTTCGTCGTAGGTCACTCCACACTCTCCATAGCGCCATTGAGGAAGGTCTTTCATGTAAATCGGATCTCTCTCTCTCTCTCTCTCTCTCTCTCTCTCTCTCTCTCTCTCTCTCTCTCTCTCTCTCTCTCTCTCAAGTGTGTATGTGAAAAAACAGAGACAGATAGCGGGGAGAAGCGCGGTGGAAGAGGGGGAGGGGGGGGAGGGGGGGGGCTTTCACACAGCGTTGAACCAAAACAAATGAAGATAGAGCGGGTACTGTGACTGAATGGCAGGAGTGTAGCATGACGACTGGATCGCACCTGTCTCTTCAAAGTTCCTCAGACATTTTGACAGTTCATTCTTTGATTTCCCTCGGCCTTCAGCCGCGGTGTGTGTGTGTGTGTGTGTGTGTGTGTGTGTGTGTGTGTGTGTGTGTGTGTGTGTATGTGTGTGTGTGTCTATGTGTCTGTGTCTGCATGGGTGTATGTGTGGTGTGTTTGCATGTGTGTGCGTTTGCATGTGTGTGTGTGTGTGTGTGTGTGTGTGTGTGTGTGTGTGTGTGTGTGTGTGTGTGTGTGTGTTTATCCAAAGTGGGGATGGAAGGGGTGGGGGAGGGGGCAGATAATTGATAGGGAGGAGACGGGTACGCTAACAACCTTTACTCCGGATACTGAGAGAACTCTCACAGTCAAATTCCATGAAACCTCCACGAACAGGTCTGTAAGATGTAGGTGGCTTTACACAGTGTGAGTGAACTGGACTACACATCCAAGTCTCTTCATACATGCGTTTTGTGAATATTGCTCGGGTTTCCTTTTCAAAGGCGCCGGTGTGAGAGTGTGAATGTCGCAGTGTCTGAGTAACCAGCCAATGAAGTTGCGATCATTTGAGGCAAGGGGACAAAACTAATGGCTGAACTTAATATGCAAGGTTTGCTTTCAGACCATTCACTCACTTCAGCAGTGTGCATTTTGTTTTGATGGAAGATCGGGTGGATGTTAAAAGGAAAGAAGCCGTTTAAGAAACAACAAGATGCAAAGCATATAAACGTACTCCCAGTTTATCCTGAATATGCGTGAGATATTCCATAAAGAAGAAAAACCGTTATGGGCCGTTACAGCCGTTAGTAACGGCTATAACGGTAAACTAAAACATCGGGCATCATCCGGAGGAGGAGGGAGGAAAGAATCAGTTTTAGCTCAGCA
>CM065738.1:38695929-38705929 GCA_033310375.1 Conus canariensis | reverse complement strand
TGAAGGCAGATCTATTTGTATTGCCTGCTCCGAGGCCTATCGTCCGCTGGATCGGAACTCATCAGGGAGACACGGCTGGTTGTGTGTGTGCTCCTGGCGTCAAATAGAGACATACCACAGTCCATAATACTGTGGTGTTCTTACCACCAAGGGTGCAAAAAAGAATCCAACAGCACCGCCAAAGCAGCCAGCGAAGGGTAGTAAATGGATAGAATTTGTTATACCTAATAAAGCTTCTTTTCGTTTTTTTTTTCTTTCTTTCTTTCTTTTCTCTTTTTCTTTTTCTTTAATATAATTTTATGGGAAAAGTTAATAGCAACTTTGAAAAGTATGTCATTTAGACATGATCATCTGTATACATGCTCGTGCGCGCGAGAATGTGAGTGTGTCGTCAGTGTGAGGGGAATGAAAGGGTAAATCCGTATGGATAACCTACTGACATTGCGTCTCATGTCTACAACAGTTTTTTTTTTCCAGATCCTTTCATTTATACATCCCAAGCCCTAAGGTCGGTAACCCGATCCACTCCAGTTTCTTCTCCGTATCCATAACATTCATCTGCGGTTTCCACTTTTTCTCTTCTTCTTCTTCTTCGCTCTCTCCTCCTCCTTCTCCTCCTCCTCCTCCTTTTTCTTCTTCTTCTTCTTCTTCTTCTGCTTCTATGGATGATGAATGGCTTTAAGTTTTTAGGAAAAAAAAAGATTTGTACCTTATTCATTATTTCGTGTGAAACAATTCTGATTTTGTCCTTTGTAAAAGAAGTACGCTAATCTTTCACCATAGTCTTGCGGCACACGACGACACGTTGACACGGAATGAGTTGGAAGCAGAACTTTTAAAGAAATTCCCGTGTGCAGATGAAGGTTTCCGAAGAAAATTCCGTTCTGTACATTCGGAGAAGGACGAGTCGTTTGCAGCTTTCTGAATTCGTGCCAGTCATGTGTTTGACTGTTGGATTGAACTTTCCAACACAGACAAAGGGTTCGAGGGTTTCAGCGATTTGTTTTTGCGTGAAGAGGTAATACGAAGCCTTTCAAAAGATCTTGCTGTATTTTGAGACGAACGGTCTGTTGAAAGTGCAGAGGACACATACGGATTTGCCGATAATATCATACAGCACGCTCAGAAATGTAATTTAGCGAAAGGTGACTATGTTCTTTTTGGGGGCCGGTGTGAAAAGCTCAGAGCAACACCAAAATAATTGCAGTGGTTACTTCCGTTCGGCCAAGGAAAAATTCGCTCGTGCAACAATTCGCTCGTGGCGGCCAACAGGTAAAAACCAACATACACTCCATTAGAATTTCACATACACTGTAGTGTTGTCTTTTGATTTTAAGGAACGGAGAGCCCTGACGTACCCTCTGCTGTCGACTGAGCTGTAAATAACTCGAATTTAATTGAATGGATCAACAACGTAGGACCTTACAAAATGTACATATCTTTTTCCTAAAAAAAATAAAAAATAAAAATAAAAATCCGCCTGGCCTCCTACAGCCCCCTTCCCTTCCTCCCCTTTATGACTATCCCTTATATATATATATATATATATATATATATATATAATAAATCCCCCCCCCCCCCCCCCCCCCCCACTCCCGCTTAGCATTATTATCAATCCACCCTTAACCACACAACCGTCACATATATCACACCACCCCACTAAACTAGCTACACAACCCCATCGTCTCACTCCCCCCCCCCCTCCCTCCACGCACTCCCCCCCCCCCCCTCCTTTTCCTCTCCCATAATCCCCTTCGTTTCTGTCTGGCGGCCATTCTTCCTACCAGATGGACAACAGATAAGTCACTCTTCGTTCTTTGTTTGTACTGTCCTAAATGTTAAATGTGATCTGGTTGTTGTTGTTGTTGTTTTTTGTTGTTGTTTTTTTTTGTCAATGTCCTTGGCGGTAACTAACCCCCTCTCTTTCTAAATTTTGCTTCGTTCTCCGCCATCAGTCACTCCATTTTGAAACTTTTTCTTTTCTGTTTTTGATCATGGCTGTTCTATATTTCGCTGTCCTGCTGCGTGTGACTGTAATGGGTATAGTATGATGAGTTTCACTACAGCATGGGATTTTATATATCGTAAAGATAGCCACATTTTGTTTGATGTTTGAATTGTAATGTAGACTGGATTGTCGTATGATCTGCAGACTCTTTAGACTTTTCTGATGTTGTTGTTTATAGGAAAGAGAGAGAGAGAGAGAGAGAGAGAGAGAGAGAGAGAGAGAGAGAGAGAGAGAGAGCTAATAGTAACACACACACATACACATACACAAAGCGCGTGCACACACACACACACACACACACACACACACACACACACACACACACACACACACACACACACATACTACGCGCACACACTACGCGCACTCACTACGCGCACACACAAATGTTAACACCTACTTACAAAATGGTTCTCATTATCGTCAGTATATTCACATGGATTGATATCATTATCCTCCTCCTCCTCCTCCTCCTCTTCCTCCTCCTCCTCCAGTGTTCTATTGCATCCTGACATCATAACAGTGCGTTGTAACAGACCCAACTTTAAACTCTTGCTTTCGAACAAGTACTGTGAGAATTATTGCGTGTAGATGGGTTCCTACGATAATGTCCCAGCTGAGACTGAAGTCTAATTGTCAATATAAGGCGCGATATCATCGCCAGGCACGTCTGTCTCCTCCGACCCATTAGCACAGGCGGTAAACGCTGGGAGCCCAAACAGCCAACTAAGTTAACTTTGAGTGTTGTGTGTACAGTAAAAGTTTAGTGGTGGGGCACGACGCTTTGCACAACGGACCTACGGCTGTTGGTTTGAACTCCACTGATGACATACAGTGTGTGTGTGTGTGTGTGTGAGTGACTCCCTGTGTGTGTGTGTTGTGTGTGTGTGTGTGTGTGTGTGTGTGTGTGTGTGTGTGTGTGTGTGTGTGTGTGTGGTCCACGAGGCAAACCTTTAAAATGGGATTACTGACTGGTCAAAAGCCCGAAAGGTCTTCTTTTCTTTTTTTCCCCCTCAGCTAATCTTTAAGGTGGGATTACTAACTGGTCAAAAACTCGAAAGGTTTTCTTTTCTCGGTTTCTTTTCTTTTCTTTTTTCCCCTTTTTTCTCTTTCTTTTTTTAGTGATCAACTTTATTGTCACAAACCACACTTTCTCCTAGTCTGCAAACATCTCGGCCTATTTTGTTGTGTGAGAGATGTCTTGAAAGTTATTAAAGCCTTTTAGACAGCTGATTTAGGAAATAACAAAAATCAGCATTACACAAGTAGAGTTCTAAGAAATGATTCATTGAAATGTCACAAAAAGTTTTTTTTATAAAAAAAGTTGTCGCAGACTGTTCCAGTTTCGCTTTAAAAGGAGGGATTTCGTGTTAAAATGGACCATAATCTGTAAAAGTCTCAGAATGCATGTGAAAATTCAGTAAAACTAGTTTGCAGTTTTTGTGCAAATGTAGTGTGTGTGTGTGTGTGTGTGTGTGTGTGTGTGTGTGTGTGTGTGTGTGTTGTTCTTTAATTTAATGTCTATCCACTTTACAGTGATCTTAGACAAAAACAACAGACCAACGAACAGGCATACAAACAAATAAAGACAAAACAGAAAAACACATGTAAAAGGGGCCGGTGTGTGTATGTCGGTGTGTGTGTGTGGGAGGGGGGGGGGGGGTATAAGTGTGTGTGTTGTTTTAAAAATGTCATTAAAAGTGTATGGAGTGTGGAGGTAGTGTAGTATACTAATCTTTGCATGCATAGTCTATTTAGTTAATGAGATACCAGTAAGTGACTATCACATTAACCCCATTCTAATCTACCGGCATAACGGTAAACTGCTTTAGCCTGGATTCATATCTGAACATTTTTAAAGAAAAAAACATTTTAACCATTGAAATAATAAGAAAATAAATCAAACAAATAACTCGAGAATCAAAGTAAATGTCCAACTGGACTCTTAACAATTGCCCTAACAACTTCTATAGCCTTCGCTTCGTTCCCAAAAATGTCCCAAAAATTCGCGATTGATGGGTTCAAACTTAATAACCAAATAGGTAAATACTTTTGAGTATTTCTGCAAAGGAAGATGACATGGAATAGTGTAATATTATGGCCACAAATGCAAGTGACATTTTTACAATATTTTGTTTTTTATGCATCAAGTCTGAATCTAAAGATCAGACTCTTCAAAAGTCGTTCCTGGTGGAGATTGTGTCCCGTTTTATATTTTACAAGCTTCTTAAAGAATTTTCCCTTGTTGTCCTTTGTTATGTTTGGACACTCTTTTTGTCTTCCTATCACCGAATCCCATGATGCTTTACCTAAAAGGCTATAATTTTCATACAAGGATAAAGGAATATTTATTTCTGTAAAGCTCTTTTCCTTAGCTGCACCATTTTGGGCTAACCGATCAACCCTTTCATTTGCTGCTAAACCACAATGTGATGGAATCCAACAAAAGTCAATAGAAGAACCACGTAAAGACAAAAAATGAATTAAATGGTATATATCAGATATCATTTCTCCTCTCACTCTTGTATGAGAATATTTTAAAGCTTGTAAGACAGATTTTGAATCGACACAAAATAATATTTGATGTATCGAATATGGAAAACTAAGAAGATAGTTCAGTGCCATAATAATGGCAATTAGCTCTGCTGTGAATACAGAGAAATTTTTCCCAATGTGATACGATTTCTCTATTTTTAATGATGGTGTGTGTGTGTGTGTGTGTGTGTGTGTGTGTGTGTGTGTGTGTTTCTGATCGGCTCATTCGAAGAGCTGTGTATGCTGTTGACTCGGGAAGCTTATAACCTGAAATAGTGGAATGCGATTATTATTTAAATCAATACTGTTCAACGCAATATAACACAGTTCAACATAGAATCTCTCTCTCTCTCTCTCTCTCTCTCTCTCTCTCTCTCTCTCTCTCTCTCTCTCTCTCTGTCTCTCTCTCTCTCTCTCTCTCTCTCTCTCTCTCTCTCTCTCTCTCTCCTTTACAGCATCTCAAGTTTAAAACACTTGGCACATAAGGCAGAGGAAATCTTTGAACGATGCAGGGCAACAGAAAGAGAAGAAATTTCAACACTGACTTCTTCAGCTTTTAGAAAGAAAATGGGTCCAACATCAAAAGCAGTCAGTAAAAAAAGAAACGATGGTCCTTTATTCGTTTTATGAGGTGGTGCCAGAAAATAAAAATTCTCAGGTGAGTGTGCTATAATTTTTTTTTATTTTCCAAACTGGGGTCAGTGAAGCTCTCCCCTCACCCCCTCCCCTTCCCAACCTCTGCCTGTCGGTCTCTCCGTCCGTCTCTCTGTCTCTCTTTCTCCCTCCCTGTCTGTCTGAGCATCTGTCTCTCACTCTTTTTTCTCCCTCCCTTCCCCTCCCTGTTTGTTTGTCTGTCTGTCTGTCTATCTGTCCCAACAACAACGAAAATAGATCTTGTGTCTGCATGTTGAACGGGATCATTGCCAGGGATTATTGATGTACACAGTGAGAGGCCAAGGAAATGAACAATTCTGTTTTTGTCATGGAACCAGAAACCACACCACCAGCACCCACTTCCGTCACACACACACACACACACACACACACACACACACACACACACACACACACACACACACATTTTGATCGTCAATACACGTAGAGTATCTGCAAGGTGAAAAATAAAATCAGGGCAATTTCTTGCTGCTTGAACTGAATGTTTAAAGAAGAAATATTTGATTTGTGATGTGCTTATGTTAAAATTGCATGAGATCTCCGAGGTACTGACTTCAATTTGTCCTATGTCATCGTATCTTTTTTAAACATTTGTATTAACTTTTAACAATATGTTACACAGTAAAGAAAAAAAAAAAAGAAAAAAGGGTGCAAAAAACAACAACATTATCATCTTCCCAACCCCCCCCCCTGCCCCCGAACAAACACCTACACACTCCCTCCCTCCTCATCCACTATTCCCCTTCCCCCTCCCCGCTCACCTTGTCAAGCTGTTGACAACATGTTGATCAGATATTGCTTACACATGTATCTATGTTTTAACATGGTAACATTGTAACATACAATAAAGTATTCAGTAAAGTATGCATATTACAATTATATCAAAGTATATGCATGTCCGGGGTGGACAGACCGATGATTACATACATACACATACACAATAGGGAAGGAAATACAGACAAAAATAATTATAATTATAAATTAGCCAATTGGGAAGCTTTTGCAAATAGTCTGATGACATATGATACAACGTCGGTTGAAGACGACAACATTGATGTTTTTTATTCAAATTTTGCCAAAATATTGATTCAAGCTGCTGATAGTGCTATTCCAAGATATAGGAAACTTGGTAAATTTTTCGGTAACGTGTGGTGGACTGAAGAATGCCGATTAGCTGTAAAATGAAAACGTCAGACTTTTAAAAGGTGGATCCGAAATAAGACTGAAGAAAATTTTCAGACTATGAAACAGGAAAAAAAACAACTGTAATAAAATAATCGCTCATGCAAAAAAGACATACTGGGATGAATTTTGTAAGAAGGAAATAACAGAATCAAAAGACATGTTTAAAGTGTGGAAAAAAGTAAAAGAAATGAAAAATGGTCACAAAAAACAACTCTACCCAATTAAGCTAGAAAAGGAATTTCCTACCTCTTATGAAAAAGCTGAGGCTTTTGTTGATTTCTTTTCTCAGAATAGTTTGTCTTCATCTCTACAGGCAGAAAATGAGCAATATAGATTGAAAGAGGAACAAAAAGAGGACTATTGGGATCCTGATCCAGTTGCAGATCATTTTTTGAATTCTCCTATCCGGGTCTCAGAATTGTCAGAAGCTTTATCATCATAATGGCGCTCTCCCTAGAGTTTGGAAGAGTTCGGTGGTCATACCAGTTTTGAAAGAAGGCAAGATAAATACTTCTGTAAGCAGTTATAGACCAATCTCTTTGTCTTCTCATGTCGGGAAGCTCCTGGAAAAGAATGTGTTGAAGCGTCTGATGTACTATTGTGAAAAAAAAACTATTTGCTTCCAGTCCAGCAGGCTGGTTTTAGAAAGGGTCGATGCACTACAGACCATCTTGTAAAACTTACAAATCAAATAAAAAAAACAGTTCGCCCACAGAAAAAGTACGATGGTTACATTTTTTATGTTAAAAAAGCCTACGACAGTGTTTGGCATGCTAGGTTGCTTTACAAATTAAAAAAAGATTGGTACTTCAGGCAACATGTATTCTTACATAAAAGTTTCTTAATGGACAGACATATATGTACAAGAATTGGTAAGATGTATTCTTCCTTCAGCTACATTAATATGGGTATCCCCAAGGATCAACTATTGCCCCAATTTTGTTTTCAATTCTCCTTTATGATCTTCCTTCTGCGCTGTCCAAAAATATCCATGTAGTTCAGTATGCTGATGACATCGCAATATGGATGCATACTAGTTTAAGAAAACATACAAAGAAGAGGTCAATTAACCATGTGCAGAAGTCATATCAATATGAATTGGACAATTTATCGGCATATATAAAAGAAAATGGGATTGAATTATCAGGTGAAAAAACCTGTTTAATGTTGTTTAACAATGGAGAAAATCCGCCTGTGCTCCCATCCTTGAATATAGATGGCACTTTGTTGCAATATCAGAAATCAGTCAATGTTTGGGGAGTCCTTTTAACGCCAAAACTAAGCTGGAAAATGCATATAGAAAAATTCTTATCTAAAGCTAGAACTAGACTAAATTTTCCTAAAATTGTTAATTGCCAACCTTGGGGTCAAAATACTAAAACCCTTTTGCATCTTTCTTTGGCTCTTGTCCGCTTCAAGTTAAAGTATGGACAAGAAGTTTACTTTTCAGCGCCAAAGTATCTTTTTAAAAAGTTACAAAGTATTGACAGTAAAGCTATTAAATTAGGTTTAGGCGTTCCTATACACACAAATACATATAAGAGCTACAAAGCAGCAAATATCTTACCTTTATCGGAACAAAGATGTCTAGAAGTAGCCAAATATGTGATTCGAAGACTGTCAGTAAAAAATTCAGTTACTGATGATATTTTTGTAAATTCGAATAAAGATTTTCCAAGTAGAGCCAAGGACATCTCATATATTCAGCCAATAATGAATTATACCGCTGAGCTTATGTCTAAGTGTAATGTAGATTTAACATCGATTCCAGAGTTCCCCACAGTTCCAATGATGCCTCCTTGGGAACACTTGAGTGGAAATTTTGATTATGAGTATACAGTGTCAAAGAAAAAAGAACATATTAACATTCTAGTGAACGATGTGAAAGAACACCTAGAAAATTCTTATCCTAATCACCTTAAAATCTATACTGATGGTTCAGTTGATAGCGGTTCTGGTTTCGTTGTTCCAAGTCTGAATATACGAAAACATTTTCATCTCGGAAAGGGTTTTTCAATATTCACTGCAGAACTGTATGCTATACTGATGGCTTTATTTTGTGTACATAGTACTCCAATATCCTTTTTTAGTGTGCTGTTTTGTGTTGATTCCAAGTCTGTTTTGCAATCACTGCAAACTTGGGATTGCAAGGCCAGAAAAGATTTACTATATGAAATAAGGTACCTGATACACTGTATTGTGCCTCAGGGTATAATCGTAGACTTCTGTTGGATTCGTTCACATTGTGGTCTCAGAGGGAATGAAACAGCAGATAATCTAGCTAAACTTGGTGCACAAAACTGTTCAGAATGTGTGCTAAATTTGCCATTACATCCTTCAAAGTGTGAAATACTATTCAACCTGGAACGCTACGTTTACAAATCCTTTTTCTGTGGAAAATGCTACACACTGCCGAGCTGCTCACGCCATCTGGCTAAGATTCTCACAAAATTAAGGCTGAACATATGGAAGACCAAATTTTCTCCTGAAGTTGTGTGTGTCTGTGGAAAATTCATCTCTGTGCATCACCTTCTATTAGATTGTCCAGTTTTAACTAAAATGTATAAGGCGAAAGGTATCAATCTTGACAAATATGAAAATGAGAGTCAAGTTCTGTCTGACTCATGCATAATTGAGTTTGCCGCCACTTTAGCCAGTTCTGGTGTAGCTAGACTATTATGAGGGTCCTTAACTGATATGTTGTTTTCTTTTGCATAAGAGTATGCAGATGTATGTGTTGAAATGACTTAAGTGGTGGTTTTTTTTTTCTTTTCTTTTCGTCTAATATCATCTGCCGGATGAAAAGACGTAAAATAAAACCACCACAGACAAAAATGTTGAGTGATGAGAGTTTCTGTGACCACCCATCCTGTGAAGGTCACCAGTTCCAATGCAGGAACAAGCAGGTGTGTGTGTGTGTGGAGGGGAAAGGGGAATAGAGGAGACTAGGGGTCTTAGAGTGAGAACAATCATTGGTGTCAACCGTGAGAGTTAAACCTGGGATTTCTTTAAAGATTTTTTTTTAATTCTTGTGGATTGTTTGGTCTCTTTAACTGGGCCCCACTGGCGGTGTAGTGCAGTTCCAACTTTTTGGCTTTTAAATTAATGTTAAGTAGATATTTTATTGAAAAGTTGCTTTTTTTCTTACTCCCCGGAATCTCATGCTAGTCTCAATGGGACTCTTTTCTCATAAGCAGAAAGATTCATATGATTGAAGACAGTTTCTTTTCTGTTTTTCCAAGGAGGAAGTAATCCTCATCGGCTGTTGAACATGATTCAGTAGCGATTCTGTTGATCTCTTATTACAGCAAAATAACAGTCGATCGATCGCTAGTTCGTTGACCTCTAGGGAGGATTAGCCTAATAATGCTTTTACTGCTCTCCATGGAAAAGGCTTTTTCGTCATGCTCAATCCCAAAACGTTGTCGTCATGTCTAATAAAAATGAGTGCAAGCCCGAAAAGGGCTGCAGACTGGATGAATGCAAGTGAAAGCGCATTATGAAAAATATAAGTAATGTTTCTCGGAATGAAATATAAATTTCAAAAGAGAGAAATTAACATTATGATTATTTTCAATTTTCATGGTAATTTCTCTT
>CM065738.1:38625929-38690929 GCA_033310375.1 Conus canariensis | reverse complement strand
GGGAGATTGCATCTCTTAAGAGATCCAAGTAGAGGCTTTTCTGCACAATTCTTAGCCGCTACCAATGCTTGGGTTGTTAAACAGCAGAGCTGATCACTCTGATTATTGGACACCTTTTGATCTCCCTTGCATCCTTGAATGGATCCTCAAGCATAGGCTCAAAGACGTGTACAGGAAGGTTCTTTTCAAAGGATGAGTGATCTTTCTGAATTAGATCTTCGCGGTTGCCCTATGCACAATATTCCTGAGAATGTCCTCGAACCTTTAGCGAAACTAGTCCAAGTGCACGCAGACAGTTTTAGACTTTGTTGCTCGACGGTCTTACCCAGCGGTTTCAATGTAAAAGACTGCCACGCGCCTCCAGACCCTCTGTCGTCTTGTCACAATTTGATAGGCTCCAGCGTTTATCGCACCTTGTGGTCTTTATTCTCTGTCTTTGCACTGGTCGGTAACACAGGTGGCTTATTCTTGCGTGAGTACTTGAGAAAGACCAACAAGAGATCAGCGTTGCAGGGGTTGGTCATGCAGCTCATGGTGTCTGACTTGGGGATGGGAGTCTATGTGACAGTTCTGGTCATAGCTGACCGCTGGTTCAGCAAGTATTACAGTATGGAAGCTCCAGCTTGGAGACAAGGTGTTGGATGTAAAGCTGTGGGCTTTCTCTTTGTCCTGTCTAGCCAAGCATCGTTCTTCTTCATATCTTTTATCGTTCTTGAGAGATGGATGAGGGTGTACTTCTCTGAGCCTTCATGGCATGTCCAGGGACGTCCGTTGGGTGTGTTCAGTGCGACAGTGTGGTTTTTGTCTGGCTTCGTGGCGCTCGTTCCTCACCTCCCTGTGGCGTCGCAGTGGACTCTGTACAGCCAGACAAGCCTGTGCCGACCTCTACCGTTGACCCCTTCGCGATACTCAGGTCAGACGTTGACCTTTCGGGTCGTGACTGCCTTCAACTTTCTTCTGTCGTTTGTCACTTTCCTGGGCCAGGGATCCATTTACGTCGCTGCACGGCCCAGACCGACGTCCACACACCTGAATCCATGTGAAGCTAGAGAACTGAGGAGAACACGAAGTCTGTATTTCGTCACAGGGACCAGCTTGCTTGCTTGGCTAATAGTCGGTTGTTCTGCATTCAGTCGGATATTTATGGATAATCCAAGCGTCAAGGATGATGTCAACGTTCCACTGGCAATGTTTGTGCAGCCAGCCAACTGTGCTTTGAACCCTGTGGTCTATGTTCTTGGTGACACCATGGAGCGGCGACGCCTGCGGCGTTATCAGCGATTATTACAGATTCTTCAGGCTACAGCCAAAGCAGGGAAGATCAGAGAGGCAGAAACATAAATAGGAACACATGAGTGGAGAAAGCAGGACGCGCAGTGATATACTGTGCGGTGTGTTTGGGAAGAGGAGTGAGAGAAAGAGACACAAAACAAGAGAAATGATTTATCGCGTATATGCCTGTGGCCGATTTCCATTGCTGAGAGAGAGAGAGAGAGAGAGAGAGAGGAGAGAGAGAGAGAGAGATGGTTAACTAGCTAAAAGTAAGTTGCACTTGGCAAGTACAACTTTTCATACAGTGCTTCGAATTAGACTATAAACCGAGGTTCCGTGTGTGAACGCACGCATAACATCTTGCACGCACGTAAAATCCCATCACCAACTTTCGGAAGAGTAGGCCAGTTTGGCCGTTGGTATGGATGACACGTTACACATAGCATGCACCCTGCGTGAGAAATGGAAAGAATGAAGGAAGTAAGGAAAATGAGTGATCGATATTGAACGATACTGACTGGATGACACGGGAAACGACTGAATGAAGCGCCAGCTGGCAGCTCTTCAGTCGGCACTACCCAGGTAGGCAGCCCGTTGTGTAAACGAGTGTTGATTGTAAAGCGCTTAGAGCTTGGTCTCTAGCCGAGAATAGGCGCTATATAAGTATTCATTATTATTATTATATTTGTTTTCCTACTTTTGGTTTTACAGCTTTCTCCTGCGTTCTTTCTGATGACGTTTTGTTTTCTCGTCAAAAAAGAAAAAAAAAAAAAGAACTAGAAAATCGAACAAACAAACAAAGCTACGCATGATAACAATATCAACCTTTGAAATCAACATTTGGTCATTTGTTGGCATATCAATTGTATCTCGTAAGAGATCCAAGTAAGGGCTGTTGTACACTTGTTTTCACCCCCCATCATTTGTTTGTTCGATCAAATTAGTGAGAGACTGGATCTCTTCGGTCGACAGCCAAGCACTGACGTGAATGATGATGGTTGAGTGATAAAAAAGGTAGAGCCGGCCACTCTGACTGTTGACACATTCTGACATTTCCTGGCATCCTTCAATGGATCCCAAGCTTAGCGCAGAAAATTTCACCCTTACATTTATTACTCTTTTTTATGATGATTTCATTTTTCGTGTAGCTTGTTTTCTTTACATGCTTTCTTCTCATTTCACTTTTCTACAATTGGCTGGCTGCTTTAAGCTGGCATTGGATTCTGTGTTTGAACCCTTGATTGGTGAGAATACCACAGAATCATGAACAGTGTATTCCTTTTAATGCCAAGAGAGGAGCATCAATATAGTCAGCCGTATTGATGTGCCACTGATGAGTTCTACTCAGCGGATGAGGAGCATCAATATAGTCAGCTGTATTGATGTGCCACTGATGAGTTCTACTCAGCGGATGAGGAGCATCAATATTCTTTCTTTCTTTCTTTCTGCGTACGCAGGCTGATACTCCTGCGGACACTGCCTGTATAGACAGGCGGTGGAGTTTTGTGTGTATGACCGTTTTTATCCCGCCATTAAGGCAGCCATACTCCATCTTCGGGGAAGGTGCATGCTATGTGTAACGTGTCATCCATACCAACGGCCAAAATGGCCTTCTCTTCCAAAAGTTGATGATGGGATTTTACGTGTGTGCAAGATGTTGTGCGTGCGGTTCACACACGGAACCTCGGTTTATAGTCTCATTCGAAGGACTGTATGGGGAATGGAGTCAGAACCAAGAGCATCAATATAATCAGCCGTATTGATGTGCCACTGATGAGTTCTACTCAGCGGATGAAGGAACTGTGGGCAGGTGGTACAACGTGTTCTGTTTTCAAGACAGGGTACCACGGTCCGCATATGCTGCCAGGAAAGAATTTTATGTTCATATCCTGATGTCCTCTTTTTCATTCCTATTTCCCGACCACTCCAACTGTTGATACCTTCTGCCCTCCCTTGTATTTTTCAATGGATCCTCATGCATTAGATTCCCACGCAGCCTGTAATTATTTATTACTCTAGGCGCCTAGAGCGTGGTCTCTAACCGAGGATAGGCGCTGTATAAGTACTCTCAATGATACTGATGCTCTTTACGCAATGGTTTTAGGTTTTATGCGGTTTATTTCCTGTCAGTGCTTTCTTCTCATTTTCTGCTTCGCTGGCTGCTTTGGGGCGCCACTGGATTCCGGTTTTGTGGTGAACGTTTGGTGGTGAGAATGCTCCGGAGTTGTAGGTGGTATATTTCCTGTTGTATGCTATGGAAGGACTGCCGACATAATCACCGTGTCTTACTGATGAGTCACAAATGATCACCTAATTAATACCGGAGGAATTGTCTGTCTGCACATGATTTTACTCACTTCGTTTACGTTCAACACGCGCGCGCGTGCGCACGAACACACACACACACACACACACACACACACACACACACACACACACACACACACACATACATACACGCGTGCGCGCGCGCGCACGCACGCACGCACGCACGCACACACACACACACACACACACACACACACACACACACACACACATCTATCTATCTGTATATCTGTATGTATGTATGTACGTGTCGGCAACAGACCACGGGTATATCTATCATTCTGCCTGTTGCATTTTGTAACTAGAATTACTATCTTGCTCATCTTCATTTTTTTCCCCCGATGTCAGGACCTTCTGTTTGTATATTACTGTGACCTCCACGGCAGCGATAAAATGCTACTGTCGTCATTTTCTTTCTTCAACGTAATGATCGGGAAAGTGATGCCCGTAGTGTCACTGCTCGCTATTTTATCCACACGCTGGACATGGGATTACCCAGAACCATTTATCACATTTCTTGACGGAAAAGCTAGGAATGCTAAACTTGGCCTGCAGCTGCATACGATGGCAGTAGGTAAACCACACACTGCTAACAGGCCACGAATGCTATGGCGAGCTGTTGTCTGAAAGCGCTGCAGGCTACAGAAGCGGACTGCTATAGCATTCTTATGTCTGGTGAGAGTCATCTACATCTGGGATGTTAGGTCAATATTTTTAAGTCGCTTTACGGTTTCGTGCTGAGATCTTCACATACTTTATAAGTAGGCTATGAACAACGCACACTTTAGGTTCTTGAGTCAACAAATGTTATAAATTTCTGTCTTCTGTGCATCTGCCAAAAGCTAACTCTAACCTGACCCCAACGGACGGTAACTCTAGCCCTAACCTGATCGTAACCCAACCGAGTGTAAACCTAAAACGTTAGGAGAACATTTAGGCATACCAATTTCAAATCTAGGACCAAAGCCCTGCGTTTCGAGCTGGTTGACCGCCGATCCAGTGTGGCGAAGTCGTTTCAGAACTTTCCAAATGGCAATTTCAAATTGAGGTACCCTTGTAATGTTCTTGTTCAGCTGGCCTGTACTGAATAACTATCGGATCCTCATTTTTATCATTACGAAGGTCCTTCTTTGCGTGTCATTATTCTGTTTTCATAATGGATGCTGTTGCTATATTTACACTTGATGCTGTTGCTATATTTACACTTGAATATAATCTGAAAGTTAATAACAGGAAAACTATGTTATTGTAACGTCTGCTTCTGGCCAGTAGAGGAAAAGAGAGGAGAGGGAAAAAGAATGAATCAAGGCACAGAAACAAGAAAAGAAGACAGAGAGAGGATGAAAGAAAAGTCAGAAGAAAAAAGGGGGGGGAGGGGGAGCGGGGAAGAAAGAAGAGATTAAAAAAGGAAAGGTACCAAAAAGAAACAAAAATACATGACAGAGAAAAAAGAAAGAAAGCCAGCAACATTTCACGCTCTTGTAATTGTCTCAACCATACATTTTCCCGACTTCTACAGCACTCCTCAAAGGCTTCAATTGCTGTCGTCCAAATTTTCAAAAAGAGCTTCTCCCCCCAACCCACCCCCCTCCCCTCCCGTTCTGTGTGTTGGGGCGAGGGGAGTGTATTTTCCATCAGTCTGACAACATTTCTTTTTATTCGTTTTGACTAACATTCCCTACTCCGTGTAGCACCACCTCAAACTTTCGTTTCACATTCATGTACATTCATGAAATAGGATGTACTCTGTGTGCGTGTGTGTGTGTGTGTGTGTGTGTGTGTGTGTGTGTGTGTGTGTGTGTGTATGTGTGCGTGTGTGCGTGTGTGCGAGTGTGTGTGTGTGTGTGTGTGTGTGTGTGTGTGTGTGTGTGTGTGTGTGTGTGTGTGTGTGTGTGTTCAATCAGGCAGGCAACATTTCTTTGTTCATTTTAATTAATGTTCCCTGTTCTGTTTGACTTCACAACGACAAATTTTCGTTTCACATGCACGAAATCGGATGCATGTACGATATATTCTCTCTCTCTCTCTCTCTCTCTCTGTGTGTGTGTGTGTGTGTGTGTGTGTGTGTGTGTGTGTGTGTGTGTGTGTGTGTGTGTGTGTGTGTGAGTGTGTGTGTGTGTGTAGATTATGCAAATATGTAAGAGTCCGTCCAGGAACGGGTTGCACAATAGAGTATTGTGTCATCAGCAGAAAGTCTTACAATCGACATAATCTTGTGTTGATTTAAGCCAGCAAGTGAGCTAATTCCGAGGATAGATCTTTGAGCTGCACTGGAAGTCACCTGACCAAATACATTATTAAGAAATCTGGCCCTTCAACACATTCTTCTACCTACCTTTTCAACAAAGCCGGCAGGACACATAGAACTACAGGCAACCTAGGCATCTTAACGTAAATTTGCAGTTAGCGAGTGGGAAAGTACCGAACATTACAAACACTCTCCAAAGCACGAATGCTGATTTCTTGATAAATTCTGAGAAATAGTTTGACCCTATAATTAATATCAGCAAAATGTTTCCTCCATTTTTTCGGGTCTTCAGACGTGACAGATGTCGAAATGGCGGGAGAGCTGAAGACATCTGCGCAGACAACACATGCCCTACGCATCCAGCCTGTGAATTTCCGTGAGTGAAACACAAACTAAAAGGTCATTAAAAAAAAACAACAACATGTGGCTGCAGCTTACTACAGATCAGATGAACGCAACGAGACAAGCCCACCGGAATCAAGAACATCCACACAGCCTGTGACTAACAGCACCATGATCATAGGGGGAGATTTGAACTTCCCTCTGTGGGACTGGGAGACAAAGATCCCTTTAAAAAAAAAGAAAAGAAAAGAAAGAATGGAAAGAAGGGAACCCGCTTTCTAGTCTCCACCATGAGGTAATAAATCTGATCCATGACACAGGCTTGGAGCAAACTGTAGGCGTACCAACCAGAGGCGAAAAGACCATTACCTCACGCTCATAACTCATGCTGGCATGATCCATGCGTTTAGGCGATGACTGGAATGGCTGGCCATCACGTTTACATGGAGTTCCAGGTTAATCCAGTCATGGAACGACAAATTCCACGTCCATGCCACGTTATAATAAGGCAGGCTGGACAGGACTGCGAGCCTCAACGTAAAAATTGGTAAATAACATTTTCAGCCAGTATGAAGCGCTGGCAATCTTCGTTATTCTGGACTGGATACTGGGCGAATAACACCCAGCTCCTTTTGCTGGAGGTCTCTGTTGTGAACTTGCTGAAGATATAGCTGAACTCTGGATGTGACATGAGCAGTTGCCCGGCGTGCTAACACAGTGCCTGCATTCAGAGAAGCCTTCACACAGCAACTTCACGCAGAACTCCGGGACTATGATCATCCGATCGACAGGCCCTGGTTGTATCTAGATCCTTCAGAAGCATTGTCTCCCCTGGGGTGATGATATGGATAGGCTCACGGGTGGCTTGACTGGTTCTGGGCGGAGGCATTGGACATTGTTCAGTTGATTCTTCTGCAGAGGTCTGTCTTGAACAGAACACTGCCTGGAACTGCTGGTTCAACACCTCGGCCTTCTCCCCGTCATCTGTGATGCTCCGGAATCTCTGTCCTGTGCAGTCTGATGTAAAACCAAAGTTTCCTGGTTTGTTTTGCTTGTGCTGATATATAGATAATCAGCTGTTCTGTGTACTTCAAGTCCCGTCGTTGGAACCTCCTCTGGATAGAACATACGAGGGCTTTGTACTGCGTGGTGAATCTTCATGTGATGCCTTCTTGTATTTCGTATAGATTCTGTTGCAACGGTGAATCAGATTTTTGTGTTTCTTTGTTCAAACATGTTGCATTGTCTTCTAACTCGGAGTGCTATGGCAGCTGGTGAAAGCTACTGCTGTGGACAAGTTTCGTTAAGACTCGTGCTTCAGAAAGCTGTGCAAGTAAATTGGTCTGTTTGAGGCAGTGGAAAACTCTCCTGCTTGACAACTTCAGTCAGCGCTGTGAAATAAACGCAGAGCTTTATCCTTCCATGAGGTCAGGGTTCCACTACAACTGGAGTGCACCAGTGTGTTGGATTGGATCCTGGGCGAACAATACCCAGCTCCTGATTTCAGCTCCTCCACGGCTTTACCATAGAGTGGAAAACAGCATATGGGGTTAGATCCTTGGCTTGAGCTGAACTTTGCAGTAAAATCATCAAGCCTGCTGAGATCTGCAAAGAGTGTGGAAAATTCCCTGCTGGGGGTAGGATTGAGAGATGAAGGGGTGTTGGTAGGGACTCTGTCATTGACTGCGTGGATCTGCTCAAACGGACATAGAGCAGAAATGGCAGGATGTCCTCACAAGGGCTCCACAAAATCCTTGATGACATTGATGTCGGACAAGAAGTCCTTCTTTTGCAGGATGTCTCTGCTGTGAACTTGCCGAAGACAGTAACTGGTGTTCGGCCAGGCCCAGAGTTTCTTCGTATTTCGCTGAAATGATAGCTGGAGGGTAGGAACCAGCGTGGATGGCAGTTTTGAGAATACCACGCAGTCTAAAGGGTCTTTAGTGGGAGCGAGTGGAAGGGCCTTCATGCGCTTTAGGCAGTAGTGGGACACTGTGGGCGAATCTTGTCCTGGTTGAGGGAAAGGGAGAGGTGTGGCAGGGAGTGAAATGGTGAGAACAATGTCGGCTCGCCCATGCTGTCTTGGGCATTAGCTTGGGAAGGGGGATAGTCTGGGTTGTAACATCGCCCATTCTTGTCTGTTAATTGCGGTTATGTTGCGGGAATTTTGTGGTATGTAATATTGATGTTGTGTGTACGACTTTTGTCTGCTATTGCATGCAAGATTGCAAGTAATCTAATTTTCCTGTTGATCTTAGGTTGTACTCGGTATCGATGCGAATGATCAGTAAAGTAATAGCTGTGGATTAGCCCAGTGCGACAGAATTCGAGTTTTAGTTAGCTTGGGTTAGTGCTCACGACCTCAACCTGTGCCCGAGAACTTCATCGATCAGCTTGTCATGGCGACGGTATGTCAAAAAGGAGCTGTGCATACACAATTTTTGAAACTGTGATTTCCTGTTTAGACCGATCCCAATCCACCTGCAAGATTCACTCGCCACACGGCATGCATCCTTGGATGACCAATTACGGGCAACTGGTACAGGGGTTCTGTATCTTATTATTATCTGTTTATCTTGACGTTGCTGAATCCAAAGCACTGGTGTTATCTGCGACCTGGAGGACACGGCTGGCCTACTGATGATGCGTGGCTAGCTCTTTAAGTAATTATTGTCCAGAAGGTGGTGACGGACTCTGGGTGCATAGTGTTGTAATTGAGGGAGATGCATTCACTGTGATAGGATTTTAAAAAATGAATGTCTTTGCTTTCCAGACTTGGATGGTAAAGCACCTGCTGTTGTTTGACACAAAATTTACTGCCCTTTCTTGTGCCGACTTGCTTTTGGGGTGTCAAACATTTGGCAGATGTATGTTCGGCCCAAGCCTTTCAACCAACTCGAACAAAAAATGAGACGTAATTGTTTCCCCGAAGTTCTGGAGTGTAGGATGCATTACCTTCTGCAGGATTCACTGCATTCTGCCATGGATGCAGGATTTGTAATCCCCTGTGACAAAGTGCGCTGCACCTCTCTGCATTCATTCCAGCATATCAATGTCCTTCTTGGTGTGGGGGTCCTATGTGTTAGCACCATATTCCAAGACACTGCAGACCAGCAACAGGTATGCATTTCTCTTGCAGCCAGTTGGTGGAGGTTTCACTGCAAGAAGCCCCTCCACCTCAGGTGATGAGAAAACTGGATGCCACATAGGGGTTGTTTGACGCGTGCTGCAAGTCTGTCATTTAGATGATCGTGGTAGGACATCTTGTGTTATCAGGATGCAGTATTACGTCGAATTTCATTCCACAAGTGTTCGCGCAGACTTTCGAGCTTCTTCAGGTCCTGCTGCACAGCCTTTAGTTAAAAGTTTTATCCAGCAACAAAGCAGACAGTGTTGAAGATTTCCAATGACTTCGCAAATTTTCACCTGTCGCTGGCCCGTTTTGTTTTATGTACTTTGTACCCGACAACCAAGCCAGTGCTTGCCATTTGCAGCATGCAGCTGGATGAACAATGCAATGGCACTCCCACAGGCATTTGACAGTGTCTTGAGTGTGTGTGCGAGGGCAAGAACATCCATGCAAAACAGACAGTGGATGAAAAGGGAAGAGGGGGAGGGGATGAGAAAGCAGGGAAGTGGTGTGTGCAAGGAAGATAAAAATTCAGAGGACTGATTACATTTTCTTCTCAAGCAAGTATTCAATCTGTCCGATCATGCATATTTGTGTAGTGGGTATACGGTGCTGGACATGTGCACACACCACTGCATGCATGCATGCATATGCATCTCCCTAGTTTTGACAGGGCTTGGCACTTCCGAAACATACTAATGTTAACATCTGTCTAAATATCTTTCAACGGCAACACCCATAAAAGTTAAGCGCAGTAATCAGTTCTTGTTGTTGAACTATCAGAGGATGCATCTTGTTTGTAACTGCCAAGGTCTCAAAGGTAGCATTTTGACACTTTAAATGTAGCATTCCAAATTTAAGCCCAACACTCGTACCTGATGCCACCAGTCAAACTCGATGGCAGTTCCGTCACACTTCGCATGACATGATGGTGGACTGAGAAGACGGGAATCTATCATGTGGTTTTGACTTGACTTACAGAACAATCAAAGCGGCTAACAACGAAAGCAGTCAATAAGGTGGCAAAATCATGACTGTCTTTAGTCATTTTTCCTCCACTTTTACATCCACTCCTTACACAACTTGGTTTTGACGCAGCAAGTCAACAGTATAAAAATCTACATTGTCTCAGTTCTGTTTAAGCCATTGTTAAGTCTGTGAAGCATGTTTTTCAAATTCTTAAGTTTTGGATTAAGGTACAGCATTTTAAGTGTAGCAGTGTACATATTACATCGAAAGTAATAATAATAATGAGGACAATTTCTATAGTGTCCATCCTAACAAGGTAGGCTACAGGGCGCATTACAAGTTTCAACAATTCAACGTCTAAAAATATAAGCAGGACACACACACACACACACGTGCGCACAACCACAATTCTGCGTTCAGGAGTCATAAGCACACAAACACACACATACGCACGCATGCACACACTGGAACATAATGTCGCATACATAAACACACTATATAACACAGTGAACAGCTCATTTGTACACGAGCGAAGTGTGCAAGTGACTTGTAGTAATTCAGTAATATTTCAGGCGGTATTCAGATGGTATTCAGGTGTAGCACCTGGCAGCTGCTTATCTACATTTTAGTTCGAATTTTGTCATAAGTTATTACTGCATGCCTGTAATTTTCATCATCCCAAATCTGAAGACATATCATGTGCGCTAAAGGATTACGGCCCATGCAACCTTTCACATTGGGCTTTTCTTTCTGATTTTCTCTTCTGTTGTTTTTAAACTGAATATGTTTAAGGGGTTTAAAAAACAACACACTGGTTTGATGTTTACTATGTTACATGCCCCAGGGCGCATGTTGTGACAATACACTGTTGAGTGATATCCTAACACTGAAGTCAACTGATCCCCATCAAAAATTCAAACCAAGTTGAAACTGCAGACGGGTGTGACAGTTAAGAGACTGGGCCAATAGTCTTTAGGTCAGAGCCCCAGTGAAATGTTGATATCCATTTCAAAACTTCAAGGATCAACACAGGCAGAACTGCTCATTGTTGAAACCACTCATCATACATGTGCACTCATGTAGACCAGATTCATTTATGTTGTTTATAGCCCAGCTGGCAACAAGGTTGTCACCTTATCGAAGGCAATTCATAACACAGTAAAATCAAACCAAACCATTCCTTACATTGTAAAACAAAACAAAAAAATTCTGTAAAGCCGTTTTCTTTAAATAAAAAAAAAAAAAAAAAAAAAAAAAAGAAATCAAAATTTTTCTTTAATCAGATGTTTCAGGAACTGAACCAACCACCTCAATGGAACATCTCAGAACCAGTTTTATGTCTGGCATCATGAAAGTGTGAACATATATGAACATCTTTTACAGGAAGTGGTACGTCACATGAATGCACTTGGAAGCTTCTTCCTTCTTTAAACATAAAAATGGATGTGAAAAGAGTGGCCTGTGTGCATACACCACACAATTTTCCATCTTTATGGATACCTGTGGCATAATCCAGCATCCACTTGGATATTTGGAAAGTTCTTTTCAATGCCCACTGGAATACCATCATGAATACTTCCAACTGAAACTGCACTGCTGATTATAGATCTGTATGTAACCAATTAACTGCAGCCCACCCCTGAATGGTATGTGAACTTTCCGTATGTGTGAATGTGTATGTGCATGCACACACACACACAACATGCAAAATCCTGCGAGTATTTAGCATGTGCTGGTGCCTATATGCACACTTACTGCTAAAAACAACAGACCACTTAAATAGTAGAAGTTTACATATAACCACCCAATCAACTTTCAAAAACTCCGAGTCAAACTTACAAAGCATCAAACTTTATTCAATTACATTTTCTCACAAATCAATCAAGCACTGTCGCCCAATGAAACATCCTGCCACACTCGCACTCTAACTTGCTCAAACACACATACAGATATACACACAAGTCTTTCAAAGACAACAGACGCACACCATGTTGACAGTGGAGGGAAGATGAACATTGAACACATGTAGCTGTAGGTCTTCCTGGTCTGTGTCTTCAAATCAGTTACGTTAACCCGTTGACTGCCCTTGCACGAACGGCGCTCGAGATGGTTTCGGGAAAGCTGTGTGCCCTTGCACGAACGGCGTTCGAGATAATTTCATCATCAAAATTCGGCGATTTAAAGAAGGGAGGCATGGAGAAAAAATGGTTTAAACGGTTGCAGGGACCCTAAAGGACAGTTTCTTCCCTTTCACGGGTCGCTGACTGACCGGCTCGTGTCCGTTCGTTTCGATAACTTCGGCAAGGTTCGGCTGAGTCATTCTCGGTTGAAGATGGCGAGTCGAGCAGGCAGTTCGATCAGGCGCGTGCCGTTTTCAAACGATCTAATGCTCTTGAAGTGCATCAAGAAGTTATCCGAGACCGTGAAAACGATTACGAAGACTTCAAAGAAGTGGAATGAAGCGATTCGGAGGAGGAATAAAGTGATCACAATCAACACCACCCTTTGCTATCGGAGATTGGTGTTGATGACGAAGCTGATCCCCGACTTCAAACCGAGCGATACCGGCGCAAGTGGGGCCGAATCGGAGAGTGACGAGCCGATTCCGTGTATGTCGAGTGCCCCCTCCCTCCTTTCGTGAGAGGTCGGGAGGAGAGTCGAGGAAGGGGAGGGGGTTTAGGAAGACGGCAAGGGTCCAGTGTGAGGGGGCGTGGCAGAGGAAGAGGGTTGGCACTCGTCAGTCGGAACTTGTTTCAGAATGGACAGAGGCCAGTGCTGATCGCCCAGATCTCGACCTTTCTTTCGCGGGTGACCCAGGTATCAAGGTAAACATTGGCAATTTCAAGCCTATGGATTTTGTGGAGTTGCTTTTGTGGTGTGTGTGTGTGTGTGTGTGCTTGTGAGTGTGTGTGTGTGTGGTGTTTGTGCATGATGTGTGTGTGTGTGTGTGTATGTGAGAGAGAGAGAGAGAGAGAGAGAGATCAGTGCTTGTGCATGGTGTGGGTATACATTGTGTGTGTTTGTGTGTGTGTGGTGTTTGTGCATGGTGTGCGTGTGTGGTGCTTTTGCATGTGGTGCTGTGTGTGTGTGTGTGTGTACATATGTGTGTGTGTGTGTGTGTGGCTTTTGAATATGGTGCTTGTGCACTGTGTGTGTGTGTATGTGTGTGTGTGTGTGTGTAAGTGTGTGTGTGTACCCAAATGTGTGTCAGTCAACTATAACTGGCATTTACTGGCAGTAGTGTGGGATCCTGATCCTTCTGTCCATAGGTTCTGTGGTGTGGTGTATTCTCTGTGACACTGGTGTATGGTGCTGTGTGTGTGTGTGTGTGTACATATGTGTGTGTGTGTGTGTGTGGCTTTTGAATATGGTGCTTGTGCACTGTGTGTGTGTGTATGTGTGTGTGTGTGTGTGTGTGTGTGTGTGTGTGTGTGTGTACCCAAATGTGTGTCAGTCAACTATAACTGGCATTTACTGGCAGTAGTGTGGGATCCTGATCCTTCTGTCCATAGGTTCTGTGGTGTGGTGTATTCTCTGTGACACTGGTGTATTTTTCAGTTGTTAGTGTGCTTTCATCATCTGTGGTGTGGCCTTTTGTAGCTTAGTCCTATCTTTAGTAGTCTTTTTTGTGGTGTGGTTGGTTTTGCAATGTTTTATTTATTACCTTCTGTCGTGATGGCTTTTTATCAATCGCACTTAGTTCATGAGTGAACCAAACAACATGTGTGAAAGAAAACTGACAGAATAATTGGAAGTTACACTTAGCGTTGTTATTGTTAGTTCATCTCTGCTAAACAAGACCAATTCCCAAGAGGCTTGCAAGATGTGTAGACTGATGCTGTGGATATGTTCAATTCCCATCTTCTTTCCCACGTTACCTGGGCTGGAGCGCCCCCTATGATATGGGTTGCTAAACATTTTATGCATTGCCAAGCTTTATTGTGAATACAGATGTTTGTCCTTTAGTTCAAAGGATACTAACACCAGTTTTTGTGGTATTTCATTGTGATTTTAGTGCCATAGTTTTGTTTATGTTCTGAAAGTGTCTGTTTTTCAAACAAAACATTCATCATTATATATATTTTTGGTCTACTCATTACAAACAAAATCAAACTATTGTGATATCTGGCTGTAGCCAAGGATATAACAAGAAAATTTCCCAAGTATCTAAGATATATGTCAAGAATTGAAAGAGCAGTGGGCATATCAGTGAACCTATCTAAGAAAACAAAATTGTGTCCCTTGATACCTGGATTGTACTGTACCCCAGAAATGCATAAATTTATCATATAAAACAACAATTGTGGGTTGTAAATTAACTACCAAATATTTACACAGGTGTTCAGTAAACACTAAAACCACTTTTGGCTGGGTTTGTATGTTTTTTGTTTTGCTGCTGTGGGTTTTTGTATGCTTGCAAAATTTTTTTTTTTTTTAAAAGTTGAATTATAAGATTATTTATTATACTCAGAATGAACAAAATCAAATATTATTTGCAGATATTATAGCCCTGGGTATGAGAGGAAAACATGCCAAAAACCTAAGAGATATCTCCACAAATAAATGAGCACTGATCAAATTAGTGAACCTACCGCAAAAAGTCAAATTCTGCTCCGGCACACAGAAGTGCAAAACTGATACAAAATAGCGGCAGTCAAGGGGTTAAGTTGTCACTGAATCAAACCACATCACAAGTAGAACACAAAATGCACTGAAAAGCATCCGCAACATTCATGTGTTGTGATAAATGAATTTTAAAATCCCAACGTCTCTCCTTTCTCTGAATGCACAAAAAAAAAAAAAAAAAAAAAAAAAAAAAAAAAATCAACCAGATAAATCATTGGCATTGAACATTTCTTGGTCATATTTTTCTGCCGTCAACATACGTCCTCCAAAGAACCTGCCGTTCAAGGATCCAACAGCTTTCTCCACCTCTGAAATCACAACCAAGTGCAGAAGGTAACTAATTAAGCATCTTCAACAATAAAGCAAAAACTGTAAATCTTTCTCAAGATAAAATGCTTCACCATACCAGTTCTAGCACAAAATTAGGCTGCAGACCATAACGTCATGTTAAACGAGTTTGGAAGACAAATACAGACTGCAATCTCGTTAGTCAATTAACAGTATGATTATCAGGGATGCGAGAGAGACAAAGGGGGAAAGCTAGCTATCCCACACAAAATGTCTAATCCGTCTGTGAAAACACCATCCAGCCAGGTCGAGTAATACGGGTAGAGACATTCCTAATCAATTTCTTCACTGAAATCTTTTTATGTAGTGTGCCGAATCTTCATACAGTCCACATTGCTTGCTGATAACAGAATACAGAACAGTCAGATCAGCCATCCAAAAAAATGAAACTTGTCCAATCCAGCCATGAAATATATTGCACAGGAACTGCAATCCCTTAACATTCTCCATACCTGTTTACCTCAAATTTGTGTACCTGTAATGTCTCAGACAAAAACCTGTAATTAGAAAAAAAAAAAAAATCTTCATAATCACAATACTTCCGCAACTTTTTAAGATTTTGAAGAGCCGGCATTGGTGTGTAAGACTGCTTCGTCGTCATCTTTGACAAAGTAAAAGTCACATGGCACGCTGGGAAAAGTCTTCGGACTGCTTTTGACCGAAATGGTAGCAGACGAAACCTCCCGTTTAACAATTTTCTTTGATTTTTTCCCTGGAATTTTTTTTTTTTTTAGGGGGGGGGGAGATAATTCCCGCAATTTCGATTATTTTCCGTAAAAATTACTGCAAAGTCATAAGGGTAAAAGGTCTGCATTCTCACACAGGTTTTTCTTCTTTACCCTAAATGAAAAAGCATGTCATTTAGGCAATTTTTCAGTTGTTTCTGGATCCCACCAGTGTGAGTATATCTCGTAACTTATGCAATTTAGTGCAACAAAAAATGTGAGCGTTAGTGTGGATGAGCTCATGTGTGTGTCAATGAGCATATGCATATCACAACAGAGTGAAACAGTGTACAATAACACAATACAGTCATGAGTAATAGTAGCTAGCCAAATCTGTCACAAACAGAATTCAAAATGAATCGTACATCACTTACCCTCCTGTTTGGAGAACTCGACAAAAATTTTGACAATGACTTCAGCGTTTTCTTCTTCACTCTGTTTCTCCTGGTAGATGATGACGCGCTTCACTGTCCCAAATTTTTCACATTCGTCGGTCACCTCGTCCTTGAGGTCATCATCCAAGTCCTCTACCCCAACCATGTTGCGCAGTACCATAACAGTGCACTGAAAACACACCACAGGGCTGGTGAGTAACAAAAAGCATACACTGGACACATTACTGCATCAGTCAACAAGCAGCACTACATGGAAAATCATACTGAGACAAATACCAGTTTTTGGCTTTCAGGCAGACACATAAATGCACCCACATTTTCGTGTGCACACACACACAAAAGGTGCACACCTAGTGTAAAAGTCTCCTTATCATGTGTCAAAACTAAATCCAAATAATGTAATTTCATTTCTTTCTTTCCTTTTTTTCCATAAGAAAAAAAAAAGAAAATACCATGAATATAGTTAGTTCACTTTCTTCTCATAACAAACTTTCATGTCCACACAATTAACCCATAGAGTGCCTTTAAGCCGTCAGCTGACGCCGCATTAAAAATGCTTTCCCAGTGCCTATGGGCCGTCCACTGACGTCATGCATTTTTCTTGAATTTTCATTCGTTACTATTTCTATCAACGGACTTAAATAGAGTGTGCGTAGTAAGCCTTATATGTCTGTAGTATTAAAATGATATGTAAATGACCACACGTGAGGGGAAAGCCCATTTATTCTCATCACTGACTGGATGACCAGCCAGCACTTCGTCTCGCTTGCAAAGATGGCGGCGCAACCTTCGACAAGCGCAGCGACCAAATCAACGTATTTACACAGCTGAGCAGGCTCTGCTAATGATTTTTGACAAAGACAATAATCTTTTATTCAACGACTCACTCGAGCATGAAGGTGAGATGATGATAGTGATGGAATTGCCAACCGTATTCGTCAGTTATTGTGTCGGGCTGTGTGACCTCAATGTGTGTTCAGCTGACTGGTTTGCCAGCGTCGAACGAGCTCGCCTAGTGTGTACTCTGCACTGCGTGCCAGTGGTCAGTGACGTGATAGTCAGCGTGAGAGGGGAGCGCGGCCTGCTCGCGGCGCGGCACAGGGCAGAGGGAAAGGTAGGGGAAGAGGAGCAGTGAAAGAGAGGGTTGAAGTCCAGCAAGGGGGCGTGGTGGGGAGAGGGGGGCGTGGTCGTGGACTGACCTGTCTGCATAGAGTGTGAGCGTCTTGATAGACTTCTAAACTGTTTTACTTTCATTTACAGGTGTAGTGTGACAATACAAACTTTATTTTCAACTTTTTTGCTTTGTGTTCTTGTTTGGATGTGAAGATGTAGTGGTAAATACATATGCTTTTGATCGTGCAAAAAAATCTATCCAAATCTAATTGTCTAAATACTTTTTTATTATCAAAATTAAAACAAAAGAAGCCCAGATTCAAAATCTTCATTCAATTTCCTTCAAAAATCATATATATTTCATTGTTATATCTTTTGTAGTTTCTGAGCTAGAATTTTTTGTTAATTATTACCCCCAAATCATTAGATTTCCCTGGCACTGGGAAAGCCTTTGTTTGTAACATTTTCAAGCAGCTTCAAGCAGCGAACGGGTTAAACCGCCAGAGTTCAATGCAATTTTTTCTCTGTTTTTAATATGCCCTATTTTTCTGCACATACACACACCTAAGTTTCTTGTTACCCTTAATTTATCTTTTTCTTTTTGATATACCCAATTCGTTATGTGCACACGCACAAACACACTCACAGAGTCCTGAAAGCACAAAGATTAAATTCTGTGGCAATAAAAAATTAGATCATGATTACAATGAAATACAAATGCAGTCTTCTTAGTCCCAACTCAAACCAGCAAATACACAGTGCTGTTGAAAGAGTCCACTTACATCTGCTGCCCTCATAAGCTTCTGCATGACCATGTGCCTGGCATTGCTGCCACTGATCTTCATGTTCTCCTGCTGCGCCAGAGACTGCTGAATCTCCTCCTCCCCCTTCTTGTCCTCCTCCTCCTTCTCCTCCTTGGCCTGTGACGTTGCCTGCACGGCTGCTGCCGCCGGAGGACCCTGGGCTGCTGCTGCCGCCGCAGCATTCTGATCCATCATGTGACGAAGGCCCGTCGCCAGCACTGCTGCCGTGGCTGCAGGCAAATAAATCAGAAACACACCAAATCACACCCACACCTCGCTGCAACGCTCACATTCGTACAGCAACATCTTCACGCAATCCACCAAGCGCACGCACTCAACAACACACATGCAGACCCACAAGCACGCCACCACACAACACATGCTTCCGCACGAACACCTACACACACACAGTCTCCACCATATACTCTGGCATTCACTCTCCTCTCCACACTTCCAAAATCAGCACTCAGTCTGCAAACAAGAACAAAGAAATCAACACGACGGACAAACCACAGTTGTCTGAAATAGTCTAGCTGGGCAGGTGGCTGTGCTTATGTGTTCTATCAGCCAAAAATCCTGGCCATGCTGTTTCCTTCATCACAGGCGAATTTCACATCGACACGAAATAAAGGGGGAGGGGTACAAAGCAAGCAGACATACACTAGATCATTCAGAGGAAATCACTGAACGTTGAATACTGAAACGTACCACGGAAAAACGCATTCTGAAGGTTGCCTGGCCCTGGCTGAGCCGGCTGAGCCATCGGCTGTTGCATCCGTTGTAGAAAATTTTGTGCCAGGTTGTTAAACATATTGCCGTCTTGAGGACCAAAACCTCTTCCCATGTTCCCTGAGCACAGGCAAAAACACTCAACCAATCATTTTTCATCGTGCATTATCGACCACAAAGAATGCTTTAACTATGTGCCATGAGCTACTTCACTAAAGACAACCACTGGAGCCACATCAATCAGTATGCCCAGAGTGAATCATCTCCCCTCACACAGTTCACCTCCCTTCTATCCACCTTAGCCCTCTCCTTCGCTTCATTTTTTTTTCTTGTGTGGTTGCTGTCGATGCATCACTCAAGGTTCTCATTCTACCCCTGGGTTTCTAACCCTGACATCATCTACTTGTTTCTTACAGCAGTATGCCTCACAGATATAGAAAAACAAACCACCTGTCCCTCCGCCTACTTATGTGGGGGGAAACAAATTGTTGGGGATGGAAAAGCTTTCATGGCATGGACTGAAAAACACGAGTGCCAATAAAACATGTCCTTCAATTACTCCCTCATTCTACCCTTATAAATGCACACACAGCACTTAGTGTACTTTTCATTTAACAACAGTCAAGCTGAAGAAGAGCAACCGCATATGGCAAAATTTAAATTCTACAATGTTCATTGTTTGTTCATTCATTCACTTTTAGGGCAAATGTTACAGCTCATACCAGCCGCCGTGGCGAAGTGGTTAGCGTCGCGGATTCCCGGCTGGGAGGTCGTGGGTTCGAATCCCATCAGAAGTCATGTGGGGTTTTCTGCCCCGACCGGCTCCTACCCAGAGTTGAGTTGCTGCGGACTCAGTTGGGAAGACTGGGACCACACAGTCGAGTTTTATCCACTTAATGGATGCGTTTCTGAGAGTGTTGCTCAAATTTCCTGACCAACACTGCAGGTGCCTGTATCTCTCGGGCCTGGTTGACGCCGGGATATATTATGAAAGGAAGCGTAGAGTACAGCCCTGTCATGTAGTCTCAGACCGAAATGGAAATCCGTAGCATCATCTTAATCATCCTCATCGATCAGCATAAAAAAGTCTCAAATTCTGTGGCCCTTCATGCCCTGCTCTCATGGTGACCTCAATTTCGATGTCCTCTCCACATCTCTGGCCTTGGTTTGGTTCCGTCGGGGTCACCAGTATCGGCGAGTCCATGGGAACTGTCGTTGGATGGACGTGGTGGCGCCCTCCGGAGGGAGAGCTCACTCACGCCGGCTCTGCGACTAAGCAATTATTGTCGTCAGTAGGGGGCTTAGTAGGTGGTGTCCTGCGTATGTTAGATCAGAACAGGCGCCAGGCGCCACTGAACACCACCAAAGTGACTCAGCAGCAGTGCAGTGTCTCCTCCGGTGGGTTGCCTCTTGACGACTTGACATTGACTGCTCCCTGTGGATTGCCGGCGCCGGGGCTGTGGCTGTGGACGGGGTGTCGGAATGAGCGGCGTGGGTGCACTGCCTCTGAGGTGGCGCAGAGGTTGGGACAGCAAAAAAAAAAAAAAAAGTTACAGCTCATGGCATTTACTATGCACGCTCTCTCAACATACCTCAATACTTCGCCAGCTCTTGTAGCAAAAATGCACCCCCCCCCTCCCTCCCTCAGAAAATGTTGCCATTCATGTGAACACCATCAGATGGTCAGTTACCATGTTTTGCATAATGCACTGGCTTCAAAACTGAATAAAAAAAAAACCACCCTAGCTTGCTATATTTGTACTGGCCAATGGATTTATTAATACTCTTTCTGCATTAAATGACTTAGACAGGAGTGGACCAGACCGGAAAAGAACACATCATCAACCAATCTTTACGGGCGGGATGGGGGGAGGGGGGGGTGGGGGGGGGTGGAAGAAACATAAAACCAATCTTTACAGAGACAGAGATGGAGGGGGTGGGTAAGAAACATGTCACAAACCAATCTGTACAGAGGTATCCTAAGCTAGGTTTTAAGAAGTCAAAGAAATGTTCTTTTCCTTTCCAATTTTACATCTTTTTCAACTTTCAAATTCTGTTCAAGATCAATAACTGCAGAACAACAATCTTCGTCATTCTAAGCTGAATATATTATTACTATTTCACCTTTACAATTCAATCTAAGCTCAGTCTTCGTGATGAAGCGTTAGTCTTTTGGTTTCAAACTACAAATACTCGTTTCCCCCATTTCAGAAACATATTTTCTTGGGGGCTGTTCACTGCAAATGCATTTTCAACCTCCCACCATAATCATTCTTCCAACACAACACTTAGGATACATTAGAAAAGTTTAGAGGCACTACAAAAAAAACTTTAGCCAGGCAAACATTTGGACCCAATCATTTTCAATGAGCAACCAAACTGTCATGCAACACAAACATGTATAAGGGGAGATAACCACAATCAATACTGGACAACAGATTGACCTACCTCCAATGGCCGCTGACATCATGACAGAAAATGGTTAGTTCAAGCAAAGTGACCTGAAATATTCAAAACCGTGAATAGGAAAACAAAACAGTGAGAAGCAACAAACAGTAGATATTACAACAAACAAACAAAAAAAAAGTGAAAAGAAAGAAAACAAACAAAAGAATGATTGAAGTGGAAATTAAGGTGGTGGGGAGAGATGGGGGTAGTGGTTTTAGAATGACACTTTTCTTGACAAAATAAAAAAATAAGAGGAACCTACAAACACAGAGAATAATCTTTTGTACATCTTGATCAAGTTACTTTTTTTGTGCAACTTGAATGGGGGCAAAAAAGGACTACCGAAAGGCAACATGAATGTTTGCAGTACTGAAGAGTGACTTCTAACTGAAAGAAAACCACTGACACTTTTTTTTCTCCTGCAAATAGCTCAGAACACAACTGGCTGCCGACAGTTCTGACAAGCAGCACACCACTCTGACCTGAGCTATCAATGCTGCTAAAGCACAGGATACATCCCAACTAAACAATAACACCACAGTACAAGACAAGCCCTCTACAACCACTTTACCCCTACCATGGCTTCTTAACATGTATAGAAGATGTTAGTCCAAAAATGGTTTGATTGAGAGCAACGTAGAGTAAGGGCATTGAAATGATGGGCCTGCATGTTACAACTGCCTGCTCCTTGACAGTCATGAATTTTAGCTTTTTTGAACAACAGACAGTTAACTGTTATGTAACGGAAACACTGTCATCACAGAAACAGCTCAAAACTCTGCCTTCCACAAGTGCTCTCTCAAACTAACCCTCTTACCATTAACAGTGCTGTTTCTGCACAAGTCTTGCACATTCACACTCAAATATAAAAAAAAGAAATGTCTTCATTTTACTGATTAGTGATTCTGGTTTCAGGGAAGATGGGGCAAAACATAGGTGAACAGTGGAGATTCAAGAGAGCCTTAGAGATTCAAGCATAACCATCCATGAGACAGGCACACACTTTCATTCCATACTCTCCATGCTTGCTTTGAATCAACTTATTTTGTTTCTTTTCTTGGTGCTTTCTTCTCTCCTTCCTGTTGTTTTACGATTAAACACACAGTCATTTCAGATCTTGAGCCTGAAAGCTTCGTTCAAGTATATGTTTGTTTATTTGAGCACACACATTTTAAGTATGTGTATGTGTTAATATATGTGGGAATAAGCTGTAGTAATACCGACAGCACAATGCAAAGCAATTATCTTGCTAAATCTGTTGGGAAGCAGCTGGGAGGAGCAAACAATCCTGATTTCAGCTGTTGGAACAGAACAAACCCAACATTTTTCATACATGGACGCATGGAAAAAACAAATTTCACATGCCTGATAATCCATTTTCGACAGGTAGTACTTTCAGACAGGGGGAGGCGGGTGCGTTAAGACATTTTTTCACAGTGTGCATGAAACTTACAGCACGAATCTTCCCACAAAGTCCCATCCCTGTAAATACTTGCTCTTTTGGAGCAATGCTTGGCAGCACTGCACTTTAAGGGTCCCCTGTTTTGTCTGCTGATTCTCACTGTTTTTCCACTTTTCTCCACCTTGTTTCCTCCCTCGTTAATGGTAACAAACTAATGAATAAGATCATTAAAAATATACAGTGCGGAAGCAAAGGACTCGCCTGTTGAGAAAAGCTTTGTATGCACTGTATAACTTTGAAGCAAAGGAAAAATTACCTGTTGCGGAAAGCTTTGTTATATACTGCATACCTTGATGCAAGGGAATCACTTGTTGAGAAAAGCTTTGTTTGCATTGTGTACTTTAAGAAATGGAATCATCTGTTGAGAGAAGCTCTGTATGCACTGCACACTTTGCATCTTGTAACATGCTTTGACCAGCAAAACTCATTCTGGATCACTACAAATTCCCTGCTGTTCTTATGAATTCCTTAAATCACACTACAGAATGAAAGTGGCCATTCTTTTCAATCTTGCCGATACACGCCTTCAAACTGACAGTCAACAGATTTCCCAAACCACCTCCAAGTATTCTTTCTTTGTTCCTCGTATCTTCCTCCTCTTTTTTCATTTGTCAGCTGGGAAAAAAAAAAAGAAGAGAAAATGGCAATAAATTCAAAAAGAGACTCCATGTAGGTAATTGCCGTAAAGTTCGGTCTATTGAGCGCACCTGTATATAAGCCGCACCCACTAAATTAAAAAAAAAAACTGAACTTTTTTCACAAATAAGCCGCACTGGTTTATAAGCCGCAGATATATGCAACACAGTCCGATGTGCCGCAGGCGGCAGCTGGCCGAGCGTTGAGGTATCACAGTGTCGAAAATCAACACATACAATGTGTTCATTGCATTCATTGGCGTTTAAATAGGTCAGAATACAAGAGCATGTTTCCAGCTTTACTTCAGTCTTCTTTTTTTTTTTTTTTTTAGTACGATGTGTTTTAAATCAATTAGAATCGAAGTTTTTATGAGGCTTCTTACAAGTGCTGTCTTTCCAACATCATTGCTTAAAAAAATACCGAAAAAACCCAACACATTAACGATGCGCTAGAAAGGCAGTTCTCTCCTGCATTCATTGGTGTATCAAGCTAAGCGACTGGCTGAGTGCTCGAAAGCGCAAGCCAATCAAAGCGAAGGTATCAAATGCAAACCTTCACTCCCTGTCCACGATTTCAACAATGGCGGAACGAAGCCAAGGTCTGACAATGGCCGAGTCGAATGTGCTAATCGTTTTTGAATTGCAAGACGCACTTGGTAAGATAACGCATATAATAACAAACCAGAACATTAATGAAACGATTTGATTGTTTTATTTCGCTTAATAATGTGCCAATGCTTAGTTATTTTGTTCGTAATTCAGCTAGTGTTAGTCAAGATTAAACAGGTCGGAAACAGCCCACACATAGCGCCGTTTGAAGCGATCGTATTTTTGTAGAAGACAAACTGATGAAAAAAGATATCAGTAATGGGCTTTACTTATGTCGATTCCTTTATTTCTGAATGGGTTACTGATTCCATTACACAATTACAGAGAAAATCGTAGTTAAAAGCATCATAAAAATTCATGAACAGTAAACACGATATGGTGAGTTACAGAGAAGCTAAGAATAGACGAGGGTGTGATGCTCCTGAAATCGGAAAAATCTGCAAATAAGCCACATCGTTGTTTAAACCGCAGGGTTTAAAGCTGGGGAAAAAAGTCGCGGCTTATAGTCCGAACTTTACGGTGTGGGTTGGTCATTCCAACACCAAGCAACAGCAAGAAATGGCACCAAGAGAAAGTAAAGAACTACAGACTTCCTTCACTTTGCTAACCATTTCAGAATATTTTTGATGCTGCTGTCTTAACCCATCAAATCAATAAACTTTCAATTTTTTTTTTTCTTCTCTGGCTGGGGCCCTTTTTACTTTGGGTGGCACACAGAAGTTACATATCAGGAATGTTTAATTCCTTCAGAATGTTTATCATTTACATATCAGGTTAACAAACTGTTTTCGTCTTTGAGTCATATACAAAGGTGGCTCCCACCATCAAGAAGCAATCTGATCAATCATCAAAGGTTTTCTAGACCCTATTTCAAAACACACGAGGAGTAAATCCAGGGGTCAGATCCCCCTCCCCCTCAAAGTTGTGAATGAAAAAGGAAAAAAAGAACTCTGGAAGTGGACATGGGCAAAATACTTCCCTATCTGGAACAAAGTTGTTTTTTTTCCCTTCATTTTTTTGGTTTGTTTTTCCTTTCACTCCTTTCTTTTAAGAACGAAACACCATATCTATCTTCGTGCTTGTCCCTCCCCATGACGAGAATCCCATTCCGGCATAGCAATACGTCGTCTGATCAGCATGCAACACATAAGCACAGCCCACAGCCCCCTCTCCCTGGCTTACTTCAACATCCATACTCATGACCAAAGCAACTGGGAACGGGAAAACAAAGTCCAGACCTGGCTGATTGGGGCGCATCGGTCCTGCCAAGGAAGCTGCAGCGTTGGGTATGAGAGGCATGCCTGTGGGACCCATGCCTGGCATGTTGGGCTGCATCACATTCATGGGAGGCTGCATAGCGTTGGCTCCCGAATTGAAAGGGGGTGTCACTGATGATGTGGAGGCGGCAAGTGGCTGGGAAGTGGCACCGAGCGTGGTAGGGGCGACAACTGCTGGGCCTCCCAGCTGAGGGACTGCCAGGCCAGGGGGACCCTGTCAATCATAGGCCGTCTTTATCAGGAGTTACAGTTCCACCTGATTTAGCTTATTATGTTTAATAGATCTCTGTGTGTGTGTGTGTGTGTGTGTGTGCGCGTGTGCGCGTGTGTGCGTGCATGTGTATGCGTATGTGTGTGTGTGAATTTTCAATGGTACCCAGGCAAGGTGCAGAGCTCTACTTTAAAGCTGGTCTACTCTCGTATGTGTAAACCCTGGACTGTTTAAAATCATGCTACAAGGTGCTGTCTACAAAGGCTGTACAGCACATACAACAAAACCTGCCAACCACAACCATTTGATACAATTTACTCAATTATGAATTCATGCTTGCACTTTTCCAAAGAAACTTTTAGAAATAATGAACAATTAGTTCACCACACCCACCCACCACCCTTAAATTAAATTATATATCAAAGAAAAAAATGTATGTCAAAGAGTACAGAAGCATACGTGCATCTGTGAGATAGCAACGGTTGAGATGTGTGCACGAACACTTACAAGAGCAGCAGGCTGCTGCTGAGCATCCATGGCTTGTATTTTGGCTGTGGTAGCTGCAATGGCCACAGCCGCTGCTGTGGGCATACTGGACTGAGGGGGGGCCGGGGCCGCTGTTTCGGGGGGCGTGATGGCCTGCAAACAAACAACAGAGCACCCACTCCAGTAAAACATGCCATGACATAATTCTAACAGCCTGCAAACCAAAAACAGAGCACCCACCCCAGTAGAACATGCCATGACATAATTCTAACAGCCTGCAAACCAACAACAGAGCACCGACCCCAGTGAAACATGCCGTGACATAACAGCCTGCAAACCAACAACAGAGCACCCACCCCAGTAAAACATGCCGTGACACAATTCTAACAGCCTGCAAACCAACAACAGAGCACCGACCCCAGTAAAACATGCTGTGACATAATTCTAACAGCCTGCAAACAAACAACAGAGCACCCACCCCAGTAAAACATGCCGTGACACAATTCTAACAGCCTGCAAACCAACAACAGAGCACCCACCCCAGTAAAACATGCTGTGACATAATTCTAACAGCCTGCAAACAAACAACAGAGCACCCACCCCAGTGAAACACGCCGTGACATAATTCTAACAGCCTGCAAACAAACAACAGAGCACCACCCCAGTGAAACACGCCGTGACATAATTCTAACAGCCTGCAAGCACACAACAGAGCACCCACCCCAGTGAAACACGCCGTGACATAATTCTAACAGCCTGCAAGCAAACAACAGAGCACCCACCCCAGTGAAACACGCCATGACATAATTCTTACAGCCTGCAAGCACACAACAGAGCACCCACCCCAGTGAAACACGCCGTGACATAATTCTAACAGCCTGCAAGCACACAACAGAGCACCCACCCCAGTGAAACACGCCATGACATAATTCTAACAGCCTGCAAGCACACAACAGAGCACCCACCCCAGTGAAACACGCCATGACATAATTCTAACAGCCTGCAAGCACACAACAGAGCACCCACCCCAGTGAAACATGCCATGCATCGACTTTTATCTTAAGGCAAACCATCCAAAGTTCAGTTTCTGATCATGAACAGACGATGCAAGTGATCAGGGAAACAAGTGGTACTTCCTCACATGAAACAAAAAGCACATCTTGTTCAATCTTTTTAAATCTATGCAACAATTCCCGTATAACCCTAAACTTTTCTCATATGACCAGAATACAAAGTAATTATGAAAAGAAGTGTAGTGAACGGCCCTGTCATGTGCACTGTGACTGCAATGGAACATCACAGCATCATCTTCATCAGCCGTACCTTCATCGATCATCTCTAAATTCTGTGGCCCCTCATGCCTTGCTCTCATGGTGACCCCAGTTTCGATTTCTCGCTCCATACACACAACTCTGACGAGTTCTTGTAGAGGTCATCGATACCAGCAAGTTCATGGAAACTGATTGGAATGACACAGTTGTGCCCTCTGGGGAGGGGGGGGGGGGTTGCAAACTCACACCAGCTCCACAGCTGAGCAATCAATATCATTAGTATGGGGTTTGGTATGTGGTTTCATGCATGAATAAGGACAGAAGCACTAAACACCACTTCAGTGACTCCGCAGCAGTACAGTGTCTCCTTTGGCGAGTTGCCTCATGACCTGACAGTGACTGTTCCCTATAAACAGCAGTTGCTGGGCTGCTTCTGAACTACTTTGGTTGTGACCGTGGACTGGAAGCTGGAGTGAGCTAAATGTGGATAATGCTACTAAAGTGGCAGGGAAGGTGAGAAGTGATCTAAAAAAAAAATTTCAAACATGGAATCAAGAAAGAAGTCCATCAATCCCACAACTCACCTTGCCGACCCGGAGGTACTGTCCACCCAGGTCAAACAAATTCATAGACGTTACAGCATCTGCCTGTGCTTGTGGTGTCTCATATTCGATAAATCCATAGCCCCTGAAACAGAGATTAGGTTCATGTTGGCTACTGGCTATAAAACTATCAGCACACTGATTCCAAGAAAAGAGGCGAGTCTTAAAGTGCTCATCATTCAAGCAAGTTTCAACTTCTGTCAGCACATGATTAACTAAAGATGGAACATAAGATGCTAGTGTGATAAAGAAACTGCTACCAAACTGATGCAATGATCAAGTGTACCTTCTGAATCTGGGTGCAAGATGAGTGTCTGTGAAACCTTTCTTCTTATATGTAGAACAATAACTAAAACATTTATTCATATTTTAACTGGACACTGTTGTCATTTCAGCACTCTCCAGTGTTCCAGGCTAGTTTAACTCTCTTGACAAGCGCGTGCCTGCTAGCGCCCAACCGGATATCAAACAGCCAAAAGGCTGACCGCCTGCCAGCGCCTGGTAAAACACGTAGCAACAATGGGCGCCGCCATGTTTCTCACAGAAAAGGAAGTGTCGCGAGAACGTGACTTCCTTCTTCCTGTAGCCATTCACTTCCGTTTGAAAAAACCGCGAGTCAATACGTGCCGCAGTTCTCGAGTTACGAATTTTTAAAGTTTAGTGGTCGAAATGCTGTTTTTCACCATGGCTAATCTTGATTTCTGCCGTTCTATAATGAGATTTAGTGATGAAGATACTGTGATTTGTTGGGTAATGAAGCTTACAGTGACCTAGATTTCGACTGGGGTGAGGTTCCAGATATGATAAACGATTCGGAAGAAAGTTCTGAAGAAGAAGATTTTTTTTTCCCCCGAGTAAATGGCTCACAGACCTGCCAACCCCCTAAGACACCAATGAAAAGGAATTGAAGCTCAGTGAGGCAGAAATGTGTAATTTCTGAGAACTAAGAGTAATCAAGTGCAACACTTACCTTTTTTCAAACAAACACGATGCGATGAAATTGTTCGCACTATTTTTGTGAACTTTACTTTTCTTCAAAAACAAGCTTTTCTTTTGAGTGTTACAAGAAATCTTTACAAATTATGATCTTAAAAAGCAAGCTTTTCTTTTAAGTGTCACAAGAAATCTTTACAAATTATGAAAATGTAGAATACAATGGAAACACACACAAATCACCTACACCATCATGACATGGCACATCAAGGCTTGATAGTGCGCGAGAAACAACCTCAAGAATGTTCTCCCCTGTTGCTGACTCTGTGCATGTGGGGTTGGCTATCAGCTCAGTGGCGACTGTGTCATTTTTTAAGTATCGCACCACCCCAGGAAAGAATTTGTCCCCCTCTTCCTGACTTCCATCAGTCCCCAACACAAACGGTCCATTCTGCAGTCGAGATGCAGCAGCAGTTTGGGCTTCCATAGCAAGGGTCCTCACAATGTGTGTTGTCTTTGTTTGACCGCTCTTGAACAGTTTGGCGATCTCCGAATCTGAGAACGCTTCTTTAAAAAAGCTGGGATGCATGGTCGGCTGCACTAAGAGCGATGCTGTGCTCGACGAAAAATCCAGCCACCAACGCTTCAGCCCGAATTACCTTTTCCTCATTTCATCCTCTTTTGAGGTGTCTACAGTCTGAAAAAAACTTTGTGATGCTGGAAGAATTCGGCGTGTTAGAGGAATCGATGTGCTTGCGTGACTCAAGGTGACGCTTCACATCCACCATCCCGCCATGGGAAATTGTGAAGTCCGACTCACAAGTGGTACACCGTGCACAATTTACACCTTTAGCCGAAGGTCGTATGCAGGGGAACTTTTCTGAGTATTCTTTATCAGAACTTTTGACCAAGTTTTTTTCTTTTTCGCATCTTGTCCAGAACTTTCTACTCCACGTTTCGACATTTTCGTAGCCAAAACTTCGAAAGGATGCCAACTTCGCTGAATGGTAAAGATGGTGAAACGAACTGCGCATGACCGGAAATGCTTCTTGAAGATTACTGGTTATACGCATGGCGCCGTGCGTGTCTGTACATAAGCCGATTTTTTCATCAGTTTTTTTTTTCTTTTTTTCTTCAGTTGTTGAACACTTTCAATGCGTAATTTTTTGGCTAAATGCGTAAGAATTATCACTTGGGCGTAATAAATTACATGAAATGCGTTAATGGCTGGCACGTCTGGGCTCATGTGACATTCTTCAAACTTATGATATAGCAACATATATATTTGTAGGAATTTAAAAAATTATTTTCATTTCATTATTTCGTTTCCTCTCTTTTGAATTAATTTTTAAATTGAGTAACCATGTTCAAATTACGGAGTTACTTATCTTGCTGATAGTTTTCGGCATAACTAAGCTCAGGTAAGTGCATACTGAAGAGGGTTAAACTCTAATAATATAAGGATTTGAAAGTGTTCTATCAATTTGAAGTACCAGTCTAATGAGCCAAACAATTAAAAAGAAAATGACAATAGTTGTCAGCGTAACACTTATTTTGACAATGTTTAATGTAAATGATTGATGAATGAATGTTATCTTCAACTACTGCATCACAATCAGCAATTTATTATTCATAACTCATGCATATACATCAAACAAACAAAAACACACACACAACTTACTTATGTCTCCCAGGTCTGGCTGGATCGGGTGCCAGTTTACAAAACTTGATTTTGCCAAAAGCTTCGAAGACACTGGAACAAAAACAAGTCAGTAAAATATAAAATATGCTTTAAACAGAACTGAGAGTGGGCCAAAATACAAACATAAACTTATCAATAAACCTTTTAGACATCAAAGAATGTAAAAGAAACGTGCTCACAATATCTGAAAATACATTACAAACAAAAATAATATATGCATGCGTGTTAAACTCTTCAGAAATTAATTACAATACACACACCCATTACTCTATCCATACCAACCCCCTTTAAAAAAAATAAAAAGGCTAACTATAAAAGTGAATTAATTTTCCTTGTGGCAACACATTCTTCTTGTCACTTCCATGGAAACAACACAAAAAAAAAGTCTTAGAAACAAAATCATTGGTGAACACAAACCCTCTAAAATCAGCTGTATGAAGCATGACAATAAAAAAAAAAAAAAAAATCTTGCTCTGCATGAGCTTCCTCCTTGTACTCCCCTCTCCTCCGTTTTCTCTCCCCATCACCCAAAGCTCTGTAATAGCGCTTATGCAAATATATCCAAATACACTTTCTTAAAAAAAAAATTAGGCATCCACTTACATAAGATTCAGGTTTCAGCCCGAAATTTTGTCTGCCTATTGTACAACAAACATTACTCTTATTCCTATCAAAGTGTGATGAATATCATGAAGGCAAAATCTGAGATCACATCTCTAGATTGCTTAACCCCCGTATTTTTTATCCAAATGCAATCTGGCATTTATACCCGCCACAGCTCACCATTATCACTCAAGCCTATAGATGATTTTCCCTCATGCACTTAGTTCTTCCATGAATGGAAGTTTCCCATTTGAGGTTAAGCCAGTAAAAAATGATAACTCTAGCACTCCAGAGCTACGGCCCTGTGTATGCCAAGAATATAAAAAATTTAATAATACTATGAGTTTCTCAGTAGCATATTCAAATCCCAGAGGATGAATCAAGGACTCTTTTTCTTTTTCTTTCTATCTAAACAGATGGTCTGGCCCCATGCAGCTCATTTCAGTTCCCCATCCACAGTCACACTCTTAGCTTGCCCCATTCAAGCCCCTGGCAAACCACCAGAGGAGACACTGCACTACTGCTGAGTCACGCTGATGGTATTCAGTGGTGCCTGTTCTAATCCAGCATACACCAGTCTCCACCTGCTAAGCTCCTACCAGTAAGAAATGCATAGTGGCAAAGACAGCATGAGTGAGCTTCCTCACTGGCGAGGTGCCATGTCTGTCCAGCGACAGTCCATATAAACTTGCCGAACACGGTAACCCCAACACAAACTCACCCACAGCATAGACGTGGAGGGGAAAATCAAAACTGAAATAACCATGAAAGCAGGGCAGGACAAGCAACTGAACTTTAGTCTTTTCAAATAACCATGAAAGCAGGGCAGGACAAGCAACTGAACTTTAGTCTTTTCATGTTGATCACTGAATATGAGGATGATAAAGCTGATGCTACCATATTCCTCCATGTCAACCTGAAACTGCATCTCAGAGCTGTACAATTGCTTTCACAATATACCCTGGAGACAACCAGGCCCTATAATAATCACAGCAGCAAGGTGGCTGTGTTGAAAAAAAGAAAAATAAATTTATAAAGATTTGATTACCTTCACATTTTAACACCCTCCCACTCCGCAAGTCCTTCAGAGCAGTGACTGAGGGCATGTTTACCCACCCTGACTATGCAATCTCTCACCTTTTGATGTCTGATTCAGACAGATCCAGATGGATGGAGGCCACGTAGATCCTGTTGTAATGTGTAGCTTCTATGGCCAGCTGCTCTATGATGGGCTGGGCTTGGGGCATGTTGCTGGGTCGCCCCACCTGTGAACAGCACTACTACACATAGAACGCTAGCCCACAGCTTTCCTCTGCTCACGCCTCCCACTCACTACCATAAAACATTCCAATAAAGACAGTATTTAAAACCAGACCTGGCTACCTCAAAATTGAACCATTAGTATTCTCTGGGGTAAATTTTAGTATTCCATGACAAAAAAAAAAAAAGAAAAAAAAAAGTATATTCAGTTTTGTTCAGGAATACATACAAAACAATACTGTATGCATGCTATTTAAGTTTCTTTCTCCTATAAAGCAGGCAAGCTGAATCTCAATCCAAACATCCTTGGCCCAAATTAAAAAAAAACACTTAAACCTTCTACATGTTTACCCCCCCCCCCCCCCCCCCAAAAAAAAAAAAACACTTCTAAACTGGAAAAAAAAAAAAAAATTAATAATGCAATTTACATAATTCTCGTATTGTATTTACCTCCGTTGTAGCATGCTCTTCTTCACTGATGAAATTTTGCAGTGATTTTTGTCTTTTTTGTTGTTGCTATTGTTACTATTACAGTACTTGGAAGTCTCCAGTTATATTTTAATTGTTTGATTTCAGTTACAACTTAACTCTTTCTTTTAAGCAAACACTAGACACTCAAAATCAATCACTAAATCTTTATGAAGATCATATCACTAAAAACAGAAGGTCCACTGACACTCCCAAGAGGCTCCAAGGTATCAATAATAATATATACACATACTAATGAATATGTTACCAAGAACAAAAATAACATTGAAAAAAAACAAAGTTCCAATATGCAAAGGCAGAGTGACACAAGGACATGGACAAATAGCTTCCACCTTGATGTTTCTGCCCCCGATCATGACGCCATTCATCTGCTCGAGGGCCAGTTGGGCAGCCTCTGGCACCTCGTACTCAATGAAGGCAAACCCTTTGTGTTTGTTGGTGATGGGATCCCACGACAGGTTGACGCTCTTGATAGGGCCGAAGGGTAGGAAGGCCTGTTTGATGGTATCTTCTCGGATCTCAAAATTAATACTGCCGACGTAGATTCTGGTACAGACACAAAACGCAAATCAGAAGATTAGGAGTTTTGTCCATAAGAGTAAACTGATCATACAGAACTGTCATCAAGAGAGAGGACATGTCCAGGCACCCCAATGATTAAATTCGTAAGTTATGCAAAGAACATGCTGTCATAAAATTTTCCCTAACCAACTATATGCTTAGTCCAAGCATTCTTGATTTACTTTTCCTTTCTTTTTCTTTTCTCCGTTTCCTTTTCTCTTAATGTTCATTTTCAATCATGCATAAAACAATTGGTAGATATTAAACTAAGATGTGAATGATCAATAATTCTATCATAATTATGTACAATCTAGAACAAATTGCCCCAAAAACCCATGCATAGAAAAATCTGCTTTACTTGTAACACTTGTCTAACATCCTGCCATAACTGGTACCGACTCAGTATCAGTAAAGCATCGTAATGAAATAGAAAAAAGAGCAATATTTAAAACAATGAATGTGACTAGGATAAACTTTTTCTTTGGCTAATACTTTTGAGCAAGTATGGCCAATGAGAAACAAAGGAGGCTAATGCAGAGTACCGTATGCTGCGAGAGCATGTCTGATGTGGTGGTTTTTCAGTGTGAGCTACATTTCTTTTCTCATGTTAAAAGCATGCTATAACTTAAAGAGAGAAACGGCGGCTGCCTCATCACGTGCCCCCAATGACCCCAGCAGTCAGGGGAATGACCGACTGACTGATAACTTAAAACGCTTTGGTAAGATTCTTTAGAATTTTGGTGCATACTCCTATTTGTGGCATGTGCCTTTGCATTTTACATAAAGATTGTTTTCAAATCCTACCCTGAAACACTCTCATCACATGCACATATCAACATAATGATTTATTCAATACTATGTATAGTACAAGTAGAGACAACCATAAAATAGGCATAAATCTGAGTACCTTCTTACACACAAAAAAAAAAAAGACAAAAAAAAAAAAGGAAGTAAAAGAGATGATGACTACATGGCTTAGGTGTTATAAATACTAAAAACCACAACTGCCGAGACAACAATTTTCTGTTGTAAACTTTTAACAACTACCCATTGATAGTACACTTTAAGTATGCCCACATGGAAGCTCTGCACAAAGGGCTAGTTGAAAAAAGGGAACACCCAACCATTTTCACTCAACTTTCTGACCTGACAAACCTTTTCCAGTGACCGACTGCTTCTGCAAAATCCTAATCTGGCAATCCCTCTGTCAGGCAACAACCAATGATGTCAATGTGCTTGAGCTTGAAGCACAGAGAAAAGGGAGACCTGAACACTATAAAACAGCAACTTCCCCCACCCTTTCTTTTATATGATCCACACAACTGTTCTTCAAGGTATTCCTACCATCTTTCTGTTAATATTGTTATCCCATCTTTCTTTTGATATTTTATCCCCACAGGAAAAAAAGCACTTCTAGGGCTTTGCTAAAATAAGTCCCAGGAATCTTTCTGTTAACATTCTTATCCCATCTTTCTTTGATATTTTATCCCCACAGGGAAAAAAAGCACTTCTAGGGCTTTGCTAAAATAAGTCCCAGGAATCGTTCTGTGAACATTCTTATCCCATCTTCCTTTGATATTTTATCCCCACAGGGAAAAAAGCACTTCTAGGGCTTTGCTAAAATAAGTCCCAGGAATCGTTCTGTTAACATTCTTATCCCATCTTTCTTTGATATTTTATCCCCACAGGAAAAAAAGCACTTCTAGGACTTTGCTAAAATAAAAGTTCCCCCCACCCTCCCTTCCTCCCTACAGCTGACTACTGGCCTGACTACTCTTTCCAGGAACCATCTCTTCCCCAGAAAACATGACACCAACAAGCAATCAAAACACTCACACTCACACACCAAAAGTAATCATACTGTATTATTCTACTTGTACTGAGCGTATCTTGCACGTGCTCAGAATCGACACATTAACATGCATAGTAAGACTTCATGCTTTTAACATCAGAAAATATGACTTGGAATACTGTGCACCATTACAAAACAATCTAAAACAACCTCTGTAAGCCTTCAGTAATTTTTTAACTACATATGTACTAGTATGAAAATGAATCTAAGATTATTTTTTTTTCTTTTAAAAGGATGACAAGTGGTAAATTGTCTCACGGCTTACGAATGCTTCTATTAACTCTCCAGTCACAAAAATCCACGTTCTTTTCAACTGTACCATCCTCCATCCCACATCCATTCAATTGGCACCTCTGTTTCGTCTACCAGGTTTTTTCGTTTTGTTGTTGTTGTTTTTTCTTATTTCCTAGTCTGAAGACTGCCACCTTGAATACATTCCATGTCTGATCATTTTGTTACACAATGAAGTTTGCATGGCAGATACTTCTGGTGACTTTGACCCTTTGTCATGATCATGAAACTCCTGTGGAAATACCCATGGTTGACTAATGCATGAAAATTCTATGTATTCAATGGTGTAAAGTCCATGATTTCCTGATCTCTGTGGATTGTGATAGTCTTTTGACAAAAAATCCTAAAACATACTTTCGACTGAAAATGAAAACTGTATTACTTCCACTCAAGCACTGTGATGTCATATGGCCAGAGCAGACTGAACAGAAAAGCTGGATTAATTTAGGGAAAGACTCTCTCTCTCTCACACACACACACACACACACACACACACACACAACACACACACACACACAGAAAGGAAAGGTGAAAATAATGAGGAAAGGGTGGACTGGATGAGAATATAATCAGGTAACAGCATAAGGAAGTGTGAACCAATAAAATACTACAAAAAAAAGACACACAAGCATACACAAGTATTTCTTAATTTAAATAACTGATAAGTACAAGTCATCAACAACCCTTTTGTAACGACAACGCCAACAGACTAAATACAACAAACTCACCTGCACATAAGGGCTAGAGCTTGTTGCCTCTGTACGATATTCTGGAAATTCTGCAGTTGCTGCAAATACACAACAGAAAAAAAGTTACATTTAAAGAAAAAGGAAGATTGTTGCATATTATCAACATCACATATCATCCATAATTATCAACAGAAGCAACAAACCAAACAATGCTTTAGATTTTCACACACACACACACACAGAGTGCAACACAACAACAAAAATGCATGATACAAACTGGCAGACCTACCATCCTTGTAATCATTTTCAGCAGCTCCTCTGACACTAGTCTGCAGAGTAGTATTTAGTTAAAAGAGAAGGGAAATCGCCCCTAATCTCCTACCATTCGCAGAGGAGAGAAGAGGAAAAACGAGGGGAAGCAGTGGAAGCGGCAGCAGTTTGATTAAACAGCGCAATGCAGCACATAGTTGCTACCTGTCTCACGCTAACCTTCTACAAGCTTTCCTCCCTACTCGTAATGTGATACTTGCCATCTGGCTGACAGCGTGTTGGAAATTGGGTGCTGTGTTTCTTCATCAACACTTTGTGCCGGAACACAGCAAACTCTAAGTGATTGATGTCACTGGATTGTGGGGTCTTTGACTGACAGAACAATACCAAACATGAATGGGTGTTCCTTCATACGCATTATTGGCAAGCAGCACAAAGAGCTGCCAACAAAAAACAATTGAAACTGACCGACAGACACAAAGTGAAATGAAAGTTCAACTCAGTGGAGAACATGCGTCTTGATTTCAATCACGCTCAAACTCAAACATAATAGACATGCATATCTTTCCTTACAATTGACAGAGAGAGAATTATAATAATCCATTTGAAACTGATGTCACACATATCAACACACACCAATGCAAATCGTTGTCGCACTTTCTTCATGGTAAGCCTACTCAACAACTGGATCACACAATTTCGTAGCATCGGTATGAGAGAGAGAGAGAGAGAGAGAGAGAGAGAGAGAGAGAGAGAGAGAGAGAGAGAGAGAGTGTGTGTGTGTGCATGCACACACACAAAGTTGACAGAAACCCACGCACCACCAACACCAGTATATTACTACGTGGACAACGCACACAAACACACATGCGCGCACAAAGCCTAGCGTTTATCTTTATGCTGTCTAAGCACATGACTGCCGCACACACGACACAACAAATCTACACGTCTTTTGTGTTCACGAAAGTTGTGTGCAAACGCCTCTGCCATTGTTGGCACTACAAACAGGCACACATGAAGCAAAGATCGGAATGAAGTAATTGTGAACAGGACTCAGTCATTTTTACTGACAAATTTTCACTTTCATGTAGTGGTGTTGCTTTTACTTTGTTTGAATAGATAGACTATTTCATGGAAAATTTACTTCTCAGTCCAATCATATACAACACGTAACAAAGATCAATTATTAAATGAAAATTTAATGAAGGGAACCCAAAACTGGCCAGCTCACCGGAAAAAAGTTCAAAACAGGGGCCTGAAAACCTCATGTGGCTCTCAGCTCTAACGCTGGACCTAGAAAAAAGTTGCTTCTGATGTAAATGAGTTAACATAACAAAAATCAATTATTAAAAGAAAATTTAATGAAGGGTACTCGAAACTGGCCTGCTCACTGGAAAAGGTTCAAACCAGGGGCCTGAAAAACTCATGGGGCTCTCAGCTCTAAGGCTGGACCTCGAAAAAAAAAATTGCTTCTGATGTAAATGGGTTAACAGAAGCGACGTAACTTCTTTTTTCATTTCTGAGAAAAACCATCATCATTTGACCTACAAAGCATGGCCCCTCTTCATACCTCCAACTATCTTGGACCATGGAAGACTGAAATTCAGTCTGGTTCGGGCAGAGTTTATGTAATGCAGGTCTGCCAGACAACCTTCATGCAAAATTTTTGAGTGCAAGAGGCAGCAGTACATCCACATGATGTACACTAACACTGACTTGAAAAATAAACGGTTATTTTTCTGCACACTTTTGAGTAAAACTTTGGTAAAATTCTTTTCTTTTGGGTTGTAACAATATCTTCATTTTATATTCTAGCTTATTAAGAAACTCTTCCATGAAGCAGCAACCACGGAAAACACATTTGAACAGGCTATACATGCACAGAGAACACAATGAATTCAGATTTCCAAGTTCGTGGAGTTTTTTTGTTTGTTCGTTTGCTTTGTTTGGCATTTTCTTAAAGCCTCTTACCTGCTGCTGATGTTGAATGGTCTGTCGAACCAGAACGCTCTTGATGCTCTGCTCCATGGCGTACTTCTTAGCCCGCTTGATGTCCTCTTCTTGAGCCGAGTTCAGCTTGGGCGGGGCAAAGGGCTTGCAGTCCCGCTTGGCTCCAGGCCCCTCTACCACGGGTCCCTCTTGGTCCTGCTGCGGTCCAGCCTCCGCCACAACTGTTGCAGCTGCAAGGCAGAAGTGACTGTTAAAAGCTTTCTGAACCCAACCAGAACTCACTAACTTTCTATACCTGTTGGAGATAAATTCCACAACAGCATATTCCTGAAAAAACTACTTAACTAGTGAAGCTTGCTTTTTTTTTTACACAAATCAACAAACACAAGTGTTTGCCGTTACTAGAAATATGAAGTGTAAATGTGGGTGAGATTGGGGTTAAACAGAATGGTGTTTCATACAATGAAAGTTGTTGAGTAACCTCTAGAGCTGCGTATTTCCCTATGCTAAGGTTTACACTATGTATCTGTTTGCTTCATTCTTTCCTACAGCACTCTTGGTGACAAACTTTGGAACAACACATGCCCCTGACCCAAGGCAGCAATAGCCATCAAACAAGTCATCATATCGCTCAGTGATGGCTGTGACTGCACACAAGTTTTTCAAATACAAACCAAACACTAGCACAAAAATTCTTACATAAACACGTTACAAAAAAATCAAGAAAACAAAACCAACTGCCACATGACAACAAAAAATAGTCTAAGGCATACTCATTCAAATTTTTCTTTCAGACCCGTCACTGGAGCTGCATCTGAAGATGAAGTCACACGACATTTCACAGATTGGTAAGATCAAACACACACAGGTGTAACAGCTATGAATAAATCAAGAGAAAAAAAGAAGGAACACACACACACACACAATCTGACTGCCGTTTTCCAGCAGTCCAACGATGCTATGTCAAGCAGATACACATCCACTTAAGAAGCATGAAGTATGTGTATCGGTCAAGCTCACGTCGCTTCAGCTTCCACAGTCGGGTTTTCCCTTCCGCCGACACTGGGCTCTCAATTCAGCATCCCTGCACCAGCATCAAAAACAAGATACTCTGCTGAAACAGAAACGTCTGCAACGGCTCAGTCTAGACACATGAAGCAATTTTTACCCCGTTCTCCATCTTTTAAAAGTTGGGTGCCCAGGTATTAAACTGTCATGAGAGCTCTGGGCTACGGGCCTTCCAAACTATGGCAGGAAGAATGGAGGACATGAATGTGCGTCCGTAAAACTGCTATGAAACAGACAAAACAGAAGCAACAACGGGTCAATATTGTTTAACTGGACTATTAAAGTTCCACATACCACCTACCCACTCACTGTCTTTACAGAGGATTTCCACAAGATCACAAAAATATGGAATCTGCTTGGCAAGTGTGTTGCCACTTTGCATTTTTATACTGGAGTGATCTATTAGCTACTACCACTCGTTTTATTTCAGTCTACAAACATGCTTTGTTCTGAAAAATTTATGTCATTACAAAAAGACTAAAAGATTTACAAAATAATCTGGACACATTTTCCCAGGAGAAAAAAAAGAAAAGCAACAGACGCTCCAAAAGGTTTTACAATACTAAAATTTCACTTCTTTTACATGTTTCTTTGTTGCTCTTTTTCCCTTTTCCCTGCTGGTCCTCACAATACTAACTTTTCATTTCTTTTACATGCTTGTTTGTTGTTCTATTTCTGTTTTTCCTACTGCTGCTTCCCCCCCCCCCCCCCCCCCCCTTTTTTTTTTCTTCTCCAGTTTCTTAAAATCTGTCTGTCCAAGCCAACTAGGAATAGTCATAATACATGTACAGAAAAGTTAAGCATACTGACCATTAATACAGTTTAGTTAATTGACCGAGTGCATCAAAACACGAGAGAAACTTGTAGCTGCTAACTCCCTCCTTTTTGTTTGACTGTTATGTGAAAAACTTGTTTGTAAAAAAAAATCTTGGCCTTTGAAAGTGTTATCAATGACATAAGTTCTTCCCACGCTTAGTCCTGAATGAACAAGAAACCTTGTAATTTGCTGCCATTGCAATTTTCAACCCATTAATACTCATTCTGTCCCTTCTGTCTGCAAGTTACAGACTGAAAGCTCCTTGTCTGTCCAAATCAGAGCTGAAATTTCGACCTAAAAAGACAAGAACCAACTCTGTAACTCTTCAAAGTATAGTTGAAATCCTTAACTTTCAAGCGTCAGTATGCAAAGACAATATAGGCGGACTGCTTCATTCGAGGATTAATGAGTCACCATCTTCCTTACCATTCCTCATTAAACTGAAGTAACAAATACTGTAGCACACACATAGTTTAAATTTTATAAGAAAAATGAATGTAACACAGAATAAGTCCAATGATATGTTAATCAATGTATTACACTTGACCTGAATTACAATAAAAAGGACAGGATACCACTTAACATGCATGGACAGGATACCACTTAGTTAATATGCATGGACAGGATACCACTTAGTTAATGCTTCCTTCGTGTGTAAGAACACGATATCAAAAACAAAAAAACTCACTGCAGTATTACAGTTACAAGCAGGGAGAAAAAGTACTGAAAAAAACACAACAACTCCATTCCTTGGCGACTTCATTCACGTGCATGGATTTATAACCACCCAGACACGCAATACTCCCACAACAGCATAAAAAAAATTGATCTTAGTTCTAGACAAACACACCAACAAATTAACATAAATGAAACAACAGTGTAGAATGAAAGTGGAGTGTCCAAGCTCAGTAGGATGTTGGCCGACTTTTAGGACCCACAATTCTGAAACAGTGCATTTCCAAACAAAGTATTTATGTTCCATATCATCTTTATTTTCAATATCTAACTCAGCGTATTTTACATAATTTGTACCGTTTCTTTTTTTTCTTCATTTCTAATGTTCAAAACAAAAAACAGTAACTTGAAAAGTAAAAAAAAAAAACCCTACTTTATAATGCACGTTTAATGTAAATGCTGCAACAACCAAAATGCAATATTTTAATGTGTGTGTGCATGTGTATGTGTGCGTGTGTACATGTGTGCACACACAAGAGAGTTTTCTTCCAATGCTTCTTGCCACTAAATTTCTGTTTTCTTGAAAGTAAAGATTTCTGAATTTGACATGTGTGTGTATGCATGCAAATATGTTCTTGTCTGTACATGTCAGAACTTCTCAATTAAAATTAACAGGTTTTCAAACCCAAGTAAAATTTCTGGAAAAATGCAAAATTGATATCCGTAACCTAAAACTTTTGAGATACTTTCATAATCAACAGTCAATTTTTCGGCAGTCAAAATTCTGATAAAACTTGATACACAGGTCCTTACTAACACCTGCATGAATGGAACTTTTTAAAAATACTGCTCTACGCAAAGTAATAAACATTGAAAACATTTTATTCTGTAACACACCCCATCTTCAATACAGAGTAGTTTACATAGCAACATTCCTTCCATTAATTCAGTTTGTTTTCATTTCTTTTTAATAGGACCCAGCCAGGTCTTTCTCATGTTTTAACACTTCTGCTGGTAATCGACTCTCATCCACGGATAAACAGAAACCACAGTATATATCAAGAAAGGACAAAGGGAAAACTTGGGACTTTTAACGTAAAATTGTTATAGGGTGAGGCACTTTGCAATACACTCAAATAATATTATTATGGTTAAATAAAAAAAAGGCATAAGAATGTTTATGCCGCTGATTTCTTAAACTTTTGTACTTCTTGAAAACATTCAATTGTCACAAGCATTGTTGCTTTTTTCTGTCTTTTATGGGGGGCGGCGCAGGAAGGTGGGGGTTGCGGAAGGCACAGGAGGAAGAGGATTACTTATGTGTGCCTTACAAGCATTACAAACATCAGGAAACTGAACCATTTCCACACCACTTGCCTCAAGAGACTCATGGGCATTAAGTGGCAAGACAAGATTCCAGACACTGAAGTCCTCACTTGTGCTGGCCTGCCTAGGATCTTCCTCATCCTGATGCAGTCACAGCTTCCCTGGGCAGGTCACTTAGTTCACATGCCTGACTATCGGCTGCCAAAGAAACTGTTGTTTGGTGAACTGCAACAGGGCAAATGCTCTCATGGAGGCCAGAGGAAGCGTTTCAAAGACAGCCTCAAATCCTCCCTGAAGGCCTTCAACATCAGCCACACAACATGGGAGCAGACTGCCCAGGACAGAGATGGGTGGTGACCAGCTGTCCACAAAGGTGCAGAGACCTGTGAAAGCAACAGAATTGCTGCAGCTGAGCAGCGCAGGATGATCAGGAAGACCAGTGTCAACAGATCTCCAGCTGCTGCCACCATCCCCTGTCCGTAATGTGATAGATCTTTCTGGGCGCACATCGGCCTGACCAGCCATCTATGCACTCACCCCCGATCCCAGGATGACTAGATGGTCTTTGTCGTCTCGACGGACAACAAACATCACTAGGAGACAAGCACTGTAGACGATGTTTAGCAGTGCAAGAGAGATCTGGCATGAAGAGTTAGAAATTTTTAAGTCAACTGTAAGAATTTGCAGGGGTCCAGGGGCCTTTATAGGTCCCCAGTGGGGTTCAGAGGCGAGCTCCTGGTGGAGATCAGGTCTTTGCTCCCTGAGGCTAGTGATTCTTCAGGGACAAAATAGAATGTTCACAATCAAAAATTCTGTTAATAAAATCACACATTTTTTGACATATACAAATGTGATTCAATCCCATAAGTATGTCCTACAACTTAAATATTCATAGAATGATTATGTTGGCAACTACAAGATAGAAGTCTGGGCAGCAGAGATCCCTGGTTTGCAAGCGGCCATTTTTTTTTTTCCCCAGCTAAGAAACCTTTATGAGTCTTCTCTTCCTCACTCAGTATTTCTAGCATCTTTTTTGTTGAAAATATGGCAACCAGTGGCTTCTCCAAGCAATTATCAAGCTGGCTTAACTAAGCAAGCAGTTTCACACCTTTGAGACAAGTAAGAATCCTGCAATTTTGGGAATACAGACCGTATGTCCAGCCCCTGATGGACAACAAATGTATCACATGCATAAACCCCCAAAGTTCCTGAACGGATTTACATGAACCTCAAGATCTACCCCAGGGTCCCAAAATGACAGAAATGCGTCAAAGGGTGGAAAAATCTCATGCCTCATAGATGCACTGCCAGCTTTAACTGATGATGTTGTCTGTGACTGACTAACTTATTTTTACTTTCTTGCTGCACACACCTATGTATCCACTCTACATGTATCCTCCCGAACACTTTACAATTCTATATTTTTATTTGACACACAGTTGATAATGGTAGAACTGCCATTTTATCACTCAACTTGTTTTATAAGTCTATGTGAATGTACAGCATTCAAGGTGCATGAAATTTCATTATGCCCATTGGTAGATTTAACTTTATGACTACCATGCAACTTCAGAAACTGCAAATTACAAACAGTATCAAGCCAACCCGCAGATCAAAGGCTGACGAATAGTCTGCAGTCAAAAGAAGTCTTGTATAGTTGTTCCTGGATGGTAGCACTAGCAGCAGCAACATACACAGCAACTTGGATGAGAGCAATCCTGAGATCACAAGAAACAGAGCAAGACATCTTGCTCACACATAAGTACACTCTTGTGGAGGGGTGCCACAACTGCCATGATTGGAAGCTGCAGCAATGAGGTGCATTAAGTAGTATAGTACGACACTTACCTGACTGTGGACTGCATTTTTTCCTGACTCAGACCTCTGGTCCTACAACCTTAATTGCTGCTAAGTACACCTGCTCTTTTTCCTACACGTTTGAAAATGTTATATATGTATGTCATATTCTGAACAATCTTTATGTCCTCCTTTTGTCTGACAACTTTGTATGTCAAATCACCACATACTGAACTTAATGTCCAACTATCTCTCTGGTTCAGTTTTCAATTGGTTCCTTGGTTACCAAAAGATAAAAAACAATACTGTAATGCCAAATACAATGAGGACCACATGAACAGTACTGTAAACATCTTGTGCAATGCAGATTTAAAATTCAAGGCTTATGCAGACACTCCAATGACGATGTATCGTATGTAAAAGTTAATTTTGTTGGAGTAATACTGCAAAGACAGAATAAAATACAGCTGTAAATCACTATAGCTCCAGAGATCAAAGTCTAAGAAAATGGTGTCCACTGAATAACCCTAGTTGACAGTCAACTAGAGGTCTCGTCAAACTGATTAACAGACAAGACAGGTTAGCCAAAAACCATTCTGTGCCACTACTCTAATTTCCATCATTAACAACAACTCTATAAATGAATTCACAAAATCTCGAATATTTTTCAAAAACAGTGATGTTCCATATAGACAGCTCATTTGTAATATAGCACAGAAGTAAAAAATACCCAACACTCTGGTTGATTTTTTAAAAGTTCCATAGAAAATTGACAGAGGAGGAAAAAGAGGGGAAAAAAAAGAGGGGGGGGGGGGGGGGGGGGGGGGGGGGGGGGGGGGGGGGGGAGGGGGGGGAGGGAGTAAGATAGAAAAACAAAGGCACCCCTTCACATTGTAATACCTCTTCATAATTGATAATTCAGCCTCTCACAACAACCAGCTCACACCAGCCTCACATCTGCCATGCCGCATTCAGTCCATCACTTCATCATGCGACCAATCTCTCTTCCGTTCTCTCAAGACAAACAACACACACAAAAAACGCGAGGCGTGTCCTGTCTACAGAGCACAACTGCCAGGCTGGCTGTGACCAGATCTCTCTGACAGCACCATCACTTTGTGTGCAATAGACTGGAATCATACCAAACACACAAAAGCACAGTGTATTCATCGTGTCCATTTCTGCACATCATGTACATTCTAGGTATGCAAACACGGAACCAAAACAATACTAACACAAAAGAATTCACATGCTGTACATTTCACTGTTGTCAAGAGTTTAAGTACATAGAATGACAAATATATAATTGCAATCCCACTTACTGCATCGTTTATAAAGACAGCAAGACACATTAATGTCACACTTGCTTAAATTACACATTTCCTACACAAGTAGACAAAGTAAACCATACCAAAAAAAAAACTCATACTTGGGACAGGAGTGAGGACAGGAAGTAGTAGTTCCCTAAAAAGAAATTAACTCTAAATTGTTTTTCTTTACACGATGAACTGGGGAATAACACCCGAACTTAGTTTAGACTGAATACCCCATACCCCTCATCACAAAATATTTATATTATTTATTTTTCAGTACATTCAACTTCAAACATCAACGAAGACATGTTTGGATATTTCAAATGGTAACTGTGAAGGTAAAATTTACATTTTAACATATCATGCATGCAACTGTTGATCTGAAATCTTAACGGAGCAACTCATGTTTTTTCATTTCATTTGAACAGACTAGAAAATAACTGAAAACTGCCATCAAACAATGAGCTGAGAGTACTAATATAACTGGATTTTGTAATATGGCCTTAAATTTAATAACCAATGCTGAAACTAGAGGACGGTGGAACGGGTGAAGAGGATGGGGGAGGAGAGGAAATGATGCACTGCAGTTGCATCAATAAAAGGGATGTAAACACAAACATACACATACATACAGACACAAGACACATCCTTCAAACATATCCAGTTTATCGATAATATTCAAATCTGAATACTCTTTTCTTCACAAGAATAACTACAAAACAGCTAAATAATCACAATAAAAAAAAAAGTTTTCTTCATAAATATTAAACTATGACTGGGAATGACGATCTTTCATCAATAAGCCAGCTTAATTTTTGCAGTGATGATAATTGCTCAAGATCTCTCACAGTAGACTTTCCAGCCTTTTTTCCCCCAGTGAGACCCAATTTGGCTCAGGCTTTCAACAGCACTAAACACACGATGAATCCACAGACAACTATTTCACAGATTTCCATTTCTGTCACCATCCACTGTGGAAGTTGCGAGCATTCGACATACCCTATTAAGAAAGCAAACAAAGAAAATCAAAGAAGTCTTTCTTGAGCACATTTATCACTGGAAAAATTCACTTATCTTTTTATTTATCCTAAACAAAACAGAACAAGCGGTGAAAGATTTGCACAAAGTAAGCTACCTGCATCCTTCTCCTGCTGTCCATTGCAGGAAGATGAAGTTAGCTTACTATGGCAATCTGAAAGTTGCAAACTGAAAAACTTTACCTTCTCCATTCTCCGTCTTTATTTTCTTGGCAGGAACACCTGCATCTTCGGCCGCAGCTGTATTGCTGGAGGCCTGGAAATAGTGAAAATTGTAAACAAAATACCCTGTGCATTTGTTAGAAATACAGAAAAATGAAAAACATTCATATCAAAGTTTAAAATATAATAATTAATGAAAGCCTGCTACACCAAACCCGAAATTTTCCTAACAAGCCATCATTTGGACCACAAAGCCAAGGCCCTGCTGAACTTTATTATGAGAATCAAAATGGCCCTGAGCGCTTCTCTCCCCTAAAGCACAGCCTCAAATCTAGTAGTACGAGGAGGTCAAATATTCAGTTACATTCTGGCACTTTAGTTAGGGATAGTTTGCATTCCTGGCATGCTGTAATTTATGATTTAATGATGTCTGAATAACACTTGTATGCCCTGGTCTCCTCTGGTGCATGTGAAAGCATCTCACAGTGTTCCTATTAACACACAACTGAAGACACTTTACACACAAATTTTTTAGTTCAACGCACACAGAGGGTCCATGGAATGCACTTTTTTTGGATGTGAGTACGATTGTTCTTCTGCAGCTTTGTTTCAAGTCAAAAACTGCAAAGTCTTCAAAAGGTGCAGTGACTCAATTTTGTTGACAGTTAAATGCATCAACTTCAGATCTGCGGCTCCTCAGTATCATGGTCTTCACATCTGCTGCGGAAAAGAATCAACCAAGATGTTGATTCTGTGGCTCTTGCTCACTGAAAACTTGCTCGAGGTAAGAGTCAGCTTCTCATTTCGTTGAAGAAATAGACTTATTTCTCTTCTGCAAAATTCCCAATGAAGAAATCAACAAAGGTTTTTCAATCTCGTTTTCAATTTCGTTGAAGAGATTAGCACTGATCATACTCTACCACTCAGGCTGCCGTTCTACAAAAAATCTTACACTCATTAAATTCCAGTCCATCTTTCTGAAGAGCAGGCTTTGTATGAAGGAGGTTATGGATGACACAAACATTAACACATCCAAACTAGTGTAGCTATTCTTCAAAGTTTTAAAGCTGGCCACCTCGAACAAGCAGATGATTGAATGCCAGCGATTCTGAGCCTAGTTTATAGTTGAAAAGAAGCGATTTTGAATGCAACACAAGGCCAAGGTAAAAGTGTTGTAACACCAGTAGCACCCCCCCCTCCCCCCCTTTCCCCCTCCCTTTCACTTATACCCCTCTACCCTTCCCCTCATCCTTAACCCAATCCACATCCCTCCCCCCTCTCCCTTCCCCCGCCTCCCCAGGCTGAACCCAAGATCGATCCAGCAATCCTTAGGTTTTCAGTTAAACCCCCTTTCAACTGCTGGCTGACAAAGAGCACCTATATGGCTTAACTTTTTTAATTTTGTGTGTGTCTGCAGACTTCCTTTCAATTACTTCATTCAGTCGTAACTTTTCTATGCCTGGAAAGTTTGAAGCAATGAGGTGGCAAGTAGGGTAGGTGCAACAGGCATAACATTACTTGACTGCTGTTAACAATCACCACTTGGTTTCACCTCTGTTTGAGGCACATCTGGTTCCGTTTTGCACTCACAGACCATAAGTGCTTGTCAGCTTGGCAAAATTTCATTGCTTCAAAAAATCTTTTTTTATCTGATGTCCAACTGGGATACTTTTTTTTTTTTTTTTAAATTACACCATTTAATTGCAAATATTTTGCTCTTTCTGATGGTGGTGTTCATTTTTGATCTAGTGAATATTTTCGGTTTTTTTTACATTATATTTTCTCTCCTGTTTTGACACAAAATCAAGCAGCTGGAAACCCAACCAACAGAAAGCGAATAACAGTAAAGATCTTTTGAAAACTTGTGTAAATTTTCAGTAGACTGAAAAGCATGCTCTGAACGCTTGCTCCCCTCCCCCCACCCTTGCCCTACCACATCGCTTGGGTATGCCCTCCACAGGGTTCAGAATACCCACCCATCCAATTGTCCAAGACAACTACATCTTCTGGCAGACAAGTTAAAAGTCTTTCAACTTGTCATTGAGCAACCACTGTTTCATTGAGCAACCACGGTTTTCTTTTTTACCAAGTCAATGATCTGGGGCTGAGAAATACGTTTCAGAGTTGACAGCTCACATTTCCTCCTCTCCTGTATCAATTCCACTCATTCCACAAAATCCTAGCGTAGTGCTCTCTCTCTGGTTTAAAGTGCGATCTACACATGAAACATGTCAGCAGCATGTTGGTCAGCAAGGAAATGATAGATTTACTCCCTTTACTTTTGTTTTAAATACATTACATTGGAAGTGGGTTTATTTTGGAATATGTGTCTGGTGAAATGATAGAGACAGAAAGAAACATGACTAAGAGCAGGACAGAGATTATTTTAGTTCAGATCTGGATTCCGTGAATGGTGAAAACATGACAATTCTAATCTGCATTCTTTTCTTCTACACTCTCAAAGACAATGGGTAAGACAGCCTGGTAAACAAATGAATAGTTAGTTTGTGTCTTCTACTTTCTTGTACGAGTTAACTGGACGTCTGAATAACGTTTGTCGACTTGTCACACACACAGCATAGCGGATGGCTGCGTTCATTAACCGTCTTTCTAGTTTGGGTTGAAACGTAGAAATAGGGAAGAGCAAGTCGTTTTCTTTAAATCAAGTTATCCCCTGGACAACTGAAAATTACTCTAGAGGAAATTTAGATACAATATACCTCCTGCCACATCGCGATCGGAACATGGGCCCAATGATGAGTTCCCTCCCCTGACCCATGTGACCCGAGCCTCCTGGTCAGTTTTCGCGTTCATTTCATTTAGTATTTGTGTCCACTTTACATTCACTGCGACCAGATAAATCACATATGTTTATAAAGCGGTTACTCATGAAAACGGAACTAGTCATCATGGACCATTAAAGCAGACTTATAAGATGGTGGCAATTAGATACGATTAATTCTACTTCTGGGCTAGACCTTGCCGCCATTCAAAATGGCGACATGTGGTCCAAACAAATACGACGGAACAGAACTCCCTCTATATTTGTCACCCACCCCTTGTATTCATAAAATATCTCCCTGACCTACATCTAAAATCACAAACCTTACCTCTTCTTTGTTTTGTCCATTAGGAAGAGCGGATGAGGAATCTCCGTCGTTTTCAACTTTAATATCTGCAGCTGCCATTTTGCCAGGTCTAGTTAATCAGAATGCGATAATGTAAAAAGTGTTACTGGATTTTCTTCAGTTATTTTGCTTTCTTCGAATTAAAAGATTGCCTACTCTTTAAGATGTCATGGTAATCAAAGCTTAGCTCTATCTAATTGCAGTTAAACTTTCAGACGCAATTATATTTTAGTGCGTTCCACAAAAAAATGCTTTTATCATAGATTCCGAGTGTTGTTTTTTCACAAAACCTTGTGAAACCCTGCGTAATCTGAGAAATGGGAGGGAATCGCGCAAAACCTACGAACCTTGCAAAAACGGCACAAAACCCTGCAACACCTAGCAAAGATAATGCACTAAGATGCATTGCAGATTTTTCTTAGTTTGTTTCTGTTTAATTATAAACGTTTCAGTTTCATCAAGGAGGCATCACTGCGTGCGGACTAGTCCATATACGCTACACCACATCCGCTAACTTTTGAGACCACACTACGCATGATTTGTTGTATTAGTTTGTTTCTCCTCTTCCTCTTCTGTTTGTTGGGGGTAGCTTTAGATGGTGATAGGTTGGGTGACAGTGAGATCCGGGTGGTGGTGTTTTTTTTTTTTTTTTTTTTTTTTGGGGGGGGGGGGGGGGGAGCTCCCCTCTATCGGGTTATTTTGTCCCTTAGCGATAGTTAGCTCCTGATAGGATCTACACTTTTTTTTTTTTTTTGTAGTTATTCTTTTTCCTGTCTTTCCTCCCTCTTCTTTGATAGGTGCCCCCACCTCATAAATGGAGTGTATGTGTGAGTGATTGGGGTGTTTAATATATGTGTGTAAATTTGTATATTTAAAATTCAATAAATATTATTTGTTCCGTACTTCCTGGAGTGGTCTGGAGATAGTGAGTAGTTGAGTGTTGTGCCTCTATGCTCTTTGTCTGTTCCTGCCTCATTCCCCTGACAGGGTCTTTTACCCTTGACAGAGTCAAACCATACCCCCTCCCATTTGCGAAAAAAACAGGTTGTCGAGAGAGAGATTCAAGTTATGCTCGGGTTGAAAGTTATTGAACCGTCCTCTTCACCGTACAGCTCACCAGTTGTATTGGTGGACAAACCTGATGGCTAGGTGCGGTTTTGCATCGATTATAGGAAATTAAACAAAAACACCGTGTTTGATGCAGAACCTATCCCAGACATTGAGGAACTTCTTTGTCAACTGTCAGAAGGAAAATATTTTGTCAAAATAGATTTTACTAAAGGGTATTGGCAAATCCGATGGTGAAGCAGACAAGGAAAACGCAGCTTTTCAGACACCTTTTGGACTGTTTCCATGGACGAAAATGCCATTTGGATTACAAAACGCCCCAGCTTCTTTTGCCAGAATGATGCGCGCACTAAAACTTCATGAGTATGGAGCAGTAAGTTTTTTTGATGACATTTTGCTTGCTGCAAAGTCATGGAATGATCTTCTGGATAACTTGAGAGCTGTTTTTTTGTAAACTCCGGAATTTTGGTCTGACGGTTAGACCATTCAAACTTCGTGCTTGATTCCAGACTCTTGAGTTTTTGGGTCATGTCATTTCTGTTGGGAAAATGACACCAGAGGAAAAGAAAGTAGGAAAGATCTTGGCCTTGAAGAGACCCACTACAAAGAAACAGATAAGATCACTCCTTGGATTGTTGTCCTATTACAGAAGATATGTACCACACTTTGCGTCATTGACAGCCCCTTTGAGTGACTTAACAAAAGGAACAAAAAACAAGAGTATCGTCTGGTCAGATGAGTGTCAGAAAGCTCTGGAATGTGTTCAAGACACCCTCAATTCATTCCCTGTGCTTTTTTTGCCCTCTCTTTCAAAGGATTTTGTTTTGAGAACTGATGCCAGCTCCAAAAGCATGGGAGCTGTACTTTTGCAAGAAAAGAATGGATTGTTACACCCTGTCCAATATGCAAGTAAAAAGTTCTCTAACACACAAGTCAAATACTCAACAATTGACAGGGAGTGTCTTGCCATTGTTTGGGCTTGTGAGAAATTTGCCAGATTCCTTACTGGAAGACAGTTTCGCTTACAAACCGACCACAGACCATTGACGTTTTTGCAGTCGTCCAAGACCAAAAATAGCAGGCTGTTAAGATGGGCTTTGTCATTGCAGGAGTTCAAGTTTGACATTGAGCCATTACCTGGAACTCAGAATGTCATGGCAGATTTTCTGTCCCGTACGTGAGTGCACAGTATCCTTCGTGCAGCTGTAACTGCATAAAAAGGAAAGACTATTTCTGCTGTTTGTTTTCATTGTGGACAGACTTTATTATTCTGCTGTTTGTTTTCATTGTGGACAGACTTTATTGACATTTTGGCAGTTTTATGTCTGCTACTGTCAATCTGAATTAATAAGTAGTTGTGATTGGGTTTTTTTTCCCCAAAAGTGCATATGTATTGGCATTGGTGTCTCATTGTAGGATGCTACTTTGTGAATGTGTGCAGAATACTTCATTTGATGTCTTACAAGTGTTGTTTTTTTCACGTCGGTCCATTGTGAAGAATGAAAAAAATTGTTTAACTTTCGAGTGGACTTCTATATTGTATATTCTTGCTTGAACAAAGACTTTTCACTCGGCAAATTTTTCTCATCAAGTGAGTCAAGAGGAAATTCTCGTTTTGTGAGGATTTTGGGACATATGTTTATGTGAAAACAGGCAAGAAAAACTGTGTTTACATTTTGGTATATATAAACATGATTGGCATTTGGAATAATCAGTATCATTATATGTTCTTCGTGTCTGTGTAACTTGTGATTTGTGATGGAGTATGAATTTTTTTTTTTTTAAGGGAAAAACGTTTTTCTTTTTTTTTTTTCAAACTAAGATTTTGAAATGTGATTTTGGATCTTTATGATGTTCATAAAGGTTAGTTCTATGCATAAATGGAAACTCTTGTATGATGAAAAATTGATGGCTGAAGTTGTATATTAATTAGATATGTATGTGTATTAAAAAAAAAAAAATTCTTGGCGAAAGTTTTTTTTTTTTCACCCCAGGATGAGGGGTGTCATGTGATGTAGCCTCACATGGCGACATGTGACGTTCCGTCGCGTACGCCCTTATTTTTTTTTTTTTATAAAGCATTTCCCTAGGTAGGGAAAAGAAAAGGTAAAAGAAAGGATAATTTACGTGGCCTGACCAGTGTGATCGGTGTCGCTGTGGCTATAGACGTAGGGTGATTATTGGTTGAATGGACGGACGTTGTCCATTGGTCAAGTAACCAAGGGCTGGTAATGCGTAGAGTTAGATGAGTAATCACTGAGTAATCACTCAGGAAGAGCGCAGGAAGGAAAAATAAGGTATAGGAAGGAGATGGCTTGGGGACACTGTCCAGACAGGTTGTTTAGAGCTTGCAGAACGAGTTTCACCTGTATTCTACCATTACCAGGTGAGGTATAGACAGATGGGGAGAGAAAAGAGAGAGAGTTAAGAAAAGGGAAAAAGGGAAAAGAATTTATCATTATTCAGATTTTGAAATAGAGTACTTACACGGACTTCATTCGTGTTTCAGCCCTTCCCGGTGCTGTGGCAGCACCAGTAATGGGTTAGGCGACTGAGGCAGTCGCAGAAGTAGTTGGGCTCCAGTGCTGCGGCAGCACCTAATTGTGAAGAGGACAACGACTGCGACAGTCGTGAGAAAACTTAAAATGTTTGTCATGTTGTCCCATTACGAATTTTGATTGTCCCCTGGTCGGAACTCAGATATTGTTCCTGTATTTTAAGCCATCTTTTGATTCTTCTTTGGAAAATGTATACATTGTTTCTCCAGTGAGGAAGAGAAACCGGTAAAAGATTTACTTGTGAATTACTGTGTATAATGAGAAGAAATTTGGTCCCAGCTAGTGGATCTGTGGAATGTTTGTACCTCCACTTGAGTGGAGGAACAGAAGTTATAAATTGGAAAACAAACTTGTTGTTATGATGAAAAAGTTGATTATCGTTTAGTAAATTATTCCCGGAGAGGAGGGGGAGAAGAAGAGTTATTGTAGTGCGCCTTCTGGTTGTTTGGAGAGACTGCGTGTGCACGGAGTGAATGCTGAGCTGAGTGCGTGTATGCATTTGTGCTCAGTGTGACACACACACACACACACACACACACACACACACACACACACACACACACACACACACACACGCACGCACGCACACACACATGCACACACATGCACACGCGCACATACTCATACTCACACTCACACACACAAACACACACACACACACACACACACACACACACACACACACACACACACACACACACACACACACACACATTCTATTCAAACAGGTGAAAGGTGTATAAGCCTATTGCCTCTGTTTCCACAAATAGAGTGAAATCCACTTTATCAAACCGGAACTGACAAATTCCTCCAAACAATGACAATAACAAAGCACGAAAGTTACACACTATCCCTCTCAAGAAACACAGCCACGTATTTCTATGACATTCAAATTCATCTCTACTGTCAAGGAGCCTTAGACAAAGATTCGCTTCGAGGATATCCATTTGACATTCTTACTTATATATATATATATATATATATATATATATATGCAGATGGGGAAAGAAAGGGATCCGTTTTTGTTTTATACTCAGCACGTAATTAGTTTTGTTTACAAGGGCTACATACCTACACCTGTACAAAAAAAAATAAAATAAAAATAAAAAACACACAAAAGAAAAAACAAAACAAAACAAAAAAACAGCAACATTTTGTCCCGTTCATTTCAAAGGAAGTTTCTTGAGAGCCTACTGTCATTGCTCCTATGAGTCACAATGAGGTTCGAAACAGTGGTCTTTGCTTTCATACATACTAACCCTACCCTCTTACACACAGGTGTTCTCCCCTCTCAGTATTGACAACTATATATTTGCGTGTGCTTGTTCGCTAGGTTTGATAACAGTGGTCTTTGCTGTTATACATACTGCCTCTACCCTCCTCCACACAGGTGTTCTTCTCTCTCAGTATTAACAACTATTTTTGTTTGCATGCGCTTGTACGCTACAAACAGTGGGCAATTCTGACATCCCAGTTAATCATTTTCTCCAAAATTAGAAAGCGCATGTTTATTTTGTGGCAGTTTCTTACTTATTTCATAACATGGCCAGTTCTTTCGTTCAAGGCAAACCAGCTTGTCAGGTTACTGCTCATTCCTATTTCATGCAGACATGGTTGAGCCTTTCACCAAGCTGAGTATGACACAGCATTATGATGATTACAGTGAAGATGACCACGTAGCCTATGCCTGTATAAGAGATAAAAGTTCACCTGAAACTATTAAGGGAGGCTTAGCCATGGGTTTACTTCATCTTCCTTGCACCAAGTGATTGCAATGTGCAGCAGACAGTTGATCGCAAATGTTTAGATAACCTGACAGCCCTGGCACCACCCTGCGTTTTGTGTCGTTGTTTTCTAACTCGTTGTTGTTTTCTCTACTCACTGAAGTGCCGTCTTTTCTCAGGAATATATTTTCTAATTCTAGGTTTGCATCTATGAAATGTTTAGAAATTGATACATTTCCATACCATTTGCCTTCCCTATCTTCAGAGGGATTCTGAAATTAAACAAATGCCATTAATGGGGGTGGATTGGGCTCTAAGATGTGACTAAAAAATGTGGTGTATTTTGATTTGCTCTTCGACCAATTATTCGAAAAAAAAAGACGGAAAAGTTTAAGAGGATATGATGACCAATACGTTATAGAAATTGTGGAAAAAAAATCACTTGCACTCTTGAGATTTTTTTTGTTTCCAACATGGTTGCCCTGAGCAAAATAATTCATGAGAATTCGCAGTTAGTGTCTTTGTCTGCATAATACTAGTGTAATGTTATATCTATTCTTCTGATTCTCGTTTAATGTATTATACAAGCTGCACTATTTTCATCGAAAATATAACTTCAAATGAAAGGGAGAAAATATGCAACACACACACACACACACACACACACACATACGCGCGCGCGCGCGCGCGCGCGCGCGAGCACGTGCACACGCACACGTACATTGCTGCACATTCTATTGAAACAAGTGAATAGTGTATAAGCCTACTGCTTGTGTTTCGGCAAAATTGTGTAAAAAACCACTGTATTAAACAGGAGTTGAAAAAAATTATCGAAACAATGAAATTAACAAAGCACTATAGTTACACACCATTCCTCTCAAAGAAGCCACGTTTTTCCATGACATTCAAATTCCTCTCTACTGTCAAGTAGCCTTAGGCAAAGATTCGCTTCCAGGATTCCCATTTGACATTCATACTTATATATACATGCAGACGGGGAGAGAAAGGGAATAGTTTTCCTTTTATAATCAGCACATAATTAGTTTTGTCCTTGAGGGCTACACACCTTCACCTGTAAAAAATAACATTATGTTACTTTCATTTCAAAGGGAACTTTGTTGACAGCTTACTGTCATTGTTCATATGAATTCACAGTGAGGTTCAATACAGTGGTCCTTGCTTTTACACGTACTGCCCCTACCCTCCTCCACGCAGGTGTTCTCCTCTGTCAGTATTAACAACTATTTACTTGCGTGTGCTTTGTACGCTACACAAAGTGGGGAATTTTGACCTCCCACTGAATCACTTTCTCCAAAAGCAAAAAGGACATCTGTATTTTGTAGCAGTCTTTTATGTATTTCATAACATGGCCAGTTCCTCTGCTCAAAGCAGTTGGACAGGTTACTGCTCATTCCTTTTTCATGAAGACATGGTTGAGCCTTTCACCAAGCTGAATATTACTCAGCATTATGACATTTCTACTGAAGATGACCACGTAGCCTGTGCCTGTGTAAGAGATAAAAGTTCACCTGCAAATGTTAAGGGAGGCTTAGCCATGAGGTTACTTCATCCTGCGCCAAGTGATTGCAATGTGCACCATACAGTTTTTCACAGATCTTTAGATAACCTGACACGCTTGGCGCCATACTCTGTCTTTTTTCCTTTCTCTTTTCTAAGTGTTTGTGTGTTTTGCGTTGTTGATGTTTTCTTTACTAACTGAAGTTGCGTCTTTTCCCAGAAATATTTTTTTTATTCCTTGAAGGTTTGCGTCTATAAAACCACTGACAGAGAGAAGACAGAGGTGCAGAGAGAAAGACAGACAAAAAGGGCAGACAGACGCAATTGAAGAGAGGGGGACAAGGAGATTGAACTGAGAAAGAGAAAGAATAAGGGGGTGTGGGGTGCGGAGGGAGAGCGAGAGTCAGACGGACGGACATGAGGAAGGGATAGACAGACAGAAAGAGTGACGGCGATAGTTAAAGAGAGAGAGAGAGAGAAATTCAGATTCAGATGTTTAATCATATATAGTCCATTGCCCCTCATGATGGGGAGTAATTAAACAATCATTTCACACACACACACAATATATATATATATACACAATAAACTATATATATATATATATATATATACAAGAAACTAATAAATTCCAAGGATAAGTACCGAGCACCATTCCAGCAACTTACAGAGCAGCTTGGTGTTGCAATGACTGCAAGAAATATTCAATTATAAACAAAGCTTGCTCTTATGTCTTAGATTGAAGAAATAGGGGGAGATAAGCATTCATATCTGCAGTGGTAGATCATTCTCCCTAACTAACAGTATGTGCTTGAGTGGGTGAATGGGGAAAAATGAAATAAATGCTTTCCAGAATGAGCCTTCAGCAAGCTTATAGTCTCCAAGGGGAGGACCCACCCACTAACATATAACTCCTGGTCAGATACCGAAATTTCGAAACCTGATTGTTTCTCCTCAGTGACCGCGGAAAGTGGTAATTTGACTGCTCTGCCTTTTCGGCTCCAAGAAGAATGCTATCCCAGAAAAGGCTGGTGTGCAATACCGTAGTATGTTGGTTGAGTTTTCAAAAAACCAACGAAAGGTGCCACCTAAGAAGCAAAGAAAATCATGAAAGAGCAAAACAAGCTACATTTCCTTGTGAAAAGTAGAAAATATAAAAAGATAACCTCTTAAGACACATGTGCTGAGGGCCAGTTCTTGGAATGAATCCGCAAGGGACTAAATTACAATAAACTAATAAATTCCAAGGATAAGTACCGAGCACCATTCCAGCAACTTACAGAGCAGCTTGGTGTTGCAATGACTGCAAGAAATATTCAATTATAAACAAAGCTTGCTCTTATGTCTTAGATTGAAGAAATAGGGGGAGATAAGCATTCATATCTGCAGTGGTAGATCATTCTCCCTAACTAACAGTATGTGCTTGAGTGGGTGAATGGGGAAAAATAAAATAAATGCTTCTCAGAATGAGCCTTCAGCAAGCTTATAGTCTCCAAGGGGAGGAAACCCAAAAGTCCAAACAAATCCACATCCAAACGTATACAACTTACAACAGATATTTGAAGCCCACCTTCTTTTATCACGTGAATCTAAATCGGGCAGTATCCTATAGGTTTTGTGTGGTAGGCTCGACTCATACATTCGAGTTAGTTTTAGCCAACATCAAATACATTTGACTACTGAATTGATAAATATTGGATATCGATTCGCTTCCCCATATATTAGATCATTTGGCGTTCCCATTTCAACCCCTAAAAGCTTTTTAAGGGCAAAAAGATGTTCTTTTTCAGAATGTTGAGCAGCATTATCTAAGCGCCATAATTCAGCCCCACACTGAACCATTGGTTGAATTTGTGTGTCAAATAACTTTAGATATAAACTAAGAGAATTGTATTTCGTTTACACAGTTTCTGTAGAATACATAACAAAGCACTTTTATCTCTGCTTACCAAATCCTGACATGCAACAGAGAAAGTCAGTCTTGTGGGGAAATAGATTCCCACATACAGTTTCAGATATTAACGCTATATCATCTGCCAACAATAGGATAAACAATTCACAATCACCTTGGGTAAAAGTAGCACGATGTCTCCCTTTTCTGATCACTTCTGGGGCTAACTCATTTATGAATAGGGAAAATAACACAGGACTAGTTACGTCTACTTGTTTTACCCCATGAGTGCAATTTAGATAGTCAGTTAACTTTGCTCCACAACGAATTCTAGCTTTTACATTTGTGCACATATTACGGATACATCTAAATAACTTGCTTTTAATTTCATTTTTAAGAACATTGGCCATATCTTATATCTTTCTACAGAATCAAAGGCCTTTTCAAAATCAAAATAAAAGCGACATATCATTTTCGATTACAGGAGAACTGTTTCTGTACCATAGCTAATAATGTAAACATATGATCAATTGTAGAATATCCCCTTTTAAATCCTGCTTGGTATTCGCCTGTCAGATTACGTTCTTCAACATACTCTTGGGGTCTATTGTTAATAATTGTGCTGTAGATTTTACTGCTTGCGTCACAAATTGAGATACTCTGTAATTCCCAGGGTCATTTACATCACCTTTTTTGAAAAGAGGGATTACAACAGACTCTGTCCACGTCTATGGAAATATGCCCTTATCAAATAGTGTATTGAATAGTTTAACAAAGAATTCAGTGACACGATTCCCAGATGTTTTTAGCATTTCCCCAACTATACCATCTGGCACAGCGGCTTTATTATTCCTTAATGTATGTATTGCTAACATAACCTCTTCCTTTGATATGGGTCGATTCATTGAACTACAATCCTCTCCTTGTTCATTGACATTATCATGCGCATCCTCATCATTTTGTTCTGAACAACTGTCTCCTCTTTCGAGCAAAGTTTTGAAGTGCTGAAACCAGTCACCAGTTGTTATGTTATTAAGAGGCTGATTTCTTTTATAGGAGATCTTTTTAACATTGCACCAAAACTCCTTCTGATTACGTACAGAGGCAACTAACTTCTCAGTTAAGAACTCATATTCTTTTCCGTTCCATTTTAACAGATTTTGATATTCTCTTCTTGCTCTGCAATAGGCATCACTATCTACCCGTTCTTTTGGAAGTAAGAAATATTTTCAGCAATGTCATAGCATTTGCTTTATTATCTTTACATTCCTTATCATACCAATCACTGTTTTTTTCAGTTGCATTTAAATTGATTTTCTTTTTCATACAGCTTCCAGAGTTTTTTTTTTTATATACTCATTAATCACACTCAAGGCATCGTTACAGTTATGACTGATCAAACCATTAGCATGATCGAGTCATGCTAACCCTTCAGAACAATAAAGAGCACAAATATATGACTGTTCCATATTACAGTTCCACACATATTTCTCAATGAACTCATTTGTTTTATCAATATTTACACAACTAGCGTTTTTCTCCGTAAACTTGTAGTGTAACTCTACCGGTAAATAACCTGATTGTAGTCTTTCTGAAACCATTAATTTGCAAGAAAAAACAACGAAAGGGAAAAAATCCTTAGACAAGAAAAAAGTAATCATTGACACTATTACCTGAATCAGATATATAAGATTAATTTCCATCAAAATCTCCATCGCATAAACCATTAAGAATGCATAAACCAAGTACAGTACACATATCTAAAAGATATTTTCCATAGCTGTTAAGTATGTTATCAGCTGATCCTCTTCCAGAAAATACAGAACGACTACCAACGTTAACACCATAATCATCACTGTCATTTGGTATGTCTGGAGAGATGCTAGCTGTTCTACTGTTCAAATCACCGGATAACATTACATACACGTCTTTATATTCAAGCATGCAATCAAAACTGCATTCTTCCAATGAACTTATGCCATTGCCAATGTCAAAGTGTACATAGTAGGGCGAATCCTCTGGTGGTACATTGGTACAAACATACAAAACACATCTTCTGTAACAACAAATAAACATTTGTCAACTAGGAATATAATTACGCTGGGATAGTTCACATCGATTTCACGTACAAACGACATCAGTTCATTTCTTATTAAACAAATCATACCCCCAGAATGTCTGCCCTGCCTAGTAAACTTGATAGCGGGTTTTCTGAATACGGTGTATCCGGTAAAAACACACAATTGGACATGTTCAACAAATGTTTCAGCCAAACATACACAGTCAAATTCAAACAAGAAAAAAAGGAAATCTCGACAATTCAGTTTGGAAAGAAGACATTGACATTCTAGTGTCAGAAGAAAACATGTTTTATATCAGTTTTGTTATCCGTACATACATCATTACCTCTGTCATGTGTACATGTGTTAACAGAGACACTCTGTGATGCTGTCTCTGTAATATTCTGTGACACTGTCTCTCGATATTCGTAGTTTTCTCTTCTCTCTAAAGACAGGTTCTCTTTCATGCTGGGTTAGACGATCAAAACAGTCAGCATCTTCATCAATATCACATGTTTTTATTGGAGACATATCCTCATATAAAAGTGAACAATCATGATTTGTATGAATAACATACTCTTTCTTTGTCTTGTAACCATTTGAACAATCATCAATCGTGGAGACATTATGATAATTCTTTTTTGACGACCCCTGATCACAACTTCCAATAAAAAAATACCGTCCTCAATGAACAATAATCAGTATTGCATAAAGGTCTTTGCTCTATTTCTTTTTCTTCAGATTGATTGTCTCCCAACACACACAAAGGTGAATCACAATAACTTTTATTCAAATAATCAGTATTATTTACGGAGGTAACAATTTTATACACAGAATCAAGCTTTTCACTTCCCCCCTGCCCCCGACCACTCAGAAAACCGGTGTTTGCATTTCCAGTCAATGCATCCTTCACAGTGACAAGGTCACGGTCCTTATTTCTGTAGTTCCGTATAGCACATTTACATTTTACACGACTGGGTGATTTCACCGGTGTCACCACGGGCTGGCCACCCCCCTATTTGATTTCTATCAGGTTCTGTCCATCACCAAGTCCGTACTTTTTACCGTCTATTAGCAGGTGGTCAAAAACCATTGTAGCCCGTTTTCCCTTGCTGCATGCCTTTTTCAAAGGCAGAATCAGCTGCCTTCTAACCTCTCTGACGCGCAGGGAAAAGTCCTCACCGATACAAATCTGACCACCTTTCAGTCTGTAGTTGGCTTTCAGAATCTTCTCTTTCTCTTTGAAGAAGGTGCACCGTGCTGTGACAGGAGAGTTCGGTTTGGCATTCGGACGATGAGCACGGTCAAAATGAAAGTCCCCAGTTAAGTTTAGCTTGTCCACGATCAAGTCTTTCACCACACCTTCACAATCTGATGGAGTTTCGTTTTCCCTGCGATGAAGTCCATAGAAAATTAAATTATTCCTCTTGGAAAGTCCCTCGGGGTCATTAGTCTTACGTTCCCACTCCTGCACCTTCTTCCTCAGGTCTACATTGCTGCCACGGAGACCGTCGTTCTGGCACCGTAGATCTTCAACCTCCTCCTTTAGGGAACGCATTTCTTCCTGCAGGGTAGAAAGACCGTCACGGATGTCCTTGATGTTGCCCTTCATCTCATCGAACTTTAAGTCCATGGTCTGGAATAAGGACATCAGTTCCATGTTGGAGAGTCCTTGGGCAGGCGACAGTTATGAGGGTGCTGGTGGAAGCGCTCTCAGTGTCTACACTCGCTCTGCGTCCGACACTTGACAGGGTGCTCTGGCGCTGAGCGTTCTTAGCTGGTCCTGGGTTTTGTTCAATGTCTTCACACTGCAGCAGAAAGCTCCCCCACAACAAAAGCACAAGGAGGCAACCTACAGCGACACCGCCCGCTGTGGTTTTCATCTTCAATGTCCGAATGGCGAATCGCTTCCTAACTCGCTTCAACATAAAGGCTATAAATACTGGGTGAAAACAGCCACATCTCACTCGAAACTCGACACTGGAAGACGGCATGGTACTTCATACAACTGTATGCCAGATCTGACAAACAAAAGTTTTCTCAATCCGGCGTATTTAAAGAATTAACTGGGAGCAACTACATTACAACCTTTGCCTCTGAACACGGTTCAGGTACACCCGAGAGAGAGAGAGAGAGAGAGAGAGAGAGAGAGAGAGAGAGAGAGAGAGAGAGAGAGAGAGAAAGAGAGACAGACAGACAGACAGACAGACAGACAGACAGAGACTAAGACAGAGAAAGACAGAAACAACCAGACAGAGACAGACAGAGAGAGACTAAGACAGAGAGAGACAAAAATACCAACAGAGTCAGGTCTAGTTCCAAACTGAGACGACTGCAGGCGGAAATCTAAACAAATCTTAAATAAATATTAGCGAACCGCAAAAAAAAAGAGAAAAAAACCCTGGACAAACGAATCACAAGACAAAACACGACGCGTTTCGACCTCTTAGGCCTTCTTCAGGCAAGATACAAAACAATTAGGACAACGAAAATGAAAATGAAAGAGCAGTCACTTATCTTCAATCACTTCAGCGTAAGATAGGTGTTGAATGAAAACAAGGCTGACAGAAAGAGTGACAGCGATAGCAAAAAAAAAAAAAAAGAAAAAAGAAAAAAAAACGAAAAGAAAAGAGAGACAGGCACGCAGGAAGACGGAGACAAAGACACAAAGAAAGACGAAGAGAGAGAGAGAGAGAGAGACAGAGAGAGAGAGAGAGAGAGAGAGAGAGAGAGAGAGAGAGAGAGAGAGAGACAGACAGACAGACAGACAGACAGACAGACAGACAGACAGACAGAGACAGAGAGTGAGAGAAAGGGGGGGGGGGCGAGAGAGAGAGTCAAAGACAGAGATAGAGTGAGAGAGAGATTAAAGATAAACAGAGAGAGAGAGAGAGAGAGAGAGAGAGAGACAGAGAGACAGAGAGAGACAGAGAGACAGAGATAGCGAAAGAGACCAGGTGAGAGAGAGAGGGGAGAGAGAGAGACAGACAGACAGACAGACAGACAGACAGACAGACAGGCAGACAGACAGACAGACAGACAGAGACAGAGACAGACGGGGACTAAGACGGGGAAAGACAGAGAGACAGAGCCACAGACAGACAGAGAGAGACTATGACATAGACACAGAAATATAGACAGATAGTCAGGTCTAGTTCCAAAGTTAGACGACTGCAGGCGGAAATCTAAACAAATCTTAAATAAATGTTAGCGAACCGCCCCTCCCTCCCCAAAAAAATAACAACAACAAAAAAAAAAATTGGACAAATGAATCACAGGACAAACACGACGCGTTTCGACCTCTTATGTCTTCTTCAGGCAAGATAATAATAATAATAATAATAATAATGAATACTTATATAGCGCCTATTCTCGGCTAGAGACCAAGCTCTAAGCGCTTTACAATCAACACTCGTTTACACAACGGGCTGCCTACCTGGGTAGTGCCGACTGAAGAGCTGCCAGCTGGCGCTTCATTCAGTCGTTTCCCGTGCCATCCAGTCAGTATCGTTCAATATCGATCACTCATTTTCCTTACTTCCTTCATTCTTTCCATTTCTTACGCAGGGTGCATGCTATGTGCAACGTGTCATCCATACCAACGGCCAAACTGGCCTACTCTTCCGAAAGTTGGTGATGGGATTTTACGTGTGTGCAAGATGTTATGCGTGCGTTCACACACGGAACCTCGGTTTATAGTCTCATTCGAAGGACTGTTGGGAAATGGAGTCAGAACCAGTGTTAACTCCGAGGGAAAAATCCCCCTGTACCGAAACGCCCCTGGCGGAGGTTCAAACCCGCAACCCCAGGATCACCAAGATTACGAGTCAGGCGCTCTACCAACTGAGCTATTCCGGCTCCCCAACTGATAAAAAACAATTAGGACAACGAAAATGTAAATGAAAGCAATCACTTATCTTCAATCATTTCAGTGCTGGATAGGTGTTGAATGAAAACGAGGCTGACAGAAAGAGTGACAAGGCAAGGCAAGGCAAGGCAATTATTTATTTCATACCCACATGGGGCACAGAAATATAAGACAATACTCACACAAACTGAATAATCGCACATCAGAATAGAGTGATATCTATAATCAAGTAAGCAAAATAAACGAGCAAACGACGCAAACAATATTAAGCATAAATGAAAATTTCATGAACAGTTTTCCCTATACAGAGTGCAAACTTTGTGTAATGTTGTAATTTTAGTTATATGAATTATTGGAAAAG
>CM065738.1:38610929-38620929 GCA_033310375.1 Conus canariensis | reverse complement strand
AGCTCTGTGGGTTTGCTCCCCTTTTTGCCCTTCTCCAGCTTGCCACTGGTACCCAAAACAGAAGATGCCTTCAGAAGTGAGTGAAAGGAGGAGAGAATGGTGAATCCATCGATCCCAAACCAGTCATGACTGGAAATTCACAACAGACTACGACAAACAAACGACTGTGCGAGATACTTAGCCACTGAGTGTGTGCATGAAGATCCACAGAACAAAAGCGCAGGCTTCCAAGGTAGGTGCAGGATTGCATCCAGATGGCTGTTTTGACAGTTGAAGACAATACTTCTCTGGATCTCACTCTCACCTTCGTGTGTATCTTTTTCTTCTCTCGAGATGTAGCAAACTGACAGTCATCTTGTGAACGTAGATTGAGGACACCTGCTATTTGATTTTTTCCACTACTGTAGCTGACGTTCTTTCAGGATTTTATAGAAGAAAAAAAGCTCCTTTCTAGCATGGGCCCTCAGCAGAGAGATGTGAGCATGATTCACTTAATGTAATGGCTTCATGAATCTCTGTTTCCAGTGTGTGGGGGAAAAATGTTGTCTCATGCAATCAGGTTTAACATTGAGCCTCTGTCATTCCGTAGCGCTGCTTGTGCCCTGGTTAAGATACAACGGGATGGTACATTTTGAAACCATATGGGAAGCAATTGATGGCTTAAAGAAGGCTAATGTCGATAGGAATTACCCTCTTGTTTGTGGTCTGCTTTTCCTTGGAAAAAGGGAAAAGAATTTATCATTATTCAGATTTTGAAATAGATTACTTACACGGACTTCATTCGTGTTTCAGCCCTTCCCGGTGCTGTGGCAGCACCACTAATGGTACAAGTGACTGAGGCAGTCGCAGAAGTATTCGGGATCCAGTGCTGTGTCCGCACCTAATTGTGAAGAGGACAACGACTGCGATAGTCGTGAGAGAATTTAAAGAATTTGTCATGTTGACCCACAATGAATGTTGATTGTCCCCTTGGTCGGAACTCAGATATTGATCCTGTATTTTAAGCCATCTTTTGATTCTTCTTTGGAAAATATATACATTGTTTCTCCAGTGAGGAGGAGAAACCGTTTAAACGATGTATTTATGAACTACTATGTATAATGAGATGAAATATGGTCCCAGCTAGTGGATCTGTGGAGTGCTTGTACCTCCACTGGAGTGGAGGAAGATAAGATTGAAAGATTTGAAAAGTTGATTATTGTTTAGTAAATTATTCCCCGGAGAGGAGTGGGAGAAGACGAGTTATTGTAGTGTGCCTCTGGTTGTTTGGAGAGACTGCGTGTGCACGGAGTAAATGCTGAGCTGAGTGCGTGCGTGCATTTGTGCTCAGTGTGACAGTGGTGACCCCGACTAAGAACTATGATTTTTTTTTTATACCCCCTCCAAGGAAAAAAAAGATTTCTATTTGTGCTCTTTGTACCCCCTCCAAAGAAAAGAATTAAGATTCCCCCTCTAAAGAAAAAATTAAGATTTCCTTTGGCAAAAACAAAAGTTTTGTATTATTGATTGTTTGATTACTGTTTGCAGTTTTTATTTTTCATTTGTTTCTGTATGTGTGTTTTCGAGTGTTTGAGATTTCTTTTGGTTGCTCTGCTCTGTTAGGGTTTTTTTTTTTTTTTTGTAGGATTTCCTTTTGACGCTTTTCCCCCTCAGGACCGATAGCCTCAACCTCCTCTTGCTCGTACCTGGCAGCAAGGGGGCAGGGCGTTGAGGAGTCGTTGTCCTTCCCCTAGATTAGATTTTGTTTTGTCCCCTTCCCCAGGACTGATAGCCCCAACCTCTTCCTGCTCTGATTTAGCAGGGGGGCATGGCGTTGGGGAGTCAATAGTCCCTCCCTCTCTCATTAATATTTACTTCTTTATCTTTCTATCGTTTTATTTGGATTTTTCCCCTTACCCCTCTGAGTGTGGGTTCGACTTCACCTCCGTCACTCAACTAGTGTAGGTGGTGGAGTGGATTACCGCTCAGCCCTAATAAACATTTGTTTTCTTGATTATATTTTGGGTTGTTTTTTGTGTGTATATTGCATTGTGTTGTTAGTATATTATGTGTATTATTATTTGAATACTTCCCCGTCTCCAGCTTTACGGGAGACAGATGCCATTAGGGTGCTGTCTGAGGACTTCTTTCGCTTTTTCTGATTTCCTCTTTCTATACTGGACCTGTCTATTCTTTCATTTCCTTTTCACCCCCTTTACAAAAAAATCTCCAAACCTTCTCTTCAACAGCCGCCTATCTAGCTTCTTTTCATCATTGTCATCTTTTAGGTAGGATTTCCGTTAGTGTACGTTTTCTCCCCCTCTTTTTAATTGTTCATTGATTCATTTGTTTTGTAACTTTGTATTCACTTATTGTTTAAGGCGATTCATTTGTCTTGTGAACTCATCTATTTTGTTTTACCAAGAAACTAAGTAAGAAAGTAACAACTACAATAAGAACAGTTAAGAACATAAATATTATAAAGAATTTATTTCCGGGAAAAAAATTTATATTTTGTCTTTTTTTTTTTTTCATTGGGAAAAAAGAGTTATTAGCATTAGATTTAATTTTTTTTAGCTGTCCTTTTCTCTTTCGGAAAGAATATTGGTGAATATCTCTTTGGGAAAGATCACATTGTCACTTCTTATTAGTGCTTCTCTTTTGTAAGCCTTTATTATTTTTCTGTTTATACCGGCATTTAGATTCTTTATTTGTACATACTGTAACAAAGTTTTTTTTTGGAAACGTATATAACAGCACATATCGCCTTATTTTAATCATATTTAGTCATTGTTTCTTGTTTGTTTGTGGTAACTATTCATGATGGAAAATTTTGATGAATATGTACGACAGGTCGAGCGTTTAGGCTTTGAAGGTGATAAATTAGCAAACTATGTCCAGCAATGTCTGAATAGGGCAGACAGAGAGAGAGAGAGAGAGAGAGAGAGAGAGAGAGAGAGAGAGAGGGGGGGGGAAAAACAGAGACAACTAGAAGAAAAAGATAAAGAACGAGAAGAAAAAGATAAAGAAACGACAAGAAAATCTAAAAAGATTAGAGTTTGAAGAGAAAAAACTACAGAAAGAGATGGAAGAAAATAATTTTTAAAAAAAATAGAGTTTGAGGAACAAAAACTACAGAAAGAGGATAAGGATAAGGAGTGGTAATTTAAACTGAGACAACTTGAATTAGAGACTGATGCAGAAATTAAAAAATTACAGGCATCGAGAGAACCTCCACCACCTCCACCAGTCGGTTCCACGAGTACATTTCATCCGAAGTCAACATACATTACGAAGTTGCCGCCGTTCGAAAAAAAAGCCGACGACATTGACAGTTTTCTTTTTCGGTTCGAGAACCACGCTACTTGTTGTGGTTGGCCGAAGGAGAAATGGACGTTGTTTATCGCGTCACTGTTTAAGGGAAGCGCTTTGGCACTATACCACACACTCGTGGCAAAAGAAGGGTTGACTTGGGACCAATTAAAAGAAGAACTCTTAAAGAAGTTTCAGTGTTCAGTTGACCGTTTTCGCAAGTGTTTCCGATCGATTCGTTCTGACAAGGGAAAATCATTTCCGTCTTTTTTGATAAGAATGAGTCATTGTTTAGACAGATGGATAGAGCTAACAAAGACGAGTAAGACCTTTGAATCACTGCAAGATTTGCTACATCGAGAGCAACTTTTTCAAAGCATCAGCAAAGATTTGGCCACTTTTCTTAAAGAAAGACAGTTCGATAGCGTTGACGAAATGTGTCAGATGGCGGATCAGTACTGTATTGCTCATCCGGATAAAGCTGTTGCCCGCAAGGAAAATTCGTCCCTTTTCGAGTCTCACGTGGCATTTCAGATACATTCTGGACAAGGAAACTATAGAAGAGGAAATCGCGCTTCACTCCAAGGTCCGCACTGTTACATATCTTTTGGCAACAGACAACGACCTTTCCGTGATCAAGGCCATGTCGGTTCTGGCGATTTCCGTCAGTACCAATACTCACCACCAGAAAGACCTTTTCCTTTCCGAGGGCGTGGTGAACAACAACCGTGCAGACCCTTTGGTCCAGTGCGCGGACAAGGTCGGGGTTCACAAATTAACAGTAACCAGTTGTCCGCCGACCAAACCATGCGTTGCCATTTTTGTGAGTGCAAATTCCATTTGAAACAGGACTGTCCTTTCAAAGGAAGTGGAACAAAGACTGGATTTGTTTCCACTACATGTGAAGAAGGTCTTGTTTTGGCACCAGATCAGTCCATTGATGATCTTCTTTTAGAGGATTGTGCCATTAATGGTTTACAAGGTTCTGTTTTGCGAGATACAGGTTGCACCACAGCTGGTGTAAGGATATCTTTTGTTCTACCAGACCAATATCTTGACAGTGTTCAGAGATGCAGATCGTTTGGTGGCAAAATTGAAACTTTTCCACTTGCAAAAATTTCCGTTGGTACACCATACTACTCCGGGTCACTTACTGCCTGTGTTATTGAAAACCCAGTTGGCGATTTGATTTTGGGAAATCTACCAGGTGTCGCGACAGTACATGGTGGTGCTGGAGGATCTTTCCTTCCTTGTCTCATCAGTACAAGATCAAAAGTTGTAGAGCAGGGAAAACCAACAAAACCGCTCAAGGTTTCAAAACTGGATGAACTAAAAGTTACGCCAGACATTTTGAAGACTATGCAGAAAAGCGACGAGACACTGACGACTATACTTTCTACTGCAAAGCAGACTGTCTCTGACATACCAACGGACAAGCCGACGTACATACTGGACTCTGACATCCTCTACAGGCATATACCTGGACAAGACAACAAACAGATTGTGGTTCCCAAAGTAAAAATGGCAAATGCTGAAAAGGTTTTCCATATAAACATGTTAAAAAAGTATGTTGAACGTACAAATGTTGCCATTAACGAGTCAATTGAATGGATGTGTCCAGTTTCTGGAACACATGTGGCTGTTACAGAAATCATTGGTTCTGATTTTGTACCTGATGTCACATACAGAGACGGAGCAAAGACTGTGCAAACAACAAATGTGGGATTGTTAACATCTACTAGTAAAGATGATACTGTACCTCTGCCCACTCTTTCTGTCAAGGGAGAAACTTATCATGATGTTGTTGTGTGTGATGATTTGTCTTTGACTCAGAGAGAACAATTGGAAGGTATTTTGAAGGACTTTCAGGATGTTCTGACTGATACCCCAGGGACAGTGACAGCAACTGAACCCCATACTATTCACTTGAGTACGGAAAACCCAGTCCGAGTCAAACCATACCCCCTCCCATTTGCGAAAAAACAGGTTGTCGAGAGAGAGATTCAAGTTATGCTCGGGTTGAAAGTTATTGAACCGTCCTCTTCACCGTACAGCTCACCAGTTGTATTGGTGGATAAACCTGATGCCTTGGTGCGGTTTTGCATCGATTACAGCAAGTTAAAAAAAAATCACTGTGTTTGATGCACAACCTATCCCAGACATTGAGGAACTTCTTTGTCAACTGTCAGAAGGAAAATATTTTGTCAAAATAGATTTGACTAAAGGATATTGGCAAATCCCGATGGCTGAAGCAGACAAGGAAAAAACAGCTTTTCAGACACCTTTTGGACTGTTTCAATGGACGAAAATGCCATTTGGATTACAAAATGCCCCAGCTTCTTTTGCCAGAATGATGCGCGCACTAAAACTTCATGAGTGTGGATCAGTAAGTTTTTTTTTGATGACATTTTGCTTACTGCAAAGTCATGGAATGATCTTCTGGATAACTTGAGAGCTGTTTTTTGTAAACTCCGGAATTTTGGTCTGACGGCTAGACCATCCAAACTTCGTGCTGGATTCCAGACTCTTGAGTTTTTGGGTCATGTCATTTCTGTTGGGAAAATGACACCAGAGGAAAAGAAAGTAGGAAAGATCTTGGCCTTGAAGAGACCCACTTCAAAGAAACAGATAAGATCACTCCTTGGATTGTTGTCCTATTACAGAAGATATGTACCACACTTTGCATCCTTGACAGCCCCTTTGAGTGACTTAACAAAAGGAACAAAAAACAAAAGTATCGTCTGGTCAGATGAGTGCCAGAAAGCTCTAGAATGTGTTCAAGACACCCTCAATTCATTCCGTGTGCTGCTTTTGCCCTCTCTTTCCAAAGGCATGGGAGCTGTACTGTTGCAAGAAAAGAATGGACTGTTACACCCTGTCCAATATGCAAATAAAAAGTTCTCTAACACACAAGTCAAATACTCAACAATTGACAGGGAGTGTCTTGCCATTGTTTGGGCTTGTGAGAAATTTGCCAGATTCCTTACTGAAAGACAGTTTCGCCTACAAACCGACCATAGGCCATTAACGTTTTGGCAGTCGTCCAAGACCAAAAATAGCAGGCTGTTAAGATGGGCTTTGTCATTGCAGGAGTTCAAGTTTGACATTGAGCCATTACTTGGAACTCAGAATGTCATGGCAGATTTTCTGTCCCGTGCGTGAGTGCACAGTATCCTTCGTGCAGCTATAACTGCATAAAAAAGGAAAGACTGTTTCTGCTGTTTGTTTTCATTGTGAACAGACTTTATTATTCTGCTGTTTGTTTTCATTGTGGAAAGACTTTATGGACATTTTGACAGTGTTATGTCTGCTACTGTCAATCTGACTTGATAAGTAGTTGTGATTGGGTTTTTTTTCCCAAAAGTGCATATGTATTGGCATTGGTGTCTCATTGTAGGATGCTACTTTGTGAATGTGTGCAGAATACTTCATTTGATGTCTTACAAGTGTTGTTTTTTTCACGTCGGTCTATTATGAAGAATGAAAAAACAATTTTCAACTTTCGAGTGGACTACTATATTGTATATTCTTGCTTGAACAAAGACTTTTCACTTGGCAAATTTTTCTCATCAAGTGAGTCATGAGGAAATTCTCATTTTGTGAGGATGTTGGGATATATGATTATGTGACAACAGGCAAGAAAAAAACTGTTTACATTTTGGTATATATAAACATGATTGGCGTTTGAAATAATCAGTATCATTATATGTTCTTCGTGTCTGTGTAACTTGTGATTTGTGGTGATGGAGTATGAATTTGTTTTTAAAAACTAAACAAAACTGATTGTACTTTTTTTTTTCTCAAACTAAGATTTTGGAATGTGATTTTGGATCTTTATGATGTTCATAAAGGTTAGTTCTATGCATTAATGGAAACTCTTGTATGATGGAAAATTGATGATTGATGGCTGAAGTTGTATATTAACTAGATATGAATATGTATTAAAAAAAATTCTTGGCGAAAGTTTTTTTTTTCACCCCGGGATGGGGGGTGTCATGTGATGTAGCCTCACATGGTGACATGTGACGTTCCGTCGCGTACGCCCTTATTTGTTATTGTGACGGACCGTTTTTCATCCGGTCACAAAGTTCCATGTGCTATGTGGTACTAAGGGCATACGCACGTCGCCATACCATCCTCAGGCAAATGGTCATGCTGAGTGTTTCCATGGCACTTTCAAAGCGATGCTGAAGAAAACTGTACGTCTTTATCCAAAGGCGTGACATCGATATTTACCTGCACTATTATTTGCATGCAGAGAGTTGCCCTCTGAAAGTACAGGGTTCTCACCATTTCAGCTGTTGTTTGGTCGACAAGTTCGTGGTCCTATAGCTCTGTTGCAGGAATCTTGGACTCAGTCTGATAGTCAGGATGCTCAAGCGAAACCCCTTTATGCTTACTTGTTCGAACTCAAAAATGTCATTGCTGACTCACGCAAGTTAGTTATGGATCATGCTGTCGATTCCTCTGCTAAGGGGAAAAAGTATTTTGACCATAAGGCGAGAGAACGTCGTTTCCAGGTTGACGATGAAGTCCTTGTTCTCCTCCCTACGGAGTCGAACAAGTTGCTGGCTAGTTGGTCAAGACCGTTTCCAGTTACTAAGGTCCTACATCCTGACTATAAAGTGTTAGTCAAAGGAAAGGAAAAGATTTTTCATGCTAACATGTTGAAAAGGTACATTCGCCGTTCTCCAGTATGTGTGTCTCACAGTATCCCAACACTTATTTCACAGGGAAATTCAGTACCATGGTCAGAAATAGCGCCACTCAGTTCTGGCAGGAAGATTGTTTCTGTTAGAAATTCTCCAAGAAGTTCGCCTTCTTTGAACGCTGCTTCTAATTCTCGTGATTCTGTGGTCGCGTACACAGTCGTTATTGTTCAGGACTGTGATGACGCGTTACCACTACACACTCTCCTGTGCCCATGGCATCCTCTATGCCAGATGAAGATATTGATTCCGTACACTTTGATGATGCTTTGTTAGACAGCAATGCTAGAGAGTTAAGAGAAGTCTTTGATGATATTCAGGATATTCTTACTCCGAAACCAGGCTTCTTCTTGGGCAACGTACTATTAGAGATTCCGCTAACTACTGATGTTCCAGTTAGGAAAAGGTGTTATGACATCCCCTTCTCTGCTAGAGAGGTTGCTGAGAGAGAAGTTGGCATTATGTTGGAACTCAGTATTATTGAACCCTCCAATAGTCCCTATGCCTCCCCAGTTGTTCTCGTCAGGAAAAAAAATGGTACCTGTCGTTTTTGCATTGATTTCCGTTCTCTAAATAAGATTACTGTCTTCGATGCTGAGCCCATTCCTGATGTGGAAAGTTTGTTTGCAAGATTGTCTGATGCAAAGTTCTTTACCAAGATAGACCTTGCAAAGGGATATTCGCAGATAGTTGTTAAGCCCGAGGATCGTCCAAAGACAGCTTTTACAACGCATATGGGTCTTTTCCAGTTTGTCAGAATGCCTTTCGGTCTTGTGTCAGCACCTGCTGTTTTTGCACGCATGATGCGCATGCTAGCTTTGGATCAGTTTTCAGCTGTCAGTTTCTTTGATGATATTCTGGTTCATAGTGTTTCATGGGATGCACATGTTCGTCATGTGAAAGGTGTTCTTTCACGTCTTAGGTCTTTCAACCTCACAGCTCGTCCCTCGGAAATAGAGGCAGGTTTCCGTTCTCTGGAATTTCTTGGACATATCGTTGGAGGTGGTACTATGCATCCGGAACAGAAAAAGATAGATAAGATTCTGAGAATTCCCACCCCTACTACCAAAAAGCAAGTCAGATCTTTGCTAGGTTTGCTTAGCTTTTACAGGAGATATGTTCCCAGTTTTTCCACTTTGAGTGCTCCACTCTCTGATTTAATCAAGGATGTTGGTCGAGCTGGAAGATCTATATCTTGGACCCCTGAATGTGCAGTAGCGTTACAGAAGATTCAGAGTATTTTGTCATCAGCACCTGTCTTGCTGTTACCTCAGTTAGTTAAGCCCTTTGTTCTGCGAACTGATGCTAGTTCTGTTGGGCTAGGTGCTGTACTACTGCAAGAGGATGATGATGTACTTCACCCAGTTGTATCTGGGAGTCGCAAGTTGTTGGATCGTGAAAAATCCTACAGTACCATCGAACGAGAGTGTTTAGCCATTGTCTGGGTTGTTCAAAAGTTCGTTCGGTACCTTTGGGGAGTTAGCTTTATCCTCCAAACAGACCATCGACCTTTGACGTACCTGCGCACGTCAAATTTCAAGAATTCCCGGATTATGCGTTGGGCATTGTCTCTGCAGGAATTCTCGTTCGAAGTGGAACCACTTCCAGGATCATCGAACATTTTCGCTGATCTTCTTTCACGTTCTTGTGAGAACCAGTCTGTCCCTTAACACTGGTTTGAGTACATCCCAGTTTTGATGATTTTCCATGTACTTTTTCTGGAATTTTCTGACCTGGAGTTGTTTACTTCCTCTTAGTAAAAACAATTCCGACATTGTTTTTTTTGAGGAGGGGGAGTATTGTGACGGACCGTTTTTCATCCGGTCACAAAGTTTCATGTGCGACCGTGCTTACTGGAAGGTAGTTGTCCGGAAGCCGGTTGCAAAATTTAGCTGACTGCTACTCACCGGCGCATTGCTATAAGCCGGGTGAGTTGCACCGGTTAGGCAGTCTCTGCAGTGATTCCGGCAATACAAGTCACAGAAGGCCGAAGAGGGACT
>CM065738.1:38585929-38605929 GCA_033310375.1 Conus canariensis | reverse complement strand
TCTTTGTCAGTTTTGGAAGGTTATGTACGTATGTGTTCAGGTCCAATTCCTGTGAGTTTCTTACTGCATATGGTGATTGGTAAAAATTATTTGTTTCTCTAAGCATATCCTCGGTTTCAGTTAATACGTCTCCTCTGTTTAATTTTAGTTTTATCATTTTATTGTACTGACAAACGGCCTTTTTTTTCAAGAGAACAATAATATTTGTTTATTTTCTCACCCTTTGAAGCCCACTTTGATCTCGATCTCAGTATTATGCCCTCCATTTTTAAAATTTCTAATGTAAGTTAATTTTTCGTTTTTATCTCTTTACACCATTTTTTTCAGTATCATTTAAATATCTTTGTTTTTGCACTTCTGGGATGTCTTATTCTAGTTGTTGTTCTGTTTTACATGCTTTCTCTCTGTCTTTAATTCGATATGAAATAGTTTGTGCCCTTATCTCCATGCGAAGAACATTCAAAAAGAGTTGATCTGAAATGGTGATCTTGATTTCATTGTTCGGAATTTGATTTATAATCTCTCGGTTATAAGGCGTTACTGCATATTGATTTTCTACTCACTTGATTGTTTCGTTTTTGAGTTCCAAGTAGGAATTTTTTTTTTTTCAGGAGAGAGGAATTAAATTTCCAGAAACTTCTGTGTCTTTCTTCATGTTTGATTTCAAGGCTGATACTAACAAGACAATGGTCATTTTTATATCCATATAATATTTCAGCATTCTTTATGAGTGTGACCAAACAGTCTGACACTATAAAAAAAAAATCTAAACGGCTCTGTTGAAGAGGGATTTGTCTTCTCCAGCTATATCTTAGTACTCCGGGATTCAATTCTCTCCAAATATCAATAAGGTCTAGTTCTGTCATCATGTTTGTAACCACTTCGTGTGCACTAGGGTTATTTATATTCTTATAATTGAGATGGTCTACGTTTGGATTAAGCACTACATTCCAATCTCCAGCAATTATTACATCAGAAATTTTAAGGTTCTACTCCAGTGATTCTTGCCTTGGGTTTCCATCAAACCTCTGTTTCTAACACAGTGGCAGTTGAAACCTAAAGGCTTATTTTTTACCTTTGTCTAAAGCGTCGACAGAATATACACACCAAAGACAATCCAAATAACTACTGACCAGTTGCCAGTCATCCAGCTACTCCCAGTGATTAGGAACGAACAGGTTTTCAAAGCTTATGTAACAGACTGTCCAAGGACAGCAGCACACACCCACATAACATCTACTGAAGAGCTTTATATCACCACGAAAGTGTCATCTCAACTTTGTCTATTAGTTCTTATCCACGCCGTCTTCACGTTTAGAGTTCCAGAAAACCCAAAAGACTTAAGTGAATCGACAAATACTTAATTAAACACAATAAGTTTTGAACAGACAAATAGATTAATTAATTATTAGATAAATACATAAATGAATAAACAAATAACTAAATAATGAATAACACGAATAACAAAGGGACAAAAGCAAATTTAAAGTCATACCACGCACACACACACACACACACACACACACACACACACACACACACACACACACACACACATACACACACAAGCGCGCGCGCGCGCGCGTGCGCACGCACACACGCACAAAGACACACAGACACAGACACACACACACACACACACACACACACACACACACACACACTGGAGAAGACAACGAAAGAAACGTAAAGATAAATCAATCAGCCTGTCAGACATGAGTTATTGTACTGTCTTGTCTCCATAATTCAGACCTCAACATGTCAATAAACAGTCACGCTAACGTCAACCGTCTGACAACGCTGATTTATTTGGATATATACACCTCTCTCTCTCTCTCTCTCTCTCTCTCTCTCTCTCTCTCTCTCTCTCTCTCTCTCTCTCTCTTTGTGTGTGTGTGTGTGTGTGTGTGTGTGTGTGTGTGTGTGTGTGTGTGTGTGTGTGTGCGTGCGTGTGTGAATATGCGTGCGTGCATGTGTGCGTGCGCGTGTGTGTGTATGTGTGTGTGTGTGTGTGTGTGTGTGTGTGTGTGTGTGTGTGTGTGTGTGTGTGCGTGCGTGCGTGCGTGCATGTATATGTGTATATGCGTATGTGTGCACTCGTGAGTGAGTGTGTGCGTATGTATGAGTGTGTGTGTGTGTGTGTGTGTGTGTGTGTGTGTGTGTGTGTGTGTGTGTGTGTGTGTGTGTGTGCACGGATGCATGTGCACTCACACGCGCGAATGTGTGTGTGTGTGTGTGTGTGTGTGTGTGTGTGTGTGTGTGTGTGTGTGTGTGTGTGTGTCCCTTTTATTAACCTTCGTCACAGTTGTTATCAGTAATCAAGCTCGCTATGCTATAAAAGGCTAACAATTCATCCAGAACGACTATTCGCCCCAGAAACGTAGTCTGAAAGACAGTGGGAAAATGTCAACAATCTTTGTTTTGATAGCATCTTCATATTCCTCTTTAACGCTGATAACTTTGTTTGTCTCTCAGACCGCCATACTTGCTCGTTGTCCACAGTTCTCAACTGTCAAGTTTAGAACGGATGATGTGACAGCTTGTATGAAAGGAAAAGAATGTGCCGCTATTACTGTCGCACCCTTCGAGCTTATATATATTCAAGGACAAGGAGAATCTCTCAGAGAAGAACAATTCCCTAATAAAACTGTTTTTACTAATAAAACTGTTTTTACCTGTCTGTTTTGGCTTTCACGCAAACGGTGGAGATCTGTAAGAGTACATTTTGTACAGCAGACCTGCTCACGACAAAACTATATTGAAATTTCTTCTTCGAACAAGGACCCACTGAAAGCACACAAAAGATACGGTTGTGAGAACTGGCTTTCTCCTTCATTTTTTCATGTTGATTACAAGTTTTCAGAAACAATGAAAATAGTGATTGGAAACATCACAGTGCCATACGTCATTCATTTGAAACTTACGGAAAATATTCAAAAAACAACCTGGTTTCAAATGAGAGAGGACACCTTTCATATGGGTGAGTGATATGATGTAATCGGTGTCCAGTCATCACTAGCAATTAATTATTCTTTCATTCCTCACTTTCACGACATGGAAGTAGGCTTGCTATTAGCTTATTGCACAATAGTTCTTCACTCCAGTTGATTTAAATATTATCCACAACGCCACTGCCACAGAGAGCAATGCTGGAAGTGGACACAGAGCAGGCAAAGCAGACTACACACTAGTGTCTGAGTCCCTCGGTCAGCAGACCTCTACCCCCAACCCTCTCCAGCATGTCAGTGTCACTGAGGACACCACTACCATTCGGCTGGGAGATGATGTAGTGAAAGGGGTGGATCCCTCCGGCTTCTCACCTCCCAACAGCAAGCCCCAGAAAGTGTGTGTCAGTGACCTGACAGTGACCCAGCTGACTGAGTGGCTTAGTGGCTGGACACCATCACCAACAATGAGACTGACTGCAGTTCATTTTGGGATTTATGACTGCGCTCAAGTCCAGGCTTCAGCAGACAGTACCATCAGCAGTGACAAGTGGAAAGACCTTCTTTCCCACTGCTAGTTTCTGCTATCCTGCCTGCCAGAGGACGACATCCCTTCAACCCTGTTATTCGTCCCAGCAACAGGAACCTGCAGCAGGTGTCTGACAGCATGGGTGTGCACTACAAGGACCACACTGCTGTCCTCACCACCAGCAGTGGAGCACCCAGAATGGCATTGTACCAAAATGCCATTCTGCTCTCAAGGAAAGGGACAGCATGCCTTGCAGAGAATCTGTTTGCCAGGAAACAGGCAGACAGCATCACCACAAAGAGAGGCAGTGACCACAGGCCTCGCCCCACTGGATGTCTCTCTACTTCCGCCTTGTGCATCACTGCTCCGTTCCTCCTCCCGTCCATTCACCTACTCCATGCAAGTTAAGAACAAAGTCAAACAATCACTCATCACAGTCCTATCAACCAGAGAACCCTCGTACTCTTACCCACTCTCCTGCTGACCCACACTAGTCAGATGTCTTTCCTCCCCTCCCTACCATTACTCTCTGCCTCCCCCACACCACCCACCCATCCCCACGACCGTACAGTACAACTATGTGGCGAACTGATTCGTGTGGTGAGAAAGAGACCTATACTTCGCCTCTACAACCGGCACTGATGATGCCACCGCGTGTGCATCCTACTATATTCTTCCCTTCTTTTTCCGCGTAGCTTGCCTCCTGTTTTTTTTTTCTTTGCAGTGGCCCCACTTTGTGCCAATGGCATCAAACTATTGCCAATTCTTCTAGACTTGTGTGTGTGTATATGTATATATATATATATATATATATATATATATATATGTGTGTGTGTGTGTGTGTGTGCGTGTGTGTGTGTGTGCGTGTGTGTGTGTGTGTGTGTGTGTGTGTGTGTGTGTGTATGTGTGTGTGTGTGTGCGCGCGCGCGCGCGCGCGCGCGTGTGTGTGTGTGTGTGTGTGTGTGTGTGTGTGTGTGTGTGTGTGTGTGTGCAGTGTGCTTGAGTGACATGCCAGAAAAGTATATATATGATCTCTCTGCGTGGGTGTAGGCACACGTGTGCATCAAAAGAAAAACAATGTATACTTTAAGCTTTGACTCCATGAAGACTTTGTTCACAGATGTCCCAGAGATCTTCGAATTTCTAAAAGAGATCAACATTTTTCATCTGATCTAAGGTTTTACGGTAAAAAAAGATTTTTTAACGAAGTTTCTGTAGCGTTTTTAGAAGGTGTATTTCAAAGAGATGTCAATGTTTTTTTTTTCTTTTATCTTAAATAATTTGTGAGTTGACTTCAACGTGGTGACAGCCATGATATAACCCTTTACGGTCGTTGGGCTATAAACAACGTTGCCTTACCTTACCTTACCTTACCTTACCTTACCTTACCTTACCTTACCTTACCTTATCTTACCTTACCTTACCTTACCACTACTTGCGTTGAAAGTACAGAGCTTAAACTACATGCATCTGCCAGTGTAAACTGTGTAAATCTTAATCTGCCAAACGACATCTGATCAAGCCGAAAAAGAAAAAGTGGTTGTGAACTACATTATCAACATTTTTGAAGATAACAAGACAACTCTACATTTCTTTAGGAAGAAATGCTATACAAGTGTTAACTGAAAATATCCTCAATCAGACATCACATTGAGTAAATTCTCTCCACGCCCATCCCCAATTGATTATTAGTGCAGCCTCCTGCAGTGTGTGAAACGGAGTGATGAGAACGAAGCGCAGGAAACGACGACAGGAGTTTGCATCACCTGTTCTTCTGGTGCTAGAGAAGTAATAGAGGTACAAGGACTTGCTCTATACGTCTTTTTTTGTTTGTTTGATTGCTTCGTATTTTTTTTTACCGTAAAGTGAATGACCAACGCTAGCATTGGTGTTTGTTAATTTTTCCTTTCTTTGTTTTCAAAGAGTGAGTGACCTACACTAGTATTGTATTTGTCATTTCCTGAGTATAGAATTCGGCTTACAAGTGTATTGTAGTAGTTATTGTATCGTAATTTACCGATCTGTTTTAATTGTGTATATTCATGGTTTACGATTGTGTCCATTTGCCTAATCTGTTTTAATTCTCTCTCTCTCACTATCTCTGTCAGTTTTTCCTTCATTATTATATGCACCATGGTAAAGTCACTGTCAGGGTGGCCTCAAAAACATGGACTGCGCATAGGCCATCTAAATATTGATAGTATTCAAAACAATTTACATAAAGCATCCTCTGTATTACAAAATACTGACAAACTATTTCATGTCCTTGATTTTACAGAATCCATACTCTCAGACATAGTCCCTAGTAATAATGCTATCATCCCTGGCTATTATTCGCAAAGATCCAATGCTTCCCAGATCTACAGGTATACACTCATAAAACTTTAAATACCCACCATTTACATCGCATTGAAAATTTTCAAATTGACTCAGTCTGGCTAGAAATTAGGTTGAAAAGAACAAAGCTAATCAGAGTCGGCATTGTGTACAGAAACCCCTCTGAAAATGCTGACTGGATGGACAAAATCATTGTCATAATGTCATGCAGCATCTCTTGATGCCACTGAAATTATACTGCTAGGTGACTTTGATATTGATGCATTGAAACCTCAGCAATCATGGACCGATATATTATCCTGGTACATCTGATCTCAGATAATTGACAGCCCTATCCATGTAACTGCAATCAGCAGAACACTGATTGACCACATTAATGCCACAGACGCACAAAACATCTTTGAACAAAATGTTCCTGTAAATGGTTACAGTGACCATTTTCCAGCATGTGTCACATGGGCTAAAAATGGAACGAAAATCCCCAAAACAGGTCACAAACATGTGACCTACAGATCGTTTACAAGATTTGAGGAGAATAGCTTTCTTGCTGATCTCTCCTGCTCACCATTTCGAATGTCCACAATTACGCTGGTCCAGACGATGCTCCAGAGTACTGGTTACGAACGTTCAATACTGTTTATGATATACATACTCCATACAAAACACGTAGGTGAAACACACTCTCCATCCTAAATGGATGACCTTAAAAAAAAAACCAAACTGAAATATTCTGACGTGAAGATCTGTTTGGGATAGGAGGGAAATCAGAGGAATTAAAAAAAAACAACAACGCAATAAGGTCAATTCACTCAAACGAGCTGCACAAAAGAAATATTACCAGGGTCTTGTTTTATCCAGACAAAATTCAAAGTCAATATAGAAAGCTATAAATGAACTAACGAATAAAACATCGCAATCTAACACATGTCACTTAAGCAGCATCACCTTAAATGAAATCAATCAACAGTTTACAAGTGAGGCAGAACATACAATTAATCGAAATCTCACAACTAAATTACCTTGAAAACCTAACATTGTTCTGCAAATCCAATAATATTCATTCCAAACTGTCAATCCCCTTAATGTCTGTAACTGATGTTTACTGTTCTCTACGTCACCTGAAGGAGACAGAAAGATGTGGATTGGATGAAACTGGTAGTGAAATTCTATAACTATCAGCTCCAGTCATATCTGAAACGCTTACTTCAATCTACAGCTTGTGCATTGAAAAATGTCACTTTCCAACACAATTCAAAGTAGCAAAGATAATTCCCATCTACATATCTGGTGACAATTACAGACCAATATCTATTTTGTCAGTTTTATCCAAACTCTGAGAAAAACACATAGATAGATATGCTTACGACCATCTTGAGGCACATGATCTACTGAGTGACAGCCAATATGGCTTCAAGAAAAATAGTTCGTGTCATACTGCTCTAACAAACCTAGTAGAACACTAGAAGAACTACGAATATCAATGAAAATAAGTATTGTGGAACATTGTTCATTTTGCACAGGCTTTTGATGTCGTAGACCACAAGCGGTTGTGCAAGAAGCTGTCATTGTATGGCATAACACCCTCCCTATGTTCCCTGTCTCTGTTTCCTCCGGTAATTCCGCACTCTGCTACTATTTCTGTCTGGGTCTCTGTGTGTGTGTGTGTGTGTGTGTGTGTGTGTGTGTGTGTGTGTGTGTGTGTGTGTGTGTGTGTGTGTGTCTCTCTCTCTCTCTCTCTCTCTCTCTCTCGCCTTTTGACCCCCTCTCTCCTCCTTTATTACTTTTTTTTTAATCCCTTATCTACCCCATCTCTCTGTCTGTCTGTCTGTCTCTCTCTCTCTGTGTCTGTCTGTCTGTCTGGCTGTCTCTTTGTGTCTCTGTCTGTCTGTCTGTCTGTCTGTCTCTCTCTCTCTCTTAGTCCTTTCTTTTCAGACCCCCTCTTCCCCTCCCTCTTTTTCATCTCTTTTCTCCCTCCCCCTCTGTAGTGTGTGTGTGTGTGTGTGTGTGTGTGTGTGTGTGTGTGTGTGTGTGTGTGTGTGTGTGTGTGTGTGTGTGTGTTACATTTCAACGGGGCTGTCAAATTCTCAGGGTTCCTGAAGAAGCCTTTTTTACAGGTGAAAGCTTGAACAATAAAAAGAAAAATTGAACTTCGTGGGCGGTGTGACGGCTTATTCTTCATGTATATATATATATATATATATATATATATATATATATATATAGAGAGAGAGAGAGAGAGAGAGAGAGAGAGAGAGAGAGAGAGAGATCATCATCATAATGTTGCTTATAGCCCAGCCGACCGCAAAGGGCTGTCACCACGTTGAAATCAACTCACAAGTCGTCTTAAAAACAAAAAAACAAAACAAAACAAAACAAAACAAAAAACAAAAACAAAAACAAAAAACTTCACACATCTCTTTAAAATACATCTTCTAAAAACGTACCAGAAACTTCGTTAAAAATCTTTCTTCCGTAAAATCTTAGATCAGATGAAAAATGTTAATCTCTTTCAGAAACCCAAAGATCACGTCAGGCGGGACATCTCTGAACAGGGTTTTCATAGATTCGGCTGTAAAGTGTTTATGTCTCACATCGTGCAAGTCCCAGCAATATAAAAGAACGTGTTTCACTGTCAGTGGAACATGATATGGAATACACGACTAAGCTTCCTCACCTTTTAAAAGATAAGAGTGTGTATAAAAGGAGTGGCCTGTGTGCAACCTGCACAAAACTCTTCCTTACGGCCACCTGTGGCAGACGGTAAAAACTCTTTTAAATTCGGACGGATCTGGAAAAGTTTGTTGTCCATCTGAGTGTTCCATTCCTCTTGCCAGAGGTTTCTAACGTAAGTTTCAACTTTGGGTTTCACGTCCGTGTGCGTGATGGAAAATCGGCACGTTTCAAGGTGTGTGGCATCCTTGGCAAGTTGGTCTGCCTTCTCGTTGCCTCGAATGCCGACGTGACCAGGGACCCAAGCGAAAACTATGCTGTACCCGTGTATTTTTAGAGTAGTGTATTGTTCAAATATATTCAATAGTTGAGGGTGTTTGAGGTTGCGGCCAGCAATGGCGTCCAGAGCAGAAAGGGAATCTGAGAGGATAAGAAAGTTTTTGTGATTTGACTCCGAGATAATTTTCAGAGCCAAGACCAGCGCTGAGAGCTCAGCGGTATATACAGAGCTGTCTGAAGGAATATGCTTTGACATACTTCGGGAGGGAGCCGTTGAGCAGTAAGCGGCACAAGCGACTCCCTCCTCGGATTTGTAACCGTCAGTAAATATCTTGTGGAATGAAGGGAATTTGGAACAAAGTTCTGCAAAAAAGGAGTTACATGCAAGAGAGCTGGTCGAGTCCTTGCGGTAAGAGGCCAGGTCGAAGCGGATCTCTGGAGTGAGAAAAGTCCAAGGAGGGACGTCTGGAAATTTGGAGTCGTCACAGATGTCTCCAAGGTTGACCTCTGCATTACTTAGATGAGGACGAATACGGATTTCTAGAGGAAGAATAGAATTAGGTTTGTCTTCGAATTTCTTGGTGAACTTGGACTCAAAAACACAAGAATAAGCAGGGTTTTCCGGTTCAGAAAAAAGAGTCAAACAGTAATTAAGAGATAATTTAAGTCGACGGTTGGAGAGGGAGGGTTCTCCAGCCTCTGCATACAGGCTGTACACAGGGGTGGTGCGGAACGCCCCGAGACATAGTCGAAGCCCTTGATGGTGAATAGGGTCTAGAGTTTTGAGATAGGAAGGTCTGGCAGAACCGTACACGACACAACCATAGTCCAGTTTGGATCGGATCAGAGCCCTGTAAAGATGCAGATGGGTTTTCTTATCGGCACCCCAGTCCGTGTGCGCCACGACTCGCAGGATGTTCATTGCTTTCTGACAGGACTTTTGAAGTTGAGTTTTTGGTCAAAAATGATTCCCAGAAATTTAGCTTCTTTTATAGCTGGAATAATAGATTTTTCCAGGTGAATTTCAGGGTCAGCAAAATACTGTCGAAAATTATGAAAATGAATACACTCGGTTTTGGTCGACGAGAACGTAAAACCATTTTCCTCGGTCCACTGACGGATCTTGTTGACGCAGAGCTGCAGTCGGCATTGCACGCCAGCGTACGAGGCTCCAACTGCGTAGAGAGCAAATTCGTCGACAAACAGAGAGGGTTCGAAACCTTGGTTCACGGATTGTACGATATCGTTAATTTTAATGCTGAAGAGAGCAGGAGAAAGGATACTCCCTTGGGGAACACCCAACTCCTGCTCGTGGATGTCAGACAGCGTGGTGCCAACACGAACTTGAAATTTCCGATCAGCCAGAAAGTTTTGGATGAAGACAGGTAAATGGCCTCGAAAACCTAGATTGTGCAGGTCCATGAGGATACCAGATTTCCAAGTGGTGTCGTAAGCTTTTTCCAAGTCAAAAAATATAGCCACCACATGCTGGTTGTTAACAAAGGCGTTTCGGATAGTGGTTTCCAGACGAACTAGATGATCAACTGCAGAGTGGTATTTGCGGAAACCGCACTGTTCTGTGGCCAAAAGGCCATCGGTTTCCAATTTCCACATCAGGCGGGAGTTTACCATCTTCTCCATGAGTTTGCACATGCAGCTGGTCAGAGCTATTGGACGGTAATTTGAAGGGTTGGGTACGTCTTTTCCAGGTTTGGGAATGGGGACGATCAGGGCGTTCCGCCAAGAAGGAGGAAAACACCCTGTAGACCAGATATAATTATATACTTGTAAGAGGACATGAAGACAGCTTTCTGGAAGATGACGGAGGAGTTGGTAGTGAATATCATCAAGACCTGGAGCAGAATCAGAACATGTCTGAAGAGCCGACTTCAGCTCATCGAGTGAAAATGGTAAATTGTAGTCTTCAGTATTGTTAGAGGGAAAGATACAGGGAGTTTTTTTTTCTTTCAAATGTTTGTTTTTTAAAAAGGCAGCAGATTTTTTCGTGGAAGAAGAGTTGTTTTCAATGTGGAAGCCAAAAGATTGGCGACCGCTTGTCTGTCAGTAATCAAAGCATCTGCAAGTTTCAGGTGATGAATTGAGGGGTTGGTGTTCTTCCCTTTGATTTTCTTAATTATTTTCTAGACTTTTTTCTTTGGAGTTTGAGCTGTCAGCTTGAAGCAAAAGTCTCTCCAAGACTGACGTTTGCTCCTCTTAAAAACATATCTTGATTTTGCACGCAGATTTTGATGGGCTCGAACGTTGGGCACTGATGGTCTGTGGTAGTCACAACGTTGAGCTTGTTTGCGTTGGAGTTTGATATGTTGGCAGTCAGAATTGAACCAAGGTGTCTTTGGCATTTGGGGTTTGTTTGAGGAAGTTGGAACGGAGGCCTTGGCGCATTTTATGAGGATATTGGAAACCGTTTCTGTGGGATCCGGACTTTATAGAACTTCCTCTGTGAGTTCCCCACGGACAGTTCCTGCAAAAAGATCCCAGTTCGCGTTGTTGAAATTTAGATGCTCTGGAACAGTGCAGCTTTCAGTCGTTTTGGATTTTAGTACAATTGGAAAATGGTCATTCCCATGCAGATCGTCAAGTGCCGACCACTCATAGTCCAGGACCAGCGAGGGGTCGCACACCGACAGATCCAAACATGAGAGAGCACCAGTAGCAGAGTGGAGGAAGGTTGGAGATCCATCATTAAGGACAACACAGGTCAAGCTCTGAGAAGATGTCTTCCAGGAGGAGACCTCTGGATGAAGTATCAACGCTACCCCAAAGAGGATTGTGCCCGGTGAAATCGCCCAACAGCAAAAAAGGTCGTGGAAGCTCCTCAATCAGGCTGACCAGTTCTTGTCGACTGATAGATACAGAAGGAGGCAGATATAGACAGCAAATAGTGACTGTTTTATGCAGAGAGACTCTGGCAGCTAAAGCTTGGAGGGAAGAACTGAGGTAAACAGGGCTAAACAGAAGGGATTTGTGGATAAGCAACGACACACCTCCAGTCACTCCGACTGCAGAAGGCTGTGCTGGTTTAGAAAGAACATTAAAACCAGATAAAGAAAAAGATTTGTCAGAGCGTACCTGAGTCTCTTGAAGAGCAAAGACAGCAGGTTTTAGATGTTGACAGAGGAGTTGCAACTCTTCAAAATTAGAATTCAAACCTCGAATGTTCCAGTGAAATATTACTGAATCCATGAGAATGGAGTGACGACAACAGACTTCTCAGTCCATTGCTGTCTCGTCATCATCCGACTGCAGTGGAGAATATGGATTGTGTGTTTCCACACTTGAACGTTTTTTCTCTGGAGTGTTCTTTGTTCTCTTGGAAGCTCCTGAGGCAGATGATTGGCCATCCACCTTAATGATCTCTGCACCAGAGGACTTCCCTGGAATTGTGCCTTGATGAGGCACCGCTTGGGGGCCGCGAGTGCCCCTGGGAGGAACAGGGGGTTTTTTGGGGGGAGGGGGTGCTTTTGGAGCAGAGGGTCTCCCAACCTGTGTCTGCAGGGCAGAATGGGAGACAGTGGGTTTTACACCACCACTGAGGGAGTTTGAACTTATCACAGGAGTAGCGGATTTCTTGCTTCCGCTGGGGGCAGATGGTTTAGATTGCAGAGTCTTAGAAAAGCAAAAGGTGTCTGTCTGACAGGAGACAGACACTGAAGAAACTTGTTTAAAAACCTGAGAGTAGGACATGTTGGGATGCGGTGGACTGCCTAGAACCAGCCTTTTTGCCTCATGGAATGGAATCCTTCTTTCCGTCTTCACCCTTTGGATGCTACTTTCCTGGCGCCAAACCGGACACTCTCTAGAGGAGGAGGGGTGGCCGCCTCCGCAGTTTGCACAACGCACCGGATGAACGCACGGCATCTCGTGGCTCGATTGGCAGCAGACACCACAAATCTCCTCTCCAGAGCACTGGTCCCGCACATGGCCAAACTTCTGGCACCGGAAACAACGCATCGGGGATGGAACATATAGGGTAACCTTGACATTCAAATAGCCCACCTTGATAGATTGTGGCAGCGAAGGGGTGCAGAAAGTCAGAAAGAGGGTATTTGTTGGCACTCTTTCTGAACCCTTTCGAATTGTGACTCTTCGCACATCCACGACTCCTTGAGATTTCATTTCGAACCTTATCTCGTCCTCCGATATTCCTTTTAAGTCTGGACAGCGAATGACCCCCTTTGAAGAATTCAGGTTCTTGTGAGGTGACACCTTGATTTTTCGGTCGACAAGAGTTGTTGATTTCAGGAGCCGAGCCGATTGACATTTGGTACCGCATTCCACCAGAAATGAGCCATTTCTCAGTCGTTTGATTGATTTGGGATTACCTGACAGACAATTGAAACCTTTTTGGATTGAAAAAGGGCTGAGTGCAGACAAAGGTTTGTCTACATCGGCGCCCTCCACCACCAACCACGAGGGCCAAGATCCAGACTCTGTGCGGATTTCTGAGTCTGAGTCAGAATCACGATCACAGTCTGATCTCTCTTTGTCTCTCTTTCTCCGTTTGGAAGGGAGTTTAGTTCATGAGGCCATGATGTAAGATTTAGAAATTCGTCCCTTATGTACCCACCCACCATCGAGTCCAACTTAGGGGCCAGGGCCAAGAAACTTTCGTCTTGGACCCCTTCCGGGTTTCAGTAGGGATATACAACAAAGCAGCGCCAACTCACCCTATCCCCCCCCCCCCCCACCCTATCATGCCCAGCTCCCGGGAACAGAGAACTGAGCACTACAGGGGTTACCTTGGCCAGCTGAGGGACTGCCTGTTTTGACCCAACCCCATGCAGGGGTAGCCGGTTGACACACACAGGCCCATGTGTGCCTCCTGTCTAGGAGAGGTCCGAGCCAAAGTGATGTGCTGAGGGCGCTGGCCCTCTCAAGCACCAGGATCTCACACACACACACACACCTCTTTCTCTTTCTCTCTCTTTCTCTGTGGTGTGTGTGTGTGTGTCACGGACGGCTCAGTTTTTGAACTCTTTCTTGATTGGTCGGGGAACTCGAGTTCGCTTCTGTTAATGTTTTTTTTTTTTTTTCGTTCCTTAGTCACTTTTGGATACGTTCTGTACTTTCTGTACTCCTTCATATTCCTTTTCATTCCTAAGGATCAGGGTCTCTATGGTGGTTTATCGTTGATTTCACTAACTTTTTCCTTCTATCCCTTTGGGAGCCCCGTCTTTCAGAGTGCGAAGCCGTGCGTTTTGCAACACCGAGTTCTGTGTGTGTGTGTGTGTGTGTGTGTGTGTGTGTGTGTGTGTGTGTGTGTGTGTGTGTGTGTGTGTTTCCCTACTCTTCTATTCTTAGGATGTGTGAGCCGCCCGTGAACCGTCCTTCCTCATCACCCCTCCACGTTCTTCATGTTTGTTTGTTTTTGTAACTGGGTCGTTTTTTCTTTTTAGAATGAGATCAAGTTTCCATCCACACATGTAGGTCTGGTTTTTTTTCCCTGTCCTTTCGTTAGTTTCATTTAGTTTTGTATTTACACAAACATTTTAGTTTCGTATTTCTATTTGTCTTTTAATATACAATTACTTCTTTTCTTTTAAATTCTTTCTTAAGTTTCTTTTTCTTTCTTTCTTTCCCCCTTCCTGTCTCAGTTTCAGACTGTTTTTGCACACCAGACTTTTCTAGGATAACATTTTTGTCCGTGCGGTTTTACAACTTCCCTGCATTATTGACTGCATGTGTGAACTGCTCAGCTCTAGGTTTTCGGTTTGGTTTGGGGATTTCGGAGGGGAGATGGAGAAAGGATTTTGGAGGACCACGATCCTCAGTCCGGACGAGCTTCCTGAAACCATCCCTGGTTTGGCAAACCCCTTCGGTGGGGATCCTTAAGAGAATCCTGTCACTTCGTTGTGACGTACGTTTGGTGCCGGCCTGCCTGCCCTTCGCCTGGGTCGAGACAGGAGACACTAGGTGTCCCACCCTACCCTCTCCATCCCGCTCACAAACTGCTGGTATAGTATTGTTCCGTATGGTTTGCTGTTGGTTTAGAATGTGTATTCTTCGTAGGAAGTCTGGAAATTTGAGGTTCTGGTCATAGCCCTTAGCAGGTGATTGGGCGTGTACAGTTTCACATCATAAAATGCGCGTTATTCTCTCAAAACCCCAGTTATTGTGAATTGTAAGTCCGTTTATTTTGAGAGTTCTGGGGACCAAAGTGGTTTTGGTTCCATTGTAGTGCGGTTTGGTATCGAACCATAGTCAGTGTAAAGGGTTTTTTTTTTGTTTGTTTTGTTTTTCCTTTTAGTTTTTAACTGAGAGGCTTGACCGCACAGTTGGCCCGGTTGCATGAATACCCCACAGTTCGATGATAGGTGCGTGAAATCTTCTTCCATGGTAGTTTTTTTTTTATGTACAGTATATTTGCGCTTGCCACGGGACCGTAGATCCCAGCTACGTGTTTGTTTTGTCAGGTTTTCGTCCTGAGCGCGCGGCGTGCATGCAGGCGCGTGCGGGGGCCCACTAAATTCTCGGGCAGCGCTCGCGCTCCCCCATCAGCACTCTCCATCGCCCTGCTCCTTGTCTGTGTTGTGTTCCTGTTCGTCTGTGCAAATATGTGGGGGTGGGGGAAGGGAGGTGTGCATGAATATATTTGGTTATTGAATATTACATGTTGAATTGTTTGATTCAGGGTAGGATTATGTTATTGCACAATTTTGATGGGTGTATGTCGCATGGTTTTGCTGATGAGCATAAATTTTGATAAATCATTAGTGAGACAGTTGGTTAGCGAACTTTGTGCATCGTAGATGTGAGATTTGATTCAGGAATTTTGCTGAATTACGGAACTGGCGTAAACTTTCAGACCCTCTGTGATTTCTGGTTAACCTCAGAGTTGTGTAAACAAATACTGATATCACATGCTCGCGCATTTGTTTTTCTTTGTGTATAGTGATTTATCAACTTGTAATCCTTCCTACGGAAATGAAGGGAAAAGAGGAATTAGAGAGGTTGAGTTTGGATATCATTTCCCCTTAAATGTTTTCTTTTATTGATGGCAGTCCCTTACTTTGTAAGCAGAGGAGGGGTTTTGGGCTAATAGTAGAATTTATTAGGAGAAAGGAAAAAAAAAAGGAACAATCAACACTTAGCAAATTAGGGTTCTTCCCTGTAAAGCATAGCAAGTTAGCAAGGAGGGAGGGGGGTTGACAGTGCTTACCTCTCCTAGCATAGTCACATAAGACACCCCACACAGCTCCATATTCCAGAACTAGATACAAAGCATGATTGGCTTGCAGAATTTTGTTTCATCACCATCCACGTTTTGCTCACCTGCGCATTTCTCCGCCTTTCTACATCTATCACCTTTCCTTCACCTTCCCGTCCTGAGAGTGAGGGGCCGTTGACCTAACCTCGGCCGAGATGAACTGTGTCCCCTGGGTGCCTGCTCGAGGCCTTGCCAACCGCTGAGGTCGCTGTCAGGAGGAGAGTTCCTGCCGGACCACCTTGCAGCGAGCCTCGTCTGTGGGCCTTCAGTGGCATTGCTGGGACACTTTTTCTTCTCTCTCACGGCGAGTCCATTTGTGTGTTTTCCATATACTGAAATAGACGATTTGGAGTCAGCTCGGGGGCTGAGCTCAATCCCTTTTTCTGTTGGTGGCCAGTGTGTAACTCCGCCAAATGAAGGGGAAATATTGGCTGGGACATTTTGTAGCACTTAGGATTGGATCTGATCCACCTATTTAGATATTGAGAGTGTTCATCCCAGCGTTTTTTTTTTTTATTTGTTTGTTGTTGTTTTTTTCCTGGATTCTGCTGCCTCTGCTGCCTCTGGGCGAGAGGTAGTCACATCTTGGCCTGCGAGCCACGCCTTGATCAGGCATTGACATTGGCTGTGTGTGTGTGTGTGTGTTGTGTAGTAGGTCCTTTATGTTAGGAATGTCCCTCGTCTTATCTTCTTTGGGTTGAGTGGGGTGGTAGCATTTTAGGTTGGGTATAGAGGAGGGGTGGTAATAGAGTGGGGGAAGTCCCAAGGGTTGGTGTGTTTTGAATTATATTTTCTTTTGGGAGTGCGTTTTTCTTTTACCCGTGTAGGTAGCTCAGATTTCTCTATAGGCACTTTTTCCCGACTTTCATTTTTCTTCCCTCTACTTTTCCTTCTGTCTTTCTTTAATTCTTCTGTATGGCCCTTTCCCACAGAGTGTGGTTGATTTTTGTGTTGGTGCTTGTCTATATGTAATAAAGTGTTGTCTTGACTGTTTCCCTTTGCCTCCTTATGTTTGTCCGTAAGTGTGTGGTGATTCGCGGATCCCGCCGGCCCTCTCCTGAACCCTGTCATTTTTGACAGTGTGTGTGTGTGTGTGTGTGTGTGTGTGTGTGTGTGCGTGTGTGTGTGTGTGTGTGTGTGTGTGTGTGTGTGTGTGTGTGTGTGTGTGTGTGTCCGTGCGCCTTTTGAGCCTGAGGGGTGAAAGGAAATGTGTTTTTTAGATGGCCACTGTCAGACACCAAGCCTTATTATATGTATTTGAGTTTAACCCACACATTAATGTAATATCCTTTCCGTTCCATTAAAGACCAAGGAACACAGTTCTGAATGAATGACGTATCGCGCTTACGTATAGACTTCGTTCAAAACCAGGATTGACGTCAGTGTGTTCCAAGAGCGATCATTGGAGAGGCCAGGCTCAGCCAGTCCTCTTCAACTCTCCCATTGGTTGCTGGATACACAACTGTGTATGGCTGCTTATAACTGGGAAACAGTCAGAACAGAGTTTGACATGGCGTATGGAGGAGCAACGTTCTGAGCCGTCTCTGGAGTTTCAAGGCTTCTAACCAAACCGGAGTTTCCCTGTCAGCACACGCCCTCCTGGAATCTTATACTCTCTGGTGGAGTCCATCCAGAAGCAATCAGCCGTGTGGTGTAGCAAGGCAATCCAACCCGAGATCCAAGACCGAGGCAGTAACTGGGCATTCAGAGCCAGCCCTCAAAGTCTGGCTATCCGTCCAGTCCACTACAACGCCGCTACCCACGCCGGGACTTCACCCCTGGGACCCTAAGTGTGGACAAAGGAGTTCTTGAGCAGCATCTGAGGAAAACATACTCTGACTCACAGAGCAAAGCACCACTCGGCATTCAAGGTCTGGTGTGGCCAACCAACCCTGAGGAACAGTTCAATGACAAGCCTCCAACGTTGGCGGAAATCAAGAAGGTGGTCGACAAAGCCAGAGCCAAATCATCACCAGGGCCAAACGGAATACCTTACCAGCTTTACAAGAAATGTCCCAAGGTGCTGGAGTGGCTCCACAGGCTGCTGCGATCAGCTTGGAGAAACCAGAAGATCAGCGGCCAGTGGATGACAGCAGATGGTGTGTACATCCCCAAAGAGCAAAACTCAAGTGACATCAGCCAGTTCAGGCCAATATCACTACTGAACGTCGAAGGGAAAATCTTCTTCTCTGTCATGGCAGCAAGGCTAACCAAGTACCTGATGGAAAACAAATACTTGGATGTGTCAGTCCAGAAAGGTGGCATCCCAGGCGTAGCTGGCTGTGTAGAACACGCCACAATGATCTGGGACGCAATCCAAAGAGCAAAAACAGAAAAGAGAGACCTGGACGTAGTGTGGCTTGATCTGGCAAACGCATATGGATCTGTACCCCATGAGATGATACAGTTGGCTCTTGAGGTGTACCATGTGCCAAAGAACATCTGCGACATGCTCAAGAGGTACTTCAATGGCTTCTCAATGCGGTTCTCTACCAAGGAATACACAACAGATTGGATCAACCTGGAAGTGGGCATTGCAATGGGCTGTGCAATTTCCCCAATACTGTTCGTGTTGGCAATGGAAGTCATCTTGAAAGCAGCAACAAGCAACGCAAGACAAACAGACCTTGGCGATGGATACAAGATGCCCCCTCTCAAGGCCTTCATGGATGACACTACAGTGATTTCATTCAGAGAAGACGAGACACGTCATGTGCTGGAAAGGCTGGACGACATAGTTGCCTCATCCAGAATGAAGTTCAAGCCAAAGAAATCACAGAGTCTCTCACTGAGGAAAGGAAAAGTGGCCGAATCTGCGGTCTTCAGTGTTGCCAACCAGGCCATTCCAACAGTCACACAAGAGCCAGTCAAGAGCCTTGGAAGATGGTGTGACGATACGCTGAAAGACACACAAAGAGCAAAAGAAACCAAACAGATGTCGGAAGAAGGCTTGGAGACCATTGACCAGTGTGGGCTCCCTGGCAAATACAAGGTCTGGTGTCTGCAGTTCATGCTGATACCAAAGCTCCTGTGGCCTCTGATGATATACGACATCTGCACCAGCATAGTGGAGGCAATGGGAGCCAAAATCAACAAGTTCACAAGGAAATGGCTTGGTGTCCCACCCTGTCTGACTGACATAGCGCTGTACTGTCGCCAAGCAAAGCTGAAACTACCACTGAAATCCATCGTGGAGGAATACAAAGCAGGAAAGATCAGACTTTAAAGCATGCTGGAGGACTCAGGAGACAAGGTGGTAGAAGCAATCAAGCCCCAGCTGAAGACAGACAGAAAATGGAAAGTTCAAGAGGCGATGGATTCTGCAAAAGAAAGTCTCAAGATCAGAGAAATAACAGGACACACACAGACCAACAGACAAGGACTGGGCGTGACCAAAACTGAATGGTGGTCAAAGGCCGAAGGAAAAGCCAAAAGAGACATGATGATTCAGGAGATGAGAAAAGAAGACCAAAAAAGACTCCAAAAAGCAGTCCAGCAGAGCCAGCAAGGGCAATGCACTCCAAAGAAGTCTCACTTGGAATGACATTTGGCACATGGCCCCTCTCAGGATCAGCTTCATTCTCAGATCTGCGTATGACCTTCTGCCCTCAAATGCAAACCTGGTGAAGTGGGGGAAAAACAGACGATCCTGCATGCCCCCTCTGCCATGAAAAACAAACAGTGGAGCATGTCCTAAGCTCATGTAAAGTAGCCCTGGCTCAAGGAAGGTACACATGGAGGCACAACCAAGTGCTCAAAGAGATTGTACCAGTAGTCTGGGCTAGTACCAACACCACAAAGGGAAAATCAGGACTCCAAAAGCACCCGCAACATTCGTCACGGCAGGAGGCGGCAAATCATGGCCAAGAACAACAGTGCCACTCGGAACATGCAGGCAGAGTCTGCTGGACGGGGCAGATGACTGGGAGTGCACTGCAGACCTCCCAGAATGGAAGAGTCACCCAGAGATCATCAGCAAGAGTGGCATGAGACCAGACATAGTAGTCCACTC
>CM065738.1:38528429-38580929 GCA_033310375.1 Conus canariensis | reverse complement strand
TCATGGTTTTCTTTTGCTTCTTAGGTGGCACCTTTGGTTGGTTTTTTGAAAACTCAACAAACATACTACGGTATTGCACACCAGACTTTTCTAGGATAACATTCTTGTTAAAACCGAAAAGGCAGAGGAGTCAAATTACCATTTTCCGCGGTCACTGAGGAGAAACAATCAGGTTTCGAATATCGGTATCTGACCAGGAGTTATATGCTAGTGAGTTTCCTCCCCATTGGAGAATGTCTCCTCCTTGGAGACTATGAGCTTGCTGAAGGCTCATTTTGAGAAGCATTTATTTCATTTTTTCCCCATTTACCCACTCAAGCACATACTGTTTAGTTAGGCAGAATTATCTACCACTGCAGATATGAATGCTTATCTCCCCGTATTTCTTCAATCTAAGACATAAGAGCAAGCTTTGTTTATAATTGAATATATATATATATATATGTGTGTGTGTGTGTGTGTGTATGTCTGTCTGTCTCTCTCTCATGTAGGCCTTAAAACATAATCCCCATTCGCCCATGTTTATCATATTTAGAATGCCTGTTTTTTTTCATACACCAGGTCATTAGGTATTCGCATTTCTACGCCTAAAATCTTCTGAGAGCAAAAATGCATCTTTTCTCATTGGAATGCACCATCGTCAAGTCTCGATAACTCCCATCATACTGAGCAATCAAGACCCGTAACTGGCATTACATTGAGCAATGTATTGAGCCTGTGAGTCAAGCAGCTTTAAAAAGGGAAGAGTGAGAAGTTACCCTTTAGCTTTATTTTTTTAATTATTAATACATAATGAAACTTTTTAAAACTCTGCTTGTAAGTCATTTTATACAGCAATTAAACTCAGCTTCGTAGAAAAAAAATTCATAAGTATTCGTACGCATTCACAACTTGCACCACAATCCCGTTAAATGTCATTTTTTCCCCTGGCAGCTAAACATCGCCCTGTTTGATAACACAACGTTACTTTTATCCATACTAACCTTCAACAGCAAAGAAGCAGCTACACGCTTAAGACCGTTTATCTGTCCTTGTGAGCTTATGACACTTTTAGAAATTGGAGTCATGTCATCAGTCGGAGCAATATGAATGATTAAAAAACATTCAGACCTGAACATTGCCCTTCGTCTTCCTCTTCTTGTCAGTTCGAATGTTAACTCACCAATAAAAGGAAGTTAAAATGCAGGCTGCAGGTAGCTTCTTGTATTCCAAAACATGCGAAATTGATATAATGTTATACTACTTTCAAATCTAATACTGGCTTTGACATCGTCACACAAGCTACGAGTATCCTAGTTTTATTCTGCTGGAGGAATTAAAATGACTTGTTTCACTAGTTCCACATCTGCATCTAGGTTTTACATTGTCGCGCAACCTACAAATATTGCCTTTGATGTCATTTTTCAATATAATAGGATGTACATTTCTTTCAACGGAATCAAAAGCTTTTTTCAAATGTATGAAGGCTACAAACAGTTTCTGGTTGATTACGATGTGTTTGTCTGAATGCCAAGAATGTAAACATGTGATTCACAGTGGAGTGTTCTCTTTTAAATCCAGCTTGATGTTCACCAGTCGAGTCATATTCTGACATACAGTCCTACACTCTACAATTCCTAATCGTGCTGTATATTTTACCACTCGTATCACAAGGTGAGTCATATTCTGACATACAGTCCTACACTCTACAATTCCTAATCGTGCTGTATATTTTACCACTCGTATCACAAGGTGAGTCATATTCTGACATACAGTCCTACACTCTACAATTCCTAATCGTGCCGTATATTTTACCACTCGTATCACAAGGTGAGTCATATTCTGACATACAGTCCTACACTCTACAATTCCTAATCGTGCTGTATATTTTACCACTCGTGTCACAAGGTGAGTCATATTCTGACATACAGTCCTACACTCTACAATTCCTAATCGTGCTGTATATTTTACCACTCGTATCACAAGGTGAGTCATATTCTGACATACAGTCCTACACTCTACAATTCCTAATCGTGCTGTATATTTTACCACTCGTATCACAAGGTGAGTCATATTCTGACATACAGTCCTACACTCTACAATTCCTAATCGTGCTGTATATTTTACCACTCGTATCACAAGGTGAAATGCCTCTTTAATTGTTCGGATTATCAATGTGATTATTCTTGATTTTTTAAAAAAATGAACAAAAGACTTGTCCAGTTGTCTCGGAGCACGCCTTTATCAAATCACATGTTGAAAAGTTTTAAAACATCAATAAGGCGTTCTCCATCGTACTTTAACAACTCATCTATAATTTCATCTGGTCCAGTGGTCTTCCCGTACTGTAACTTTCTTACAGCAAGTAAAATTTTTTCTCCCGATTTTGAGCGGTTCATACAGCTTATTTCCCCTTCCTTGATATCACTGTCATTTTCTGCCAAATTTGTCATTTTCACCATTGCTTCCAGTTGAGATAGATCTGTAAAATGCTTGAACTAGTCGTTAACGTGTAGACTTTTATTGAATGTGTTTTTTTCGTATAAACAATATTTTTTGCGCATTTTCCCAAAATTATGCGTGATTGTTTACAGAACAGGCAAGTCTATTTAACACAAAGCATTATATGGTTTTCCTTTTCCCTATATCAGATGCGTGCGTTCTCTTCTCGTTGTGCTGTAGACTTCATTGTTTTCACTCCTTCTCGTTTTGTTGTCTGGTATGAATAAAATATTGTCAACTCATTCTTGAAACTGTTCAATTATTTTATTTCCTTAGCATTTGTATTAACCTGTTTAATATCGTAAAGCATTAGTGTGAAAAATACTGAAGCGATCACACTTCCTTGGATAGTTGTAGTGCCAAGGACCAATGACAAGATCAGGCTGTGTGTAGATTTCACAAGACTTAATGAAGCTGTGCAGGGAGAAAACTTTCCTCTTCCTTCCACTGACCAGTCCTCAGCCCAGCTGGATGGCGCAGTCTTGTTTTCTAAGTTGGATTGCAACAGTGGGGTTCATCAAATCCCCATGGAAGAGAAATCACAAGAGCTCACCACATTCATTTCACCTTTTGGCAGATACTGTTACACCAGAGTTTCGTTTGATATCAGTTCAGGACCTAAGATTTTCCAGCGCACCATGATGCAGCTGTTGGGAGACATGCAAAATGTCCTAAGTGACAGGGATGACATCTTGATCTTCGGACAGACCAAAGAAGAGCATGAGGAGACTCTTGAAGCTGTGAGCAAGAAGCTCAAAGATGCCTGGCTGACGCTGAATTCAGAAAAGTGCCAGTTCAGGAAGACCTCCATCAAGTTCCTAGGGCATTTCATCACACCCCAGGACATAGCCATCGACCCTGAAAAGGTGGAAGCAATCACTAAGTTCCCTAGGCCAACACATGGTTCTGAGCTTAGACGTCTGTTAGGCATGGTGAATCACGTTGCCAAGTTTGCGGGGTCAGCACTATCAGACAAAACGAAAGCTCTGCGAGATTTACTGAAGAAAGAAAACGACTGGACATGGAGCAGGCAACAGAAGGAAGCGTTTGAACACATCAGCAACAACTCTCCTCAGCTCCAGTGCTTGCTCATTACAGCCCCAGCAGGAAGACGATTCTTTCTACTGATGCATCATCGTTTGGTTTGGGAGCTGTTCTACAGAAGCACGAAGATGGAAGCTACAGACCAGTCTTCTATATATCAAGATCACTCACTCCTATGGAGCAGCGCTATGCACAAGTGGAAAAGGAAGCCCTAGGAGTGACCTGGGCCTGTGAAAAATTCTCAGAGTATATTTTTTGACTGAAAGATCTCACTATAGAGACAGATCATAGACCACTGCTCGCTCTTCTGAAGACAAAAGACATTGATGAACAGTCACCTAGGATTCAGAGATTCCGTACGCCTCTCTCTGACTATTGATTTTGAAAAAAAGGACAACGCTCCAAAATAGTAAGGTTAATGTGTGACACTGACAGTGTAGACACAATGTTGTACTTATTTTGTAATATGTATATGTTAAATAGGAATCACTGTTCTTTTTGCAAACTTATTGCAGCTGTGTAATATATTTATGTAAGATAAGATCTACTGTCATTTTTGGTTTTTGTAGTGCTGGTTTTGTTGTTGTTGTTTTTTCTTTCTTTCTTTTTACGTTTTTCATTTGTAAATTTCTTTACAAGCAAATAAAAGCGTTTGCACTTGGGGAAAAAAAGAGAGATTCCGTAGGCCACTCATGCGATTTCAGTACGATATCGCATACACACGTGGGAAGAATCTTGTGACTGCTGATGCTTTATCAAGAGCACCAACGTCTTCAGCGACGCAGAAAGACAAAGAATTTGAAGAGGATGTCAATCTGACGGTTAGCCAAGTCTTCATCAATTTTCCAGCAACAGAGAAAAGATTGAAGGAAATACGTCAGGAACGTTAAAGGGATATGCTGTGCCAGAAACTGATGAGATATTGCAGAGATTGATGCCAGAAACATGTCCATCAGATCCCCAACTGAAGCCCTGCTGGAGTACTCGCTATGACATCAGTATTCAAGATAACCTGCTGTTACATGGCACAAGACTGTATATCCCAGAGAACCTGAGGCCTGAAATGCTACAGGGAATACACACTGGACATCAGGGCATAGTCAAGTGCCGTGCCAGAGCCAGAGAAAGAATGTGGTGACCAGGACTTTCATCCCAGATTGAAAACATGGTAGAGAGCTGCCACATATGTAAGAAGGAGAGGAAGATAGCACCAGAACCCCACATTCTGACCCCCCCCCCCCCCCCCCCCCCCGACTGTCCTTGGCAGAAGGTTGCCATGGACATCTTTGATCTGAACAAGGAACAGTACTTGCTTATGATAGATTATTACTCAGGACACATTGAACTTGCTCACCTGAAGAACACTTCGACCGAAACTGTTGTCAACCATCTGAAGAGTATATTTTCACGTCATGAGATCCCAGAAATGTGAAAACAACAGACAGCGAATAACATTCATGTAGGCCTGTATTACCACCTTCGATGCCCGTCTTTCCAAATTTTTCATAGTACATGCACACGGGTAAAAACCATTTACTACGAAAACCATAAGAACACCTAAAAGGAAATCAACAGCATCTAAAAATTTAACTGGGTATGTCACAGAATAACTTTGAAACCCCGAGAGAGAGAGAGAGAGAGAGAGAGAGAGAGAGAGAGAGAGTGAGTTGGATGGGAGAGGAGCAGTTTAGGAGAGACACAATATAGTGTGTGTCGCGGCACATTCGCAAAACTTCGTTAGCCTTCACACTCCCTTTGCGTTGGGCTTACAAACACTACGCGCCTCAGGCAGGGGTCCATACTCTAAGCTTGAAGATGGGGCAGTATTACCGGAAGCGTGAGCCCGGTCGTCATAATCGGGACAAGAAAGGGGAGGGAAAGGGGAAACTAGAGGGGCGTTTACTGATCCTATCAATTAGATCTAGAAATTTGACAAAGAAAGTATAAATTATTACATGCACAAAAGCAGCCAAACCTCAAACAGTTCAACCTCAACCGTAACACACACACACACACACACACACACACACACACACACACACACACACAATGGACACGCGCACGAACGCACGTGGGCGCTCGCACGCGTTCGCACACACACACACACACACACACACACACACACACACACACACACACGCAAACACACACACACACACACACACACACACACACACACACACACACACACACACAAACGCATGCATGCACGCACACACACACACACACACACACACACACACACACACACACACAAAACGAAATGAAAGTGAGTTTTCACCCGCACAGAGTTATGTGCACACAACAAAATAAAGTACAGAGGAAGTAAATAATTAGAATCTTCATCAACTTGACCCTCATTGTCAGAGTCATTTATCATAGACAACCAAGACAGGTTAGAGTATCAATACAGAATAAAGTGATCACGGAATGTTCTCGCAAATAATAGTAAGGAAATATCGTACAGCTACCTGTGTACGTAGCCTGTCCTCCCCCCCCCCCCCCCGCCCCCCCCCCTCCCCGCCCCCCTGTTTTAAACAAAGAGGGGGTGGGTGGGTGGGATAAACGTTCCTTCAGTTGACCGCTACATTAGACTAGTGGTGGTGTTATTCTACCCTTCGTTGCCTACAAAGTCCCCTACATTATTACACAAAATATTTGTGCGACAGCCCTTTCATCTTGCATGGGAGGAGTGACCATTAAACTCGAACGTCTTGAAGTCACTCAAACCATGATCGACCATTCGTACAAAAGGTAAAGAAACTGCATACTATTTCGCCCCCACCCCCATTCCCACCCCATACCCCACCCCAGCCCACTTTTTGTTGTGTGTCGTCTGATGCTCCATGCTGTGACTCTTCAATCTGGTTGATAGTTGTAATCAATAGCAATTGCATTTTAAAGAGATTGTGGGGAGAGGGGTAGTAGTGTTTGTCCAGCTTAGGAAAACCGTAACTCTGTCCATCATTATTCACCATATTCCAAAACAAAGCTATGTACTGATCGACTTATTGAGGCTCCAAAACTAAAGAGAGAACTCTGGGTATAGAAACATACTTTTACATCTTTTTTTATCTTTTAAATGATGAACAGACAGATTGCGGATTCTATCGTAAGTTAAGAACGCCATCTATAGTGTATTGTAAGAATAACGGTAATTTTTACGAACTTGTGAGAATTTTCCAAGTCCGGGTAATATGACCATAGTGTCTGAAGACAGCACTTCCTTGATTTCAACAAGTGTCTCTGGACCATTGTAGTCCACCCGCATGGGCTCTGACTTTTTGGTAAGCTGTGCAAAGGATGGTGAATGATAGCAAAATGGAGGAAGCTGAGTCTACACCCATCAGAGCTTTGGCTTACTGTTTATGAGATGTGTTTGCAATACAAAAATTTGGACCTTTGCCATACACTGACTTCATCTGCCCACTGATAAAATCATGACCCCAAAACTTGATTTCTCTGAACTCAATCTCCACTTTGCCCATTTTTGCAGTGAGTCTGTGTTGTGTTATCCTAAGAGAGAGAGAGAGAGAGAGAGAGAGAGAGAGAGAGAGAGAGAGAGAGAGAGAGTCTGCAGCCACCAATTACGCATATTTGTGGATACAAAATTCACATTATTTGTTGTCACGGTCTTCCCCATTTCATTTGCATTATCACCATTATCAATTATGAATATGATTTCAGAATGATGATAATCATAATTAGGATGTCATAACCATGTAATTACGTCCTATTGTATTCTACTAGGAAGGATTCGAATCGGGTGGCAAGTGCTACGTTCTTGGCTGGAGGACAAACACATCTCATCACGAAGCACATCAACTGTGTCAGAACAAGGGAGGTCAGCTTGCAAGCTTTACACCGCGGGACAATATTACAGACATCCTACGTGTTCTGTGGAGACATCATCAATATGACGTCAAGATCGGACTGACATCGTCTACCTCAATGCTGCCATGGATGTAACTGTTGCATGTTGTCCTTCACTTTATATGCGCTCTCTTTTGCCCCAGCCATTATTCACCCACTTCTCTGACTTATACCCATCCTTAACCCACCTCTCTCTCTCTCTCTCTCTCTCTCTCTCTCTCTCTGTCTGTCTGTCTGTCTGTCTGTCTCTCTCTCTCTCTCTCTCTCTCTCTCTCTCTCTCATAACCTTGTTCTTAGTAAATTAAAATTGTATGGCTTACCACAAATTCTCTTACCCTTTTTCACTCATATCTCACGAAAAGGCATGAGTGCGTAGCAATCAATATAGCTGTCTCTTCATTTGAAACACTTTGCTATGGCGTCCGGTTAGGCTCAATCCTGGGTGCCTTACCCTTCACAATTTACATCAATAATCTACCTCTCCATATCACATCCACATGTGAACTCTTTGCTGATGATACAACAATACACACAAATCATTCTGATCTTACTGTTTTTTCAAGCACTTTAAAAGAAACTGCGAATAATCCAATAAAATGGACTGAACTCAATCACACGTCGCTTCACCCTAAAAAAATAAATCCATGCTTATCACAACCGGACAAAAAAGACGAAGTCTCACGATTAAATTCCCTCTCCTATATCCTAAAGATGAAGCCGTTAAACAGGTTGCATGCCACAAAGTGCTAGGAATAACAAATGACAACAATATTAGTTGTTGAGCTAACATAACCTTACTGTGCGAAAAACTTTCACAGAAAGTCTATCAACTCGCCAAAATCAAACGCTTCCTCGACCTGCACTCACACAAGCCCTTTTTCCAGTATCATATTCAATCATACATAGACTATGGGTCTACTCTATGAGACTCTGCTAGCGCTAACACCTTCAAACCATTGCTGAGCCTACCACAAACGAGCACTCAAATTAGCCCTAAAAGCAGTAGTCTTCTTGATTCAGACTATAAAAATGCTCAAATTGTCCCCTCAAGTCTTCGATTAGAATACAACAAAGGGATCATAGTGCACAGGATTGTTTCTGGGAAGGCACCCTCAAAATTAGTGCACAGATGTTCAATTAATTCTTCAAGGACCCTACCAAAATTCATATGCCTGCTCCAGAGACTGACTTATTCAAATCCAATTTAACATATTCAGGCTCCTATCAATGGCACTCGCTCCCTGAGTCAGTCAAATTACACCAGTACACATCAACCTTCCAACACCATTACTTCAATCATCTTACGTGCCAGTGTTTGGATATTCCGCAATAAGACCACCACTCTCCTTGCCTAATGTGTGAACCCTGACTAGAAAGTGTTCTGTTCTTGAAATGTACATGTTATTCTGTTCAGTAAGTGTGTCTTGTGTGAGTGCATATGTCTGAGTGAGTGAGTGAGTGAGTGGTGTGTGTGTGTGTGTGTGTGTGTGTGTGTGTGTGTGTGTGTGTGTGTGTGTGTGTGTGTGTGTGTGTGTGTGCGCGCGCGCGCGCGCGCGTTTCCTATTACCTCCAGCCATTTTATCACAATGTCTTTATACTTGAATTATTACGCGACTCTCTCTCCCTCTGTCTCTCTCTGTCTCTGTCTCTCTCTCTCTCCTCTGTCTCTGTCTGTCTGTCTGTCTCTCTCTCTTTCTCTCTCTCTCTGACCTGAACTGACATACTTCCCCCGCCCCCCTCTTCCCATGGTGACTGGGCTATCATTATGCGTTTTGTTTTGCTTCCATTTCCACTTTATTTTCATTTTTATTTCTGGTGCTTCAGAACTGATTGTTTTCCATTTCCTTCTCATTTTTGTTTGTTTGTAAGATTGTTCTAAACATGTGCTCTATGTGCCCTTTCCCGTACCCCCCCCCCCTCTCTCTCTCTCTCTCTCTCTCTCTCTCTCTCTCTCTCTCTCTCTCTCTCTCTCATTCTCTCTCTGTCTGTCTGGTATGAGCTGAGCAGTCATCGAGTGCAGACGCAAACGTGTTTACAATTCACTCCGTTTCCAGTTTTCAACACTCTATCTGTTTACTGTTCACTACAAGGCTTGTTGAGTGTTAATGATTGGACATGGCAGTAGACTTACAGAGGTATCGTTGTGCAATAGGTCAGTTTGCTACAACTTTTATCAAAATTATGATTAACAAGATGCATAGCATATAACCGTACTCCCAGGTTATCCTGAGTACGCGTGAGATATTCCATAAAGAGGAAAAACCGTCCTGGGCTGGTGTAACCATTAGTAATGGCTATTCTGGTAAACATCGGCTATCATCTGTGACCTAAAATGAACATACTTACAAATTTTCAGAAAGATCGGCCAAGAACTTTCTGAGATTTTCCATAAAGAAGAAACCCATTATGGGCCGTTGGTAACGGCTATAACGGTAAACTGAAACATCGGGCATCATCCGTGACCCATAATGAACATATCTACAAATTTTCAGAAACATCGGCCACGCACTTTCTGAGATATTCCATAAAGAAGAAAAACCGTTACAGGCCGTTACAGCCGTTAGTAACGGCTATGACGGTAAACTAAAACATCGGGCATCACACGTAACCCATAATGAAGATACCTGCTAATTTTCACAAAGATCGGCCAAGTACTTTCTGATATATTCGATAAAGACGAAAAGCGTTACAGGCCGTCACAGCCGTTAGTAACGGCTATAATGGTAAACTAAAACATCGGGCATCATCCGTAACCCATAGTGAACATACCTGCTAATGTTCACAAAGATCGGCCAAGTACTTTCTGAGATATTCCATAAAGAAGAAGAAAAAAAACGTTACAGGCCGTTACAGCCGTTAGTAATGCTATAACGGTAAACTAAAACATCAGGCATCATCCTTGATCCATAATGAACATACCTGCTAATTTTCACAAAGATCGGCCAAGTACTTTCTGAGATATTCCATGAAGAAAAACAACCGTTACAGCCGTTAGTAACGGCTATAACGGTAAACTAAAACATCGGGCATTATTCGTGACCCATAATGAACATACCTGCTAATGTTCACAAAGATCGGCCAAGTACTTTATGAGATATTCCATGAAGAAGAAAAAGCGTTACAGCCGGTAGTAACAGTATAACGGTAAACTAAACATCGGACATTATTTGTGACCCATAATGAACATACCTACAAATTTTCTGAAAGATCGGCCAAGTGCTTTCTGAGATATTCTATAAGGAAGAAAAACCGTTACAGCCGTTAGTAACGGCTATAACGGGGTAAACTAAAACATCGGGCATTATTCATGACCCATAATGAACATACCTGCTAATTTTCACACAGATCAGCCAAGTACTTTCTGAGATATTCCATAAAGAAGAAAAAGCGTTACAGCCGTTAGTAACGGCGGTAACGGTAAACTAAAACATCGGGCATCATCCGTGACGTATACTGAACATACCTACAAATTTTCAGAAAGATCGGCCAAGTGCTTTCTGAGATATTCTATAAAGAAGAAAAAGCGTTACAGGCCGTTACAGCCGTTAGTAACGGCTATAACGGTAAACTAAAACATCAGGCATTATTCGTGCCCCTTAATGAACATACCTACAAATTTCCTGAAAGATCGGCCTAGTACTTTTTGAGGATATTCTATAAAGAAGAAAAACCGTTACAGGCTGTTACAGCCGTTAGTAACGGCTATAACGGGGTAAACTAAAACATCGGGCATCATCCGAGACCTATAATGAACATACCTGCTAATTTTCACAAAGATCGGCCAAGTACTTTCTGAGATATTCCATAAAGAAGAAAAAACGTTAAGGCCGTTACAGCCGTTAGTAACGGCTGTGACGGTAAACTAAAACATCGGGCATCATCTGTGACCCATAATGAACATTTCTACAAGTTTTCAGGAAGATCAGCCAAGTACTTTTTAATACATTCTAAAAAGAAGAAAAACCGATACAGGCTGTTACAGCCGTTAGTAACGGCTGTAACGGTAAACTAAAACATCGGGCATCATCCATGACCCATAATGAACATACCTGCTAATTTTCACGAAGATCGGCCAAGTACTTTTCGGAGATATTCCATAAAGAAGAAAAAGCGTTACAGGCCGTTACAGCCGTTAGTAACGGCTGTAACGGTAAACTAAAACATCGGGCATCCGTGACCTATAATGAACATTTCTACAAATTTTCTGAAAGATCGGCCTAGTACTTTTTGAGATATTCTATAAAGAAGAAAAACCGTTACGGGCTGTTACAGCCGTTAGTAATGGCTATAACGGAGTAAACTAAAACATCGGGCATCATCCGAGACCTATAATGAACATACCTGCTAATTTTCACAAAGATCGGCCAAGTACTTTCGGAGATATTCCATAAAGAAGAAAAAGCGTTACAGGCCGTTACAGCCGTTAGTAACGGCTGTAACGGTAAACTAAAACATCGGGCATCATCCGTGACCTATAGTGAACATTTCTACAAATTTTCAGGAAGATCGGCCAAGTACTTTCGGAGATATTCCATAAAGAAGAAAAAGCATTACAGGCCGTTACAGCCGTTAGTGACGGCTGTAACGGTAAACTAAAACGTCGGGCATCATCCTTGACCCATAATGAACATACAGTAGTTTTGTCTGGAGCGAGTGGAACACATTTTGACCACGGACACACAGACAGACAGACACACACACAGACACACACACAGACACACACACAGACAGCATTTCTTTGTTCCCATTCTAAAGTACTCCCTGTTCTTTAAGAACTGGGAGGACAAAAAAAAATGATGATATCATTGTGCAGAGAGACAGTGGTTGTCCGTTTGCAGGTCATGTGCACAATGAACAAGAGGTGGCAGTGTTTGTTTTGTGGCTGTTGCTGTCAAAAATGATTCTGTTCAGCGCCCCTTTCTGCCTGCGTATGACAGTGTGTGGAGATGTTTTCAGGGCAAAGCGCAGTATGTACGATGACTTTCCTCTGTCTGCCGAGCATAATACTGTGTCTTCATACTCCTCTCCCTGCCTTGATTTCCACCCATTCCCCTCATCAACTGAAATTTTCTCCCATTTCGTCCATACGATTTCCAGTGCTTCCCCTCCTAATCTCAGATTTCTTTTGCTGAGATGTAGGGATATTGAATGTAATCCACGCCATGTCAACATTCTTGAATTTGTCAAAGATTTAGAAGTGAAACTTAACAGTCAAAATGCACGATTAGAAGACAAACTAAATACTCTTCTTGATATGATGAGTACGGCCCGATCTCACAATGACCAGCTTGAAAAGAAACTCGATGCTATGGAAAAAGAACTAAAACAAAACAGTACAGAAATACATACACAGCATCATATGCTAAAGAACTGCACTATGAGATTGGAAGAGCAAGTACAGTCAAACAAAGAACATTTACAGAACATCCAAGGAAATCTTCATAACACAAACACCCGCCTCAAACAACTGGAAATTGCGGTAGAAAATAAAGACAGACTTTTACGACTCTCTAATCTGATATTTCATGGCATTAAAGAAGAAAAAGGAGAAACCATCCAGGGATGCATGTCCAACCTTGTACTGTGTTTAACAAGAAACCTTCTGCAAACAAACTGGCAAGAGGTAGACATAAAAAGTATTTTTCGTCTGGGTTCCTGTCCCATTTGTCCAACCACCCACGCCCCATCCTTGTCAAGTTCAGCAGACGGAGAGATGCCACGGCCATCGTGAGGGACAGGGATGATAGGGACAGGATGCGGAGTCGGGAGGGACTTCGTGTTGAGGCTGATCTGACCAGGACACAGAGGACACCGTGCTGTATCTCAAGAAGCAGGGAAAGCATGCATAACTATATGAATGGAAGACTTATAGTGAAAGATTCCCATGCCATCACCCTGCGTTTTTCCAGCAGGATATCCAACCAGCCATCCAATGACTCTCTACCTCCCACTAGTGGTACTGCTACATCCTACTCTGAAGCAGTAGCGACATCACCACGCCACTGGAGCTCAGCCAGATCCGGCCGACACGGCACCCTGAGGGAAAGTGGTGACAACACCAGTCAGCACCAGAACACCAGTCACACTGCCAGCCTCGGCCAGCCTCTGCGTGAAGTCACCCTCGAGCAGCCCCAGCAGGATATTACCCTAAATCAGGCTCCATGCGAGGTCGTCTCCAATCAGTCCCCTCACGATGTTGTTGCCGGTCAGCCTCTTCATGGTGTTGTCATTGGTCGGCCCGAGTCTGAATTTTATTAACATTCAGTCCTCAGCAGAAGTTACCTAGAGCCAGTCCTTTCATGACGTTATTCCGAGCCAGACCCTCCACGATGTCCTCCCCAGTCATCCTCTGCAAGAACCCAGCTCCAGTAGGCCACATCATGACGTCATTCCTGGTCATCTGCATCATGGTGTCAACCAGATCTTACATCGTGTCGACGCCTGTCAGCTTCAGGCTGCTGTTGGCTTTGGTACCGATGCTGACACCTCCACCTCAGCTCCAGAGGAGGGTGCCAAACTTGACCCTCCCACTTCATCACTTACTGTCAACAGTTCCAGGCGCCATTCCCCTTGGGGTTATGGGAGAGGTTCTTCCCTACCAGGTACCCCACATCAAGACACGCCATTGAAAAATGTAGGTGTGGGTGGGAAGGGGAGGTAAAAAGGGAAGACTATAGGCTCACGTCCAAACCGAAAACGGTTCATGACAGTCAGCCGTCACCAGCGTTGACCAGAAACCAGTCTAGCAGTGGACAAATCTTCCTGTCCAAAGCAGCAACCCCCCCCCCCCCCCCCCCCCTCCCCAGTGACTGGCACTGTAATCAATCCACAACTGTACGTGATAGTGTGCAAATGCGGGCCAAGTCTTTAACTTTAACGAGTTTTGTTGTATCGTTGGACAGTCAATCGTTCAAATAGCCGTTTTTTTTTTTTTGGGGGGGGGGGGGGGGGGGAGGGGGGGGGTCGGAGAGGGGTCCCGCTCCATTGATTCAAACATACAGAGGCAGCCAACAGCTGAACCTCCACGCGATGTAATGTTACTTTTTGATAAATTCAATTAGCCTACTTGCTTTTTCATACCAGGCTTTGTGCTGCTTGTGGACACTGCTTCTGATATTGCCATGTGATGGCATTCATTTGCATGTCACGTTGTGAGGAGGCTCTTTTTTCTGATCAGATGGTGACAGTATTTTGGTCTCGTCTTTTTGTACTCCCAGTTCTTAAAGAACAGGGAGTACTTTAGAATGGGAACGAAGAAATACTGTCTGTGTGTGTGTCTGTGTGTCTGTCTGTGTGTCTGTGTGTCCGTGGTCAAAATGTGTTCCACTTGCTCCAGACAAAACTACTGGGTCGATCTTTCTGAAAATTTGTAGGTATGTTCATTATGGGACAAGGATGATGACCGACGTTTTAGTTTACCGTTACAGCCGTTACTAACGGCTGTAACGGCCTGTAACGCTTTTTCTTCTTTATGGAATATCTCCGAAAGTTCTTGGCCGATCTTTGTGAAAATTAGCAGGTATGTTCATTATAGGTCTCGGATGATGCCCGATGTTTTAGTTTACCCCGTTATAGCCGTTACCAACGGCTGTAACAGCCTGTAACGGTTTTTCTTCTTTATAGAATATCTCAAAAAGTACTGGCCGATCTTTCAGAAAATTTGTAGAAATGTTCATTATAGGTCACGGATGATGCCCGATGTTTTAGTTTACCGTTACAGCCGTTACTAACGGCTGTAACGCTTTTTCTTCTTTATAGAATATCTCCGAAAGTACTTGGCCGATCTTTGTGAAAATTAGCAGGTATGTTCATTATAGATCTCGGATGATGCCCGATGTTTTAGTTTACCCGGTTATAGCCGTTACCAACGGCTGTAACGGCCTGTAACGGTTTTTCTTCTTTATAGAATATCTCAAAAAGTACTAGGCCGATATTTCAGAAAATTTGTAGGTATGTTCATTATGGGTCACGAATAATGCCTGATGTTTTAGTTTACCGTTATAGCCGTTACTAACGGCTGTAACGGCCTGTAACGCTTTTTCTTCTTTATAGAATATCTCAAAAAGCACTAGGCCGATCTTTCTGAAAATGTATAGGTATGTTCATTATAGGTCACGGATGATGCCCGATGTTTTAGTTTCCCGTTATGCTGTTACTAACGGCTGTAACGGCCTGTAACGCTTTTTCTTCTTCATGGAATATCTCAGAAAGTACTTGGCCGTTACTAACGGCTGTAACGGCCTGTAACGGTTGTTTTTCTTCATGGAATATCTCAGAAAGTACTTGACCGATCTTTGTGAAAATTAGCAGGCATGTTCATTATGGATCAAGGATGATGCCTGATGTTTTAGTTTACCGTTGTAGCATTACTAATGGCTGTAACGGCCTGTAACGTTTTTTTTTTTTTCTTTATGGAATATCTCAGAAAGTACTTGGTCGATCTTTGTGAACATTAGCAGGTACGTTCATTATGGGTCACGAATAATGCCCGATGTTTTAGTTTACCGTTATAGCCGTTACTAACGGCTGCAACGGCCTGTAACGTTTGTTTTTCTTCATGGAATATCTCAGAAAGTACTTGGCCGATCTTTGTGAAAATTAGCAGGTATGTTCATTATGGATCAAGGATGATGCCTGATGTTTTAGTTTACCGTTATCGCATTACTAACGGCTGTAACGGCCTGTAACTTTTTTTTTCTTTATGGAATATCTCGGAAAGTTCTTGGCCGATCTTTGTGAACATTAGCAGGTATGTTCACTATGGGTTACGGATGATGCCCGATGTTTTAGTTTACCATTATAGCCGTTACTAACGGCTGTAACGGCCCGTAACGCATTTCTTCTTTATGGAATATCTCAGAAAGTACTTGGCCGATCTTTGTGAAAATTAGCAGGTATCTTCATTATGGGTTACGGGTGATGCGCGATGTTTTAGTTTTCCGTTATAGCCGTTACTAACGGCTGTAACGGCCTGTAACAGTTTTTCTTCTTTATGGAATATCTCAGAAAGTACGTGGCCGATATTTCTGAAAATTTGTAGATATGTTCATTATAGATCGCGGATGATTCCCGATGTTTAAATTTACCGTTATATCCGTTACTAACGGCCCATAATGGTTTTCTTCTTTATGGAAAATCTCAGAAAGTTCTTGGCCGATCTTTCTGAAAATTTGAAAGTATGTTCATTTTAGGTCACAGACGATAGCCGATGTTTACCAGAATAGTCATTACTAACGGTTACACCAGCCCAAGACGGTTTTTCCTCTTTATGGAATATCTCAAGCGTATTCAGGATAAACTGGGAGTACGTTTATATGCTTTGCATCTTGTTGTAATCTATCATTAACCATTGTGTCAAGGTAAACACACTTTTTGTTGTTAACGCTTTAATAATAATAGTAAATAAAGATAAAAGTCTTCTATTCTGAGACAAGAGATGATCCTCTCAGTATCGGTGACCTTTTAAACTTTCCAGTTTTCAGCCTCGTGGGTAGGCCTAGGTGGAAAGAATGATTGTGTTAAAATTTTCATGCCTGAATTATAGAAAACAAGATGCAAAGCATATAAACGTACTCCCAGTTTATCCTGAATACGCGTGAGATATTCCATAAAGAGGAAAAACCGTCTTGGGCTGGTGTAACCGTTAGTAATGGCTATTCTGGTAAACATCGGCTATCATCTGTGACCTAAAATGAACATACTTACAACTGTTCAGAAAGATCGGCCAAGAACTTTCTGAGATTTTCCATAAAGAAGAAAACCATTATGGGCCGTTAGTAACGGCTATAACGGTAAACTTAAACACTGGGCATCATCCGTGACCCATAATTAACATATCTACAAATTTTCAGAAATATAGGCCACGTACTTTCTAAGATATTCCATAAAGAAGAAAAACCGTTACAGGCCGTTACAGCCGTTAGTAACGGCTATAACGGTAAACTAAAACATCGGGCATACACGTAACCCATAATGAAGATACCTGCTAATTTTCACAAAGATCGGCCAAGTACTTTCTGAGATATTCCATAAAGAAGAAAGCGTTACGGGCCGTTACAGCCGGTAGTATCGGCTATAACGGTAAACTAAAACATCGGGCATCATCCGTAACCCATAGTGAACATACCTGCTAATGTTCACAAAGATCGGCCGAGTGCTTTCTGAGATATTCCATAAAGAAGAAAAAAAAACGTTACAGGCCGTTACAGCCGTTAGTAATGCTATAACGGTAAACTAAAACATCGGGCATTATTCGTGAATCATAATGAACATACCTGCCAATGTTCACAAAGATAGACCAAGTACTTTATGAGATATTCCATGAAGAAGAAAAAGCCTGACAGGCCGTTACAGCTGGTAGTAACAGTATAACGGTAAACTAAAACATCGGACATTATTTGTGACCCATAATGAACATACCTACAAATTTTCAGAAAGATCGGCCAAGTGCTTTCTGAGATATTCTATAAAGAAGACAAACCGTTACAGCCGTTAGTAAACGGCTATAACGGGGTAAACTAAAACATCGGGCACCATTCCTGACCCATAATGAACATACCTGCTAATTTTCACACAGATCAGCCAAGTACTTTCTGAGATATTCCATAAAGAAGAAAAAGCGTTAAGGCCGTTACAGCCGTTAGTAACAGTATAACGGTAAACTAAAACATCAGGCATCATCCGTGACCTATAATGAACATACCTACAAATTTTCAGAAAGATCGGCCTAGTGCTCTCTGAGATATTCTATAAAGAATAAAAAGCGTTACAGGCCGTTACAGCCGTTAGTAACGGCTATAACGGTAAACTAAAACATCAGGCATTATTCGTGACCCATAATGAACACACCTACAAATTTCCTGAAAGATCGGCCTAGTACTTTTTGAGATATTCTATAAAGAAGAAAAACCGTTACAGGCTGTTACAGCCGTTAGTAACGGCTATAACGGGGTAAACTAAAACATCGGGCATTATCCGAGACCTATAATGAACATACCTGCTAATTTTCACAAAGATCGGCCAAGTACTTTCTGAGATATTCCATAAAGAAGAAAAAGCGTTACAGGCCGTTACAGCCGTTAGTAACGGCTGAAACGGTAAACTAAACAATCGGGCATCATCTGTAACCCATAGTGAACATTTCTACAAATTTTCAGGAAGATCGGCCAAGTACTTTTTAATACATTCTAAAAAGAAGAAAAACCGTTACAGGCTGTTACAGCCGTTAGTAACGGCTGTAACGGGGTAAACTAAACATCGGGCATCATCCATGACCCATGATGAACATACCTGCTAATTTTCACAAAGATCGGCCAAGTACTTTCGGAGATATTCCATAAAGAAGAAAAAGCGTTACAGGGCGTTACAGCCGTTAGTAGCGGCTGTAACGGTAAACTAAAACGTCGGGCATCATCCTTGACCCATAATGAACATACCTACAAATTTTCAGAAAGATCGACCCAGTAGTTTTGTCTGGAGCAAGTGGAACACATTTTGACCATGGATACACAGACAGACAGACACACACACAGACAGTATTTCTTCGTTCCCATTCTAAAGTACTCTCTGTTCTTTAAGAACTGGGAGTACAAAAATGTATAATGTGCGTGGAGAGTCAGCAAGTTGCCCCAAGATGAATCTACCGCATGATTGTGAGTGGATTGTATTGTACTTTTTGTTTTGTATTGTATTTTTTGCAGTAGTGTTTGTGAGTCGACCAGAAATCTACAAACTTGGCTTATCGTTTTGTTACTTTTGTGTGATTACAAGGTGGTTGAATGCAAACTGTCACTTTTGTGTGAGGACAATGTGGCTGAATGCAAACTGAGTATGCTTATTAAAAAATCAGAGAGAGATACTACAGTGCATGTGCACATTTTGTGTTATGACTGTATATATTCTATTATTATCATGTCATATGTTTTATGTCAACTGTTCCACTCTCTAAGCAGATCTAGTACATCTACTTTAAGTCTGTTAAGGCCCGCATGGTTTCTTTTTTTGGACTCGCACGCTGGGATTATTTTTCCAGTGGAACACATCATTGGGATTTAAGATATGTTCATTTGACTTCAAAAAAAAAAAAGAAAAAAAAAAGAAAAGACGTTTTTGAATTTCTTAGAAATCAAAAGAGTAGTATAATTATGTTACAGGAAACACATATTCCTGTTAAACAAGAAAATTTTATCAGATCTAACTGGGGGTATTCTTTATGGTTAGCAGGTAGTGAAACTAATAAAATTGGAGTGGCAGTATTATTCAAGAATAACTTTGAATACAAAGTGCACAATGTAGCCAGAGATCCTGAGGGACATTTTCTTCTTCAGGGGCCGGTTTCATGTCGCCTTCGTTGCAGATACGAACTAGTTCGTAGCGAAAAAAAGTTCGTAGCTGTGAAAAATGCGTTTCATGACGACTACGTAGAGAGATTTTGTTCGTAAATAAGTTCGTAACTTTAGTGGTGCTACCCACCACCACTAACTCTGTTCGTAGCTACGCTGACAGCACAGCCACTCAGCTTCATCAGCACCCAGACTGTTTGTGTGGAGGGTGTGTGTATATTTAAGGTGTGTGTGAGCCACAAACTTCACAGAAAAAGAAGAGAAGACTGACCGCGTTCCATGAACTCATTTTATTAGACAAGATTTTCTGAGAACACGTTAAATTTTCTGTGATCACACCACGCGTGTGCTTGTGAGAAGTTTGTGACGGTAAAGTTCCTCTCTCTCTCTCTCTCTCTCTCTCTCTCTCTCTCTCTCTCTCTCTCTCTCTCTCTCTCTCTCTGTGCCACCTACCCCCATCCCACTCACCCTTGTACTGTCGTCAGCGATTTTCATTCTCCAGACAAGACTGCCTTCCACCCACAATGCAGATACTGTTTGCCTTGCGATTTTATGTAAATGGCAGATTTCAAGTTATTGGCGAACGTTTTGGGGTGTACGTGAGACAAACAAATTAACTCGAGAAGAAAGCATCCAGTTAGACGGCCTGTTAATTTACTGTGAAGTAGGAGTAACACTAAAGAACATGAAAAATAACACGAGCCCTGGATCTGATGGTTTCACACTAGAGTTCTATACATTTTTCTTAATTGATATTGGCTCATTTCTTATCAGGTCTCTAAATGATGGATTTGATAAGCAATGTATGTCATCCACACAGAGACAGGGTATTATCATTTGCATACCAAAAGATGAGAAGCCAAAACAATACTTAAAGATCTGGAGACCTATTTCTCTCTTGAATACAGCGAACAAAATTGCCTCTGCCTTAATAGACAATCGCATAAAATGCGTTATATAAAATTATTCACAGAGATCAGAAGGGCTTTATGGCAGGGCGTGAAAATAGGTGAAAATATAAGAAAAATCTATGATGTACTTCAGTATTCGGAGGAGGAGCATATTCCTGGTTTACTTCTCAGCGTTGATTTTGAGAAAGCATTTGATTCTATGGCTTGGTCCTTTTTGGAAAAAGCATTAAACTTCTTCAACTTTGGCCCAGACATTATCAAATGGACTTCTACTTTTTATAAAAACATAACAACCTGTGTGTCCGTTAATGGACTATACTCCAGTTGGTTCCCTATCAGACGTGGAGTGCGGCAGGGGGATCCATGCATGCCGTATTTATACTTAATTGGTGCAGAGGTCTTAATTAGACAGCACAATGATATAAAAGGAATTCAGGTGAGGGAGCAGGGGGTCCTCCTGTCACAATTCGCAGATGATACAAATATCTGTCTAGATGGTACAGAAAAGTCATTTAAAGAAGCTGTTAAAGTGTTGAAAAGTTTTGCACAGATATCGGGTCTAAAAATCAATAATGAAAAAACTATAGTAGTTTGGTTTGGAAGTAAGAAAAACTCAACCACAAGGTATATGCGTGATGAGAACTTTTGCTGGAACCCTGGGATTTTTAAGATTTTGGGCATTCGATTTTGCCTAGACTTCAATAGGATGATTGAAATAAATTTCCATGGAAAGTTACTTAACATTAAAAGACTTTTAGGGAGGTGGAGCAAGAGAATTCTCTCTCCTCTGGGTAAGAAAACAGTTATGAAAACTCTTGTTGTATCAAACCTAACATGCTTATTATTAAACTTGCCAGATCCATCTCTAAATTTTGTCAATGAACTACAAGCTGTGTTGTATTCTTTTTATGGAGTGATAAGCCCACAAAGATAAGAGGAAACATTGTGTGTAAACAATATACTGAGGGTGGGTTGCAAATGATTGATTTGCATTCTTATATTGCTTCCTTGAAATTGTCATGGTTAAAAAGACTTAATTTTGAGGAAAGCTTGCAAACGTTTATATACGCATTATTTCCCTACCTTGTGAACCAGCCAAAACTAGGTGAGGAATATGTGCACCTTTGTTTGAGGTCAAGTAATAACCTATTTTGGACAGATGTACTGAAACATTTAAGTGTTTGTATGCAAAATGCCTCCCCTGAAGCCTGCAAGTTCATGGTTTAATGCATTCACTACAGCAAACACATAAGAGGCAGACATGTTGTTTCTGTAAAGGAATGGGTTGATGAGAACATCTTTATTCACCAGTTATACAGTGTTACTGATAAGAGATTTTATACCTCTCATGAATTCCGAGATCCTCATCCAAACATTAACAGAAATAATTATCTTTTATATACTGGTATTATTAACGGTATCACTGAGCATCAACGGAAATGTAACATTCAGTTGGTAGATAGATATCGGGTCATAGAAACGAAAATTTGGAAAGCTGTAAAAGAAGGAATCAAGAGCATACAGGGATTACTTTTGAAATCTGATGTGTTGCCTGCGACGGTTCTAAAATGAAACCTTAGTTTTGAAAATTTGAACTGGTTCAAGATCTTTAAACATTGTAAATGTTTTCATGGCACAAAACTGAAATGGTTTCAGCTGCATATATTACATCGCCTTTTGCCAACAAAAAAACATTTATACCACTGCAAGTTTTTTGAAGACCCAGTTTGTAACTTTTGCCAGGAAGAAATTCAAACCATCCAACATGTGTTATGGAAATGTATAGGTGTACAGAACTTCTGGCTTGATCTAATGCATGTTCTTTCCACAGCCGTCCGGCCCAGATGAAAATCGGTCTGTTTAGTTTCTGGTGCCCTGGCCCTGAACCTGTTTGTGACCTTCACCGCTTTGATAAGCGCTGGCATTGCGCGTACACCACGCGCGTGTTTAGCAGCTGCAGACTATGAGTACTGCGTAATTTTTTGTGGTGAAGTTTTCTCTTGTGATTAATGCATTATTATTCTTCCACACTCCATAACTGGATATAATTAACTCTGTGTGTGATTTATGTGTTGTGATTCTTCTTTGTGCCGTTTGATATAACTTCGGTTCATACCGCATTCTTAAGTTGTTGGGGTTTTTTTGTGGGTGTTGTTCATGCACGTTCGTTTTCATCAGTTGCCAGTGGAGAGTAGTGTCAGTGCTGGTGACTTGCCAGGTGGGTCTGTTTGGTGCAGTGCTGAGACTTGTACACTCCACCAACCACTTATTTTCCTCTCTCTCTCTCTCTCTCTCTCTCTCTCTCTCTCTCTCTCTCTCTCTCTCTCTCTCTCACGTGCGTGCATACGTGTGTGTGTGTGTGTGTTTTGTGTGTGTGTGTGTGTGTGTGTTGCTGTTGCTGTTGTTGTTGTTATTGTTCTCTCTCTGTCTGTCTGTCTGTCTGTCTGTCTGTCTGTCTCTCTCTCTCTCTCTCTCTCTCTCTCTCTCTCTGTGCATACATAAGAGTGAGAGTGTGCAAGTGAGTACCCAAGCGTGTTTTAATGATCTCTGTCTGTCTGTCTGTCTGTCTGTCTGTCTCTCTCTCTCTCTCTATCTCTATCTCTGTGTGTGTGTGTGTGTGTGTGTGTGTGTGTGTGTGTGTGTGTGTGTGTGTGTGCATACATAAGAGTAAGAGTGTGCAAGTGAGTACCCAAGCGTGTTTTAATGATCTCTGTCTGTCTGTCTGTCTGTCTGTCTCTCTCTCTCTCTCTCTCTCTCTATCTCTATCTGTGTGTGTGTGTGTGTGTGTGTGTGTGTGTGTGTGTGTGTGTGTGTGTGTGTGTGCATACATAAGAGTAAGAGTGTGCAAGTGAGTACCCAAGCGTGTTTTAATGATGGAGTAAGCTGTAATACCTAGTGATCTCTCTCTCTCGCTGTGTGTGTGTGTGTGGTGTGTGTGTGTGTGTGTGTGTGTGTGTGTGTGTGTGTGTGTGTGTGACCAACCCTGCATTGGCTAGTCTTGTTGCTGTCGTGTAGGCCTACTTCATTCCGATCCTTTGTACGTGTGTGCGTGTTTGTAGCACCAACAATGGCGGAGGCGTTTTCGCACAACTTCTATGCGCGCCACTCCCTCCTTCCCATCTCTCTCTCTCTCTCTCTCTCTCTCTCTCTCTCTCTCTCTCTCTCTCTCTCTCTCTCTCTCTCTTTGTGTGTGTCTGTGCGTGTCAGTGTGTAATTCCAATCAAAGTAGGTGTGGGGTGGAAGTAAATTTCAATGTGTGTGTGTGTGTGTGTGTGTGTGTGTGTGTGTGTGTGTGTGTGTGTGTGTGTGATCCTTCTGTTTATATACCGTTGTTGTTGGTGTGTGGGTTTCTGTCAATACGTGTGTGCGCGCGCATGCATGTGTGTGTATATGTGTGTTTGTGTGTGTGTGTGTGCATGCTCTCTCTCTCTCTCTCTCTCTCTCTCTCTCTCTCTCTCTCTCTCTTCCCCCCCCCCCCCCCCAAGTCGTGAGTAGGCTCACCATGAAGATGAAAATGCGGCAACATTTTGCATTGGTGTGTGTACATGTGACATCAGTTTCAAATAATTCGAACGGGCGAAAGTACAAGTTCAGGTAGGAAGCATTTAATTGTTTATAACTGACAGCTACACGTTTAGCATGCTAAAATCTTGCTTTACTAAAAGCATGGTGTGGCTGTGATAGAATCAGTATTGGCATGCTTCACAAGCACGTAGAGCACACAGACAGACAAGCAAAACATGCCTAGGCCATGGTAGGGAAACCTCCCCCGTGTTCCCAGTGAAGCTAACCAGTGCTGACAGTGACTGTTTATTTGGGCCCTGTACCTGCTGTCAGGTAGGCATACCGCAAATAATTTTCTCTCAGTTGTAAAGGAAAGATATGCATGTCCAATATGTCTGAGTTTCGAGTGTGATTGAAAGGACGATGCATGCTCTCCACTGAGTTGAACTTTCATTTCATTTGTTGTGTATTCGTTTGTCTGTTTCAATCGTTTTTTTTTTTTTTGTTTGTTTTTGTTTTTCTTTTTTTTTGTTGCAAATCTTTGTGGTGCTTACCGGCAATGCGTATGAAAGAAGACCCATTCATTTTTGGTATCGTTCTGTCAGTCAAAGACCCCACAATCCAGTGACATCAGTCGAGCACAGTTCGCTGCATTCTGGTGCAAAATATTAATGGAGAAACACAGTACCGTATTTCCGACACACTATCAGCCAGACAGCTAGTATCACAATACGCGTAGGGAGGAAAGCTTGTGGGAGGTTAGCGCGAGGAAGCTGGCACTTGTAAGTTGCAGTCTGTTTACTCAAACTGTGGCCATCTCCATCCCTATTACTCTCGCCTTTCCTCTGCGACCGGTAGGTGGTCAGAAGTTATTGCCCTTGTCTTCTACAAAGTATTCCTCTGCGGACAAGTGTGTTTCCACAAAATGTGAACACTGTGAAAATTTAGCTCTGTCTGAAGAACTGATTTTGTTTGCATACAAAGATGGTGTTAAAACAGATTTTGGGCTAAATTACATTTTATTAAGTGCAAAATTCTATATATTTAAATAATACATGGCAAATGATGTACCCAGTGTACAAGGTTTCCTTTGTGTTATGAAAAACAGATATTCTGACCTTAAATTTACGCTTTCATTACAGGGTACATATTCTCAATTCTGTGAACAATGGTGGGGATACCAAGGTTTATTTTGAAATTTTTGCATTCTCCTATATCGATACATATGTGAATGGTTACTTGTAAACAATTACAGACTCTCTCTGTCTCTCTGTCTGTCTCTCTCTCTCTCTCTCTCTCTCTCTCTCTCTCTCTCTCTCTCTCTATCTATCTGTCTCTCTCTCTCTTCAGGTTTGCTTCTTCTTCTTGGTTGAGGAAGAGGCCCTAACCTGTAAAGTTTATCAGTTTATCATCACGGCACATTTTTCTCCTCTTCAGCACTTGTACACTTTCGCTTTCGTATGCACAAGGGCAGGAACCAACCAGGGGAGGTTTGTGCAGTGATTTTTTTTTCATAATAAGGCTTGTCAATCGATTTGGAGGTATCCTCCTTCTTCTTGGTTGAAGAAGAGGCCGCATCTCGTTATAATCTACTTCTCCTCTACAGTGACTGCCACAGTGCATGTTCATTTGACAGAGGGCATGGAAGAGAAAGGGTGACGAAAGTCAAACGGTGTATGTGTGCGTGTGCGTGGGTATGAAATGAGGACCTTGAAATACTCAGAATGTATCTTAAATACCTCTTAATTTTTTGTATCTCCTAAAACATTTGGTAAAATACTGCCTCATCTGATTTTGTCAATTGCTAGTCTAATTTGTGTAATTTGTATGGTGGTCTTTCATTTGCTTACTTATTATTCTATTATAATAATCTTCCTTTTTTATGTACATATTTTAATTTATCGATTTATTTATTTATTCATTTATATATCATTTTCTCTCTACTGCAGCTTGCTCGCCTCAATGTTTGTTTTATTGCTTGTTAAGTATGTTTGTATGTGTATGTAAATGTGGGTTTTTTCTTCTTTTTGTTTTAATGTTTGGAATTATTGAAAGGTTCTCTCCTTTACGGTTATATATATATATATATATATATATATATATATATATATCTGGTCATAGGGGACTACATTGAAAAGTATCTTTAAGGCGACCGGGGTTATCTTTGTCTCCTTTGTACAACCAAGGCTGAAATTAGGCCTTTGTAATCCTCAGGCACTGGTTTGTCCCTGTTGTTGTCATTAATGATCAGTATTCAATAGAAACAGATATAGCTTTTTTTTTTGCCGGTCGCCTTAAGGATTTTATATATTTGAATGTTCTTAGGGCGACTTCATGAAAAAAAAGGGCTCTTAAGGTGACCTCAACTTTACAGTAAAAAATCACTCTTAGGGAGACATATTCAACACTGATGTTTTGAACTGCTCTATGACTACTTTATTTATTTATGGCATTGTGTTGACCATATCGCTTTCAACCTTGTGTGTGTGTGTGTGTGTGTGTGTGTGTGTGTGTGTGTGTGTGTGTGCGTGTGTGTGTGTGTGTGTCTTTTTTCTGTTGATTTGGTAATTTTATTAAGTTTGTTTTAGTACGCTAGTTACCATAACATAGTGTTTAGCATCCCGTACTTCTGATCAGGAGACAGGGGTTCAGATGTCATCAGAGCCAAAATCATTGTGAGGATTTTGGGTTTTTGTTTGTTTGTTTGTTTGTTGTTGTTTTTTTGGCTGTGTCAGTTTTTGAGCCAGCCCAGTGGCACTGCACCCACACCGCTCATTCCAGATCTCTGTCCACAGTTGCACCCCAGACTGTTCAGCCACAGCCACGGCAATTGCTGCACATTGGGAGCAGTCAATGTCAAGTCCTTAAGAGGCAACCAACCAGAGGAGGCGCTGCACTCCCGCCGGATCACTTTGCTGTTCTGATCCAATATTGGCTTGACACCACCCATTACACCCCCTACTGACGACAATAATGGCTTAGTCACGGAGCCAGCGTGAGCGAGGCCCCCCACCGATGTCGCCACCACATCCATCCAGCGACATTCCCCACAAATGTGCCGACACCAGTAACCATGACATGAACTCACCAAGGGCACAGCTGTGGAGAGGAAACCGAAGCTGAGGTCACTATAAGAGCAGGGCTCTAAGGGCCACAAAACCTGAGACAGGTTTTTAATTATGCTGATCAATGAGGATGATACAGATGATGCAACGGAGTTCCATTTTGATGAGAGACTACATGACTGGGCTGTACTCGACGCTTACGTTCATATTATACCCCGGCATCAACCAGGTCTGAGACATACAGACATCTGCAGTGGTGGTCAAGAAATTTGAAAAACACTCACTCATTCATTAAGTAGATGAGACTCGACTGTGTGGTCCCAGTCTTTCCAACTGAGTGTTTTTTTGTTTGTTTGTTTTTTTCAGCCTCTGCCGGCTCTTACCCAGAGTAGGGTAAGTTTTAGATGCAAATGGGAAGACTGGGACCACACAGTCGAGAATAATTCTCTGTACAGATGCGACTTTGAAAGCACCTGCAGTGTGGGTCAGAAAATGTGAGCAACATTCTCAAAGTTGCATCTGTACAGACGATTATTCTCGACTCTTTGGTTCCAGTCTTCCCATTTGCTTTCAAAGTCCAAGCTAATCCAAACTTCCCAGCCGAGCCACTCATGTGGAAAAAGTAGGTCATAGTCACCTTCCGAAGCAAGCATCCAAATAGTCATGCCAAGATGCTTCACTGGTGCAAGTTTGGTCCTTGTAGGGCTTATACTTTGTCCAATACTGAGCTTATCCAAACATCTTAACCGGACATGATGTGGACGCTTGGGGTATAGCATAAGCCCCCCTCCTCTTCGTCGAGGTGAGCTAAAAACAATAACATTAACCTGTGAACCGCCTGAAATCCTGCTTCAGCCTATGCATCATCCTTATAACCCTCATCCATCTTCAAGAAATATTGAAAAATGTCTCGGGTTGCGTGACATTTCATGCCCTTCTCTCGTGGTAACCTCAGTTCCAATTTCCCTCCACTTCCATAGCTGTGGTTTGTGTCAAAGCCTTCAGTGCTGGGTGGTCTATGGGGTTGTCGTTGGATGAATGCAGTGACGGTTTTCTAATCAGTGGAAACACTTGCTCCGCGAGCAATCTGACACTGTTGTTAGCAGGGGGCTAAGTAGGTCATATCCTGCGTATTTTGAATCAGAACAGGCACTACTGAACCAAAGTGACTCAGCAGCAGTGTAGGGTCCTTCTACTGGGTGGCTTCACGTTAACTAAACACATTGATAGTGCCCTGAGACTCCTAGTGCTGTGACCAAGACAGAATAAACCTGGATTAGGTGTGCGTGGGAAGGTCGGAATGAGGGGCAAGGGGGTTACGCTACTGGGAGTGCCACAGAACGTAAGACAGAAAAAAAAGTTTGGTTTGATTTTGTATTTGCATGATGTCCGTTTTAGAAATGTCATTTTTAATTTCATTGAATAAACTGTTATGAATTACTTCATTTCTTGCAAGTGTATGTTTACATGCTTTAAGTCCATGTGCAACATTAAAAAAAAAACTGGTCTATTCCACCCTACTCTCCCTCAACACAGACATACATATATGCAAACAAAACCAGAGAGAGAGAGAGAGAGAGAGAGAGAGAGAGAGAGAGAGAGAGAGAAGACGAACACTGGAAAAACATACATGTGGCCACATGAAAATAAACACTCAATAATTTATATGCAAATGATTTATTTAACAAAAAACTAGAGACAATATGTAACTTATAAATCATGTGGTCTACAATCTGAGCATGTGTAACACATCCTCCCTCTCTCGCTACAAGAGTTACTTGTCCTGTTCTCTACCCCACCCCCCACCTCCTCCTCCCCCTCTCTCGTCTGCTTCGCAGGATTCCTCCTCTTTCTCAATAAAACAGAACATAGTCACATACATATAGTTAACTGGAAATGTATGTAAATGATGGTAAAGAAAAATCAGATCAAGCTACTTAATCATTATGTTTAAAGAGCAAAATAAACAAAGTGGAAACAGACTGGAAAAACATCAACAATCAGCAAAGGGGAGATCACCGAATCCAAACACCAAATTTGAATATTTGCCTTTCGTATCCTCTGTCTCACCCCCCCCCCCCCCCCTCACCCACCCCCTTTGTGTTTTTTTTCTGGTCAACCTTAGGATAAGTAAATTCCATAGAACTACGTAACTTCGTGTTCTCTGTAGTTTACAGTCTCATGTTAGCCTGCCAGATCTATGTTAACAAGTTGTTTCTCTCTTTTGTTCTCTCAACCCTTATCTAGTTGACCCACTCTGTCAAGTAAAAAAAGCCCCAAAACGTCATTGAAGTGTGTCACCTGCACCTGAGACGAGCCGTATTTACAGAAACATAATTTTGGGAGCCGCTAGAAATTTGGAGTTAACGCTCTCACATTGTTTTAACTCGGACTTTAAAAAAAAAAGTCCAAAAAAGAATAAGAATTACTTTACAAGCAGTTATAAACATAGATATTAGTAGCAGCCTAAGACGCCAAATAACCACCAACCTATCAGAAAATTTCCATAATAGTGACACCGAGAATAGACGCATACATTGCCCAAACAATGGAAGATGAAAGATATTCATAACAGAAACTGAAGACAGCTCAAAACTGAAGACAGTGGAAGCATTACAATGACGTTTAAGAAGAAAAAGACAGGTAAACAGACCAAGGGAAGCCAGAAAGAACAATACAATTAATTTTATTTTAAGAGAAAAAAGCCCACCTACACAGACACACGCCATTCGCTATCTCACAGTTGCCATTCCCTGTCTTCTGACATATAGCATTCCCTCATCTGACAGTTACCATTCCTCACAAGACAGTTATCATTCCCAGTCTAGCGATTACGATTCCCTCATTTGAGAGTTATTCTTCCCTACTTGGCAGTTATCATTCCATCATCGAACAGTTTACCATTCCCTCATCTGAGAGTTATTTCCTCATCTGCGAGTTGCTGTTCCCTCCCCTGATGGTTACCATTCCCTCATCTGACCTATATTCCCTTATCTGTGAGTTATCATTTCCTCGCCTGACAATGATCCTTCCTCCATCTGACAGTTACCATTCCCTCATCTGAAATTTACACATTCCTTCATCTATAGTTGCCATTCCGTCATCTGACGGTTACCATTCCCTCATCTGAAATTTACACATTCCTTCATCTATAGTTGCCATTCCATTATCTGACAGTTACCATTCCCTCATCTGAAATTTACACATTCCTTCATCTATAGTTGCCATTCCGTCATCTGACAGTTACCGTTCCTTCATATGACAATTACCATTCTCTCATCCTTCAGTTGCCATTTCCTCTGAGACTGCGTGACAGGGCTGTACTCTATGCTTAGTTTCATAACACAGGCCGGCATCAACCAGTCCCAGTAAGTACAGACACCTGCAGTGTTGGTCAGAAAATTCGAGCAACATTTCAGAGATGCATGATGAACTTCGAGTGTGTGGTTCGGTTTCAGTATTTCCAGCTGAGCTCATGATAAACTCAGCTCTGGGTAGGAGCTAATGAAGGTGGAAAAATTCCACAAATGAATGGCTCTGGTGAGAATCAAGCTCATTTCCTCCATCCAGGAATTCTTGAAGCTAACCACTGTGCTATGGCCACGGTCATGCCAGTCATTATTAGTCTTCGCTCGCTGACCCCCAGTAGACGATGAACAAAATGAACGGATGGTTTACCTGTAGTCTGCGACAGACAATCATAACACAATCATTTCTAAAAGCCATGGCTTCCAACAGAAACTTACCACCGCTCCTTGCCCACCCCACCTCAGTCTCCCACTTCTCCCTCTCTCTCATCCTCGCTGTTTTTTTTTCCTCTCTCTGTCTGTCTCTCTTTCTCTCTCTGTCTTTCTGTTTCTACCTGTTTCTCTCTCTGTCTCCGTCTGTCTGTCTGTCTCTCTCTCGCTCTGTTTTTCTCTGTTTCTGTGTCTGTGTCCGTTTCTCTCTCTCTCTCTCTCTCTCTCTCTCTCTCTCTCTCTCTCTCTCTCTCTCTCTCTCTCTCTCCCATTAAGACAAGCAGCCTCTTCACTTGGATGAATTTTGCTCCTCATCATCCCAAACGCTTTTTCCCTGTAGTTGCTATATATAGTGACTTACATGTTTTCCTTTTTTTCTTCTTTTCTCTCTTCTTCTTCTCTTTTTTCATTCACCCAGGGCTGGGTGGAAAATGTACAATTTGCTTACACTGGAAAAATAAAATTTCGTTCGTTCGTTCGTTCATTCGTTCTCTCTCTCTCTCTCTCTCTCTCTCTCTCTCTCTCTCTCTCTCTCTCTCTCTCTCTCTCTCTCTCTCTGTGATGCAAACAGCGCTTCACTTGAACTTTGCTGCTCATCATCCCAAGCACTGGGTCAATGCCCGCCGGGAGATGGACCGAGCTCTGATCACAGCAGACAAGCCAAATGGGGGCGCCACTCACAGATTCCTTCTATCGGCGACACGCGTGCCTCTTTCTCCGCCCTCGCTCACCCGTCTTCCATCCCTAAATACCCTTTTCTCCTCGAACAGAGTGGCTCGGATTTTGTTTCCGGTAAATCACGTCCATAATGTCTAAGCAGGGTGACACCTAGTGAAATCTGGGACGCCGATGTGAAATTACAGGAAAGAAGACATACCACCTACAGAGTGTTTCAAGATTTTATTCTTAAAAATGCAAATGAAAAAAAATTGATGGCATGTTGAAGAAAGCACTCCTGGGTGAGAACAAGTGACCAGAAACAGAAGAAAAAGATATTCGACAGAAGGAAACTTACTCATTTCTTCAAAGATGGTTTAGGCCTGCCAAGTATGGCTTTTTTTTCTTTAGACAGCTAGTTTTGTTTGGATGGTGGTGACAGTGATGGTGGTGGTGGTAAGGGCGATTATGCATTTGTGTGTGTGTGTGTGTGTGTGTGTGTGTGTGTGTGTGTGTGTGTGTGTGTGTGTGTGTGTGTATGAGAGAGAGAGAGAGAGAGAGAGAGAGAGAAGAAGAGGGAATATGTTTGTGCACGTGTGTGCATGCGTGCATGCATACATGTGTGCATGGGTGCATAGGTTTTTGTGTGTGTATTTGTGTTGTTTTTTTTTTGTTTGGTTGGTTTGTTTTTTTTTGAAGGGGGGGGGGGGGGGGGGTATGAGGAAAGAGCAAAAGGAGGAGGGAGTGTGAAGCAGGTAGTGGGGTCTTGTTCGCTTTTCAACTCGATCCCTCTGAAAAAGTTGGGCAGCCCTGTCAGTCTGTCAATATCACAGGAGCCGAGGGAACGACAAGGGTGTACATGGACCAGCAGCAGCTGAGTGATGGAGATTGTGTGAAGACGTCTGGACAGGAAGGAACACGGAAACCAGATGGGGGACTGAGGAGGTTTGGGAGGGTAAGGGTCAGGGAGTGAGGATGGGATTTTCTTCTATTGGAGGGGGGTGAGGGGGTGGGGTGCGCTAATGTCTTTTGGCGAGAAAGAAAGAACTGCAAAGAGTGGGAAGGAGTGTGGGAAAGGATGGAAGCTTAAGAAGAAGAAAAGCCAACCTCTTAGGATCACAAGAAATCTGCCTGGAGCTAAGGAGAAGTTTTTTTGTTTTTTTTCTGAAGGACACATTTTATTATTTTATTCTGCGTTTATTCATTTCTTTCTTGTTTGGTTACTTATTTATCTATCCACTATTTCAAGTGTCTATGGCATTTTTCTACACTGTCAGTAGCTGAAATGTCCCCTTCCATGTTCGTTTGTTCTACAGGAGAAAAATCTGGCTAAGCAGTTTGATTGTATTTAGTTCTGCTTGGTCTTTTCTCAATGTTTCCACCTAATGTGAATCATCATGTCTCGCTACACAAGACATTGTCGTATTTTTTTGTGGAGAGAAGGTTAAAAAAACAGAATTTGGAAAAAAGAAAAAAAAAATGATAATAATTTTGACGACTGCTCAGCACAGCTCTAAAATTCATTTTCATTCTTCAGCATGTGACGGATTTTTTTTAATTTTTTTTTTACTATCTCACCGTTAAGGATGTCCACGTTCGGGGACGAAATATGAATGTAACACCAACGTTCATATAGTTTTCGTAGGCGCTGCTGATATCTGATATCTGTCGCCTCAGTTTTTTTACATGTTGAATGGTGTTCAGAAATGCAATATTGAGGTGCTGCATTCAAAAACTCACTTCACCTCAGTTTTGCCGACATCGTCCAAATCGTCACACTCACACACCGATTCTCCCGTTCGGACCCCATCGTCCATTTTTCACACTCCCTACGCGTGTCTTTCTCACGCATGCGTGGTGACGTTTCCGGTCTGCACTGCAGGTCAACATGGCGAAGCCTCTTCAATCCAACGAAAGGGTATGTTTTTAATAACAATTAAGCAACATTTATTGATTTTTTTAAATCTTTTTAGCTGGTCTTTCTGTACATCTTTACAAATCTTCATTCTGTGTAGAACGACAGAGGTTGTAGTCAAAGTCAGGTGAGGCTGCTTAACTTAACTAACCAAATCTCGGAAGGCGTCTGATTTCTAGATCTAGGATTAGTTCTTCGGTAAACTTACAAATGATCCAGGGTTTACCAATAAGGGCTTAGGGTCTAGTACCTTTTCTTGATTGATCTCTTTGCATAACAAACATACGATGCGATCACATCAGCGTAACATTCCCAGCAGCTGAGATGAAATACTAGTTTTTGTACACGACAACCACTGTTGGGTGTTAGCCAGAATTAGAGGTTCCTGCCTAATAGTAGACAACTGTTCCAAACCTTGATCTTGACCAATAGTGACTAATTACGTTTGAGGAAAATAATGACAGGAAAAAAGGAATAAAAAAACTGTTGATTATGACTCAATACATCCATTATTTCTGTTCTTGATTCAGTGTTTGGACTTCTTGTTTATTTCTTACAAATGATCTAGTACAGATTAGAATTGAATGATATGTGATAGTAAAGTTGGCCAATGCTTGTCGTGTGTCACGCTCAAATGTCTCATGAATTCTTTCATTGAACTGGTATTCTACCCTTTCAAAACATTCTGCAACCTCACTATGGCTAGTCTGACCTTATATTTTGAAAGGTCACAAAGCTCACGAGGCCACATGTTTTGTAAGTATCACTCACTAACTTATCAGACCTATAAAAAAAAAGAAAATTGTCGCTATCACATTGTTCATTTTGGGGTACAAGGTCTACCACCACTATTACTATTAGTACTACTACTACTACCACTTGTTTGATTTGCTTTTTACTATATATCGATTTTTTTTCTTGCCCAGAGGGCTGGATGTAAAAAAGGATTCATGCTTAGTCCATTACCCTCTTAAAATAAAATTCGTTCGTTCGTTCGTTCTACTACTACCACTACCACTACTACTGCTGCTTCTGCTCTTATAGAAGTGCTACTGCTGCTGCTGCTGCTGCTGCTGCTGCTGCTGCTGCTGCTGCTATTACTACTCCTACTACTACTATGATGGCAATAATCCCTCCTTGTGTTTTGAGAGTACTCCAGTTCAGTGTTATGATGATGAAATGTGACATCATTGGTATACTTTTCCATATAACTGTTCTTTTCCAGAACTTGACTGAACTGAAGAACGTTCTCCTTACTAGAGGACTGCTTATGGTGCAAGCAGCCATAGGCAAGTTTACCTTTTTTTACTTTTGTGCCTTGCATCCAAGCTATTCAAACATGGATTTATATCAACAAAGACTTTCCCTTTCTAGTTAAATGTCACCCTAAATTGTTGGTGTATGATATCTAGCTATCTTCTTCCGTGTTTATCGTAGCTCACTTTCAGCTTGAGTGGATACCTTTGGTGGTTTGTTTGTTTATCCGCCTTCCTAGTTTTAACTCTGCAGTTTCGGTGTATACTTTTTTTCATGTCCTCCCATATGTCATTTGACGAAGTTTCATTTGCCGTCTATTCTTCTAAGAGAGCAGAGACTGAGAGAGACGGTTGTTTGTTTCAGCTTGGTATTCAGCTTTGATTTCAGAATCTTTTGGTTTAGATTGTATCTGATTTGCTTCTTTGCTTTATGTTGTTTGTATACGTTTGTTCCTAGTGTTGCAGTTACAGTTTACAGTTTACCTGGTCTGTCTCACAATCCACTCTTGGCCAGGATTTAGCATTTATCACTGACGTTCTCCATTTCTGGTCTATCATAATGTAATCAGTTTGATGTCTGTTTCCATCAGCTGGTGATGTCCATATATATATTTTCTTCTGTTTGGTTGTTTGAAGAAGGTGATTATGATTATGAGACTGTTGGCTTGACAGAAAGTTGCAATCATACTGCCCTGATCATTTCTGATTCCCAATCCATGAGGTCTTCTATCACATTCCCTGTCTTCATTTTCACCTACTTTAGCGTTTAGATCCCCCATTATTATGCAGATTTCCAGACTGGGTATCTTACCTTTTGTTGTTTGTAGGTCGTTGTAGAACTTCTTGGTTTTGTTGTCTGTGCTCTTGGATGTGGGTGCATAGACTTTAATGATGTTTAATGGAGCTGGCTTGGTGTTCAGTCTTGCTACAACTATTCAGTCACTATTGACACTGTGGCATTTTAAACATGCTGCATGCTGTTTGCCTAAAATGATTGCTACTGCATTTAAGTCACATTCTTCATTTCCACTAAAAACTACTGTATAATCTCCTTTGGTAAATAGGCCTTTGTCATTCCATCTTGTCTCACACAAGCCTGTAATGCTTATTTGGTGTTCCTCTAATTCCTACAATAATAAATCTGATTTGCCTAATTCATCCATTGTTCTTATGTTCCAAGTTCCTATGGTGATGTCTTTTTTTCCTTTTTGTTTTCTATTTCCGTTTGGGTAGTTTTGTTTTTAAGGAGTGTCGACGGTGCTGCTTCCCACTGCTACAGTCAGGCACATATGTGCCGTCATCATAACCGTATTCTACATTCCCTGACACCTCTCCCCAGTAACTTTTGAGGCCTGTCCTTCCCATTGTCATACATAATGATTATTGATGAAGTTTTCCAGCTGGCCAAAGAGCAAAAGCCAAGCACATAGGAACAACAAGATAAAAGATTACAAAAGGCTGAAAAAAGAAACAAGAACAAAAAAAATAATAATAAAGTATGGAAACAAGAATGCTAAAAATCACAGGGGCAAATCTTCAGAGATAATCAAAAGACATGTTTCAGCAATAAAAAAAGATGACATTAATAACAAATGTTCAAGGAAAAATTCAAATCATAAACAATAAAGAGGGTGAAACTTTAACAGAGATGGAAGATATTCTATCAAGATGGGATGAGTGTGGCAGAGAACTATTTCACGATGTGACAAGAGATGGGGATGGATCAGTGTGCCCTCTAGGGGAAGGACTGTTTTTTTCTATTATAGTTATGATGAAATTTTACCTCCACCCTGTCTCTTACTAGTTATGGAAGGAGCAACTTTCCGGTACTAGTCAATGAAAGGAATGTTTGTATTTCTCTGGACTGTTGTGTTAATACTACTCAAGAATGGCTCAGGGATAAGTTTCCTTAGGCTTGTGCTCTTAGAAGTGCTTGTAGCTCTAAGAGACAGAATTAGAGAGAAGTTCAAACATTCAATACTGAATGAACAACAAAGAACTGGCACAAGTTAAGTGCACTTTCACACATCAACTGTACTTGTTTCTACAAGAGTGAAATATTTAAATCAATTTCAGACAGTTCCTGGTGAGTTTTGGTTCCCACCATTTCATCATTAACAGAGGGAAAGTTCTGGATGAGCTGAGTTGGAGTCTACTTGGAATATCAGAACTTAACTGAAGTTGGAGAGGATAGTTGATGTCTCTCTTCTTGCTGGTGACTGATCTACTTTTATGGAGACCTGCTGCTCAATTGCTGTGGTGTTTCTTCACTACCAGGCATGCCCAGGGTAGACAGGGTCCCTGATTCTAGGACAAACAGAACCTCGCCTGTAGTTAAGTAGCTGAAAGTCTGGCTTGTCAAGTTCACACACTTGCCCTCTAGCTTTCAGAGGATGTGTGAGATCTCTGCCAACAAAGAATTAGACTAGCATACATAATATCTGCCATAACTACCCGTCTTCACTTTGGTTCAGATTTTGAGTTGAGTTTACAAAAGGGTAGGAGACAGTAATACAATGCTAAACAATGTTAGTCAAATAACTACTCAGTATTTCTTATGAATTAAATTGCAGTAACTTGGAATATACAAAGCCCAAGTACACATGTGATGTGGTCATAAAGTCACACACGACAAAGCGTTCCATCAACACTGGTGAAGTAGAAGGATGAAAGATGATGGATGCCTTTGACCGAAATTGAAAACAAAATGTATAATCTGTCGCCTTTGCTGATAAAAGTGAAAAATAACAAAACAATGTTCCATTTTCTATAGTCTGTAAACAATCTGTCTTCTTTCAGATGGAACAGACTAAAATACAATGGTAAACAAACGGCACTCATACAAACACATTTCAACTCCATTTTTCAGATTATCTTACTCAGTTGAGATGAGGATGTCCAAATCTTGATAACATGGGGTGATTTAAAAATGAGATGAAAATGTGTCTGAGATTTTTTTGCCAATAGAAGTTAAAGATAGGTAAACTGCACTCTACCATTATTCAATATTGATAGTTTGAACAGAAATAATAATGTTTAGATCAAAGTGAGTTTTTAATGGGTAAATCTGCATTTTGCCATTATCAGTGCAATGGTAACCAAGTGTTACTTTTTACAGAGGTTTTTTTCTTTAACTTTTTACAGAGTGATACACAATGACCCACATTCACCTGTAGATCTGTAGTGACAATATATGCTCTTTTCTGACTAATTCATCAGAATTATTCATAGAGTGCTGGTATTTGAGAGACAGAGTGTTATGTGGAAATACCATAACATCAGGACTACATGGTGCATTTTTGCACAATGGATTAAGTATGTGATACATGATCAGAACACTTTAGGTTCAGAACTGTTTAGTTTGGTGGAATACCTTGAATTAGTGATCACTTTTCATTATTTTCGCCTCATCCAGGTATAGTCCTGTACTACAGGGCTGACAAGATGGTGACTGTAGCCTCATTACACCACTTAATCACTGGAAATATGCTGAACTATAATTCCATGTGCCTTGTGTTCTTTGGGTTCTAACTGGGTATGTATTCGCTGAATTGCTTGCAGGTTTTGTGGGGTGTATGCCTGAGAAATGAGAGATGAAATTAATCAGTTCATTGGATGGTTTGAGAATTTCAAATTTGATAGCTTCTATCCTACTATACAAAGATTTATAATCATTTTTGAAACATTTGTATCTGACTGCTGGTTAGAATTATATCTATTCACTGCCTCACCTGCTGAAATTTCAACGAACAGTTCTTCACCAGTAAATCACAACCCATGTTGCAGATCGAAAGCTTGAAAGGGGAGCTGTGAAAACAGACAGCACACTTCAGTCTATTAATCTACATGGTGCTGCATCCTTTCCTGCACCCCGTGATGCACCTCCTGCTATACCTGCTGCTGTAGAACAAGAAGCTGAAGGTAGAGCTGTGTAAAAGTCTGTAAACAATCGGTCTTCTTTCAGATAGAACAAACTAAAATACAATGGCAAACAAATGGCACTCACACTCAAACACATTTCCACACCATTTTTCAGATTCTCTTATTTAACTGAGATGAGGATGCCATGATGAATTTGTTGGCGTATTATAAAAATGTATACAGATCTGTCTGAAAGTATTGAAAATCATTTTTACGTTTTGATAACAATAAAAATGTCAACTGACATTGTCATGTAGAAACTTTGTATGTACCCCTCACTATACAATCAGTAGACTCTTAGGTTTATGTCAGTTACATCCGGATCATCTGTCTGTGTGTTTTTAAAAGTGCAGATCAGCTAATCAGCATGTCCAAATCTTGATAAAATGGTGTGATTTGAAAAATGAGGTGAAAATGTGTAAAAAGAAAAACAAATATTTAAAAAAGGGTAACTCTGCATTTTGCCATTTTCAGCACAATGGTAACCAAGTGTTACTTTTTATAGAGTTTAAAAAACAACTTTTTACAGAGTGATGCAATGACCTACATTCACCTGTAGATTTGTAGTGACAGTCTGTGTTCTTTTCTGATTTATTCATCAGAATTATTTATAGAGTGCTGATATTTGAGAAACAGAGTATTATGTGGAAGTACCATAACCTCAGGACTACATGGTGCATTTTTGCACAATGGATTGATTATGTGATACATGATCAGAACAGTTTAGGTCCAGAACTGTTTAGTCTGGTGGAATACCTTGGAATAGTGATCACATCTCATCATTTTCGCTTCATCCAGGTATAGTCCTGTACTACAGGGCTGACAAGATGGTGACTGTAGCCTCATTACACCACTTAATCACTGGAAATTAGCTGAATATCAGAGCAAGGGCAGAATGTTGTAACAAAGGAGTGCTGATTAGTTTATCCACCACTTTCTCAAATCCACGTTTCTAAGAACCTAATGGACTATGAAAAGTTAGTCAGTTTTCTTTTTTTCCTATTAGACTATGTTACTTGACTCAACCTTCCCTAATTTTGTTTTCATAAAACACTCCGTGTTTGGTTAAGCAGCTGGTTCTGACTCAGGAAAACCTACAGTACCACACAACTTTGCCACAGCGCTGAATGTGCTTTCCCAGCAAAGTCATCTTGTACATTGCTTTCCACACTGAGCAAGGGACAAGGTCATCAACTTTGCTGCGACTCTTTGATCTGTATTTTGGCATCACTGTACCTTTTTTTGGCTGAGAGATGCAAAAAGTTATGCTGAAACCCCCCTCATTGACTAGCTTTCCCCAAGCCCTGCGCCTTTCAATCGAACTTTCTTCATTGCCAATACCCTAGCAACTGTAGGCTCTCTGCCACGCACTCTTTCAAGGTGATCACTCATCTTGATAACGACGTTCTGACAAAATGAACAGATGTGCTATTTGTTCCATTTTTCACCTGAGACAGGGACACAAGAACATGAATGGACGTGGGATCATGATTAGCAACAGACGGATCAGTGTTGTCTTTGTCAGTTTGCAATGAACCCCGTTCGCTCCATTCTGTACCATGAGACAGGCCTACATCAGAGTCAGACTGGTCAGTGTTGTCTTTGTCAGTTTGCAATGAATCCTGTTTGCACCATTCTGTACCATGAGACAGGCCTACAACAGTCAGACTGATCAGTGTTGTCATTGTCAGTTTGCAATGAACCCTGTTTGCTTCATTCTGTATCATGAGGCAGGCCTAGAACAGAGTCAGACTGATCAGTGTTGTCTTTGTCAGTTTGCAATGAATCCTGTTTGCTGCATTCTGTGCCATGAGACAGGCCTAGAACAGAGTCAGACTGATCAGTGTTGTCTTTGTCAGTTTGCAATGAACCCTGTTTGCTTCATTCTGTACCATGAGACAGGCCTACAACAGAGTCAGACTGATCAGTGTTGTCTTTGTCAGTTTGCAATGAACCCTGTTTGCTTCAATCTGTACCATGAGACAGGCCTAGAACAGAGTCAGACTGATCAGTGTTGTCTTTGTCAGTTTGCAATGAGTCATGTTTGTTCCACTGTACACCATGAGACCGGGATGCAACAGAACATGGGTGCTACTAAAAGGCCTAGTAATGGGATGGTCCAAACAGTCCTGGCCAGTGTATTGCGAGTGTTTATCTGGGATGATCATTTTCAAATTGCCCCACTTTATTTAGATGAGGTTGCTGAGATCTCCTTGTTTGCTCTTTGAAATGCATACACAGAGACAGTCTGGAACAAGCTTGGGAATAGTTTGTCAGTAAACTTGTTAACGGATATTACTATGTTCAGTTTTAGAATTGTATCTTACTCAGTGGATATGTTTCTTTTCAGGGTTTTCTCTAATTGATTTGTGTGTGTGTGTGTGTGTGTGTGTGTGTGTGTGTGTGTGTGTGTGTGTGTGTGTGTGTGTGTGCGTGCGTGCGTGCGTGTGTGTGTGTGTGTGTGTGTGTGTGTGTGTGTGTGTGTGTGTTTAAAATGCAAATAAGCTAATCATAGCACACTCGTCATAGTAAAGTGGGGGGGGGGGGGGGGTGCAAATGAGGCCAAAAGGTGTCTGTATGAATGTGATTTATTTGCCAAGATAAGTATTTGAAACAATAGGCTAGCTGCAACTTATCATTTAATGTAAGTATCAGAACACGATTTATCTCATGTGCTCTCATCTCTTTAGCACGTGTACTTTTTGAACTTTACTCTTAATGAGTAACTAACCTCACTTTATGCTACTAGGCATAGTGTTTCCCTGTTTTCACATAAGTACATTAATTTCATCTCATTTTACCAGGAGCATTTTGTTTCCCGAGTTACCATTTTGTTTTCAAGTCTAGGTATGGTCCGGATTGTATTGTAAAGTAACTGTTTCCCCCTCTCCCACCTTCTTTGACAAGGCTAGTCTTTGGTATTAGTTTGCCCTTGATGGTTTTGTTTGGAGAATAATTTTGAGAAAAGAAAGCTCTCCAAACATCAGGGATATGCAGTGTAATTGGATATCTTCGCTCAGATTTTGTTCATAGATGTGACATAAAGGATGCTATTTTCTCTGATGGTGAAGGGAATAAAAGATGTGTTTTATTCTAATTATGCGTTACGTTGACTTTTTGATTTGTATATTGTTCGCTCTAAGCGTCTTTGTTCCTGCTGTTCTGGTTGTCTACCATCTCTGTTGCTATTCCATTTTTTTTTCTCTTGTGACAGTTTCTGTGTGTCTTTGTCCCATGGTCTCTGGCTCTCTGATTCTGCTATACTGTCTTCCATCTCCATGTCTCTCTCTTGGCTTCCCTGTCTATGGCTCTCTGACTCTCCTCTAGATGGGAATAAAGATCGGAGGAAGAAACATCACCAACCTGAGATAGGCAGACAACTCTGCATGAACAACAAGAAACATCACAAGCATGAAAAGAATTCGCTGTCATGTAGATGCAGCAGTTTGCACGGCAGGACCTAAACTGAATGCCCGAAAAACTAAAGACATGCATGTAGGGAAAGAGTGCCAAGAACACCCAAAGATTCCAATAAACAAAACAAACTTAGAATAATTTTGTCCAACTTTTCAAGTACCTTGGATGTGTAAAAGCAAATGATGGCTGCTGCGCCAGAAACGTGAAAACAAGAATTGGCATGGCAAAACAAACAATGGTTCAGTAAAACATCTGGAAGGACAGAGGGGTTCCCATAGGCTAGAAACTAAGAATCTTGAAAATTCTGATTTGGCCTGTTTTAACGTATAGCTGTGAAACCTGGATACTCAGAAAGGATGAAGAAAATAAAACCAATGTAGCAGAAATGTGGTTCTACAGACGACTTATGGACAGACAGAAGAACAAAATACAGCATATTAAAAGAAATGAATGTTAAGTGCTAACTGCTGACAGTGGTCAACAGAAGGAAACTGAAATATGTAGGCCATGTGATCAGAAACACAAAGACAGGTTTGATGTCAACAGTCCTGAAGGGGAAAGTTGAAGCAAAGAACAGAAAGGGACAACGACACACCTCCTACTTCAACAACATCGCTGATGTCTGTGATTTGTGGATTAAGGAAATCGCCTACAGGTGTCTAACTATTGAGACTTGGAGATTTGTGACTTTGAAAACGGCTCCCACGGTCGACACAAGTGAAGGACAATACTGATGACGACTCTCCTCTATGTCTACTTCTTCCTCTCTCCGGCTCTCTGCCGCTGTATCCCCTGTCTTGTTATCTATCTCAGCAGTGACTTAAACACATCATTTAAGGTGTCAGTTACTGGAGAGATGAAAATAGAATCCATATAATGAATATAGAGGTATCAGTTTGCCCGACTTACTTGTGTCAGTCAACATCACACATGATTAATTGGCACATCGGTTCAACCATTTGTAAATATACACAATATTACCCAACCCATCATCATGCCAACTGAAAAGAAAGTATACATTTATTAGTATGTTCATATTGAAAAGTGAACACAAATATTCTGAACGCATTCTGTGTCAGCTAAATTGCCATAGATTTATTGAAGGTGGAATACCTTATAGTCACAGAGGAATATAATTGTTTCTCGGCTTGGAATTTGGGCAGCACTCCCCGGGGAAAGTACACAACTATGGTACCGTGCCACTCCCATTTTTGCCTTTGCAAGTTTGCATGCGATGTGTTTATGTCATCCATATCATTGACCATAATTGACCTCTTCTGAAGGAAATGGTGATGGTAATCTTAACTTGTTAGCGAGGTTATCTGCATGCCAAATTCACTGGAGCTGCTGTTATGGAGCCGCCGTTCGGGTTGGTTAGACGCTTGACTCGTAATAAAACGGATTCACTGCTAACAAGTTCAGATTCCTGGCCCAACTTTTGTCCTTGGGAGAGACACTTTCCAATCGTCCGCATTCCATCCAAGTGTAAGTGGTTACCTGACCGGTTAAGGGACGGTTAAATCCGTAGAAGGTGTGGGATGGCCTACGCCTTCCAATACCATTCCTAGACACGGTGAATTGTTAATTCACTGCCCCAGCAGCCAGACACGGCTATGGGACCAGTAACCTTTTGATATCATGCAGTGGACTCGGCCTATAGTCTCATATGGAAAAGTTAAATATTTCGAACACATTCTTTACTAAACTGAACTGCGATAGATTTTTAGGTATGCCGTACATTGAAAGGAACCGCCGTGGCTAAGTGGGTCAGACGCTTGACTTGTAATTGAACAGATTCACTGGTCACAAGTTCGCATCCCCGGCTTAAGGTTGTGTCATTGGGAAAGACACTTTATTCCAATTTTTCTCACTCCATCCAGGTGAAAATGGGTACCTGACTTCGGCTAGGGGAAGCACTGGGAGGGATGGACTCCATCTTCCAATACCATGCCCTAGACACAATGAATATCTAATTGACTGCCTCTACAGCTGGGAACGGCTATGGGACCTTTTTTTCAACACATTGAAAAATGAATAGAAATATTTGGAATGCTTTCTGAAATGCAAATGCAGTTTGAAAAAAATACGGACAGCTCTAAAGTAAATTTTGAGCATCACTTCAATCTTTCCAGCCATTTTTTCCCATTGTAAACAGATAACTGAGTAGTGAAAGAAAGCAACGTAAAGAAGATTGGACAAGTGTCATATGCATACTCTAAAGCTATTCGTTTAAATTCAATTAGCTGTGATGAAGTGTATCCAGTAGTCACTCCTTTTCTGCTGCATCTGTACATCACCTCATTTGTATGTGTGTATGAGTTATATTTTGTCACCTCATTTGTATGTGTGTATGAGTGATATTTTGTCACCTCATTTGTATGTGTGTATGAGTTATATTTTGTCACCTCATTTGTATGTGTGTATGAGTTATATTTTGTCACCTCATTTGTATGTGTGTATGAGTTATATTTTGTCACCTCATTTGTATGTGTGTATGAGTTATATTTTGTCACCTCATTTGTATGTGTGTATGAGTTATATTTTGTCACCTCATTTGTATGTGTGTATGAGTTATATTTTGTCACCTCATTTGTATGTGTGTATGAGTTATATTTTGTCACCTCATTTGTATGTGTGTATGAGTTACATTTTGTCACCTCATTTGTATGTGTGTATGAGTTATATTTTGTCACCTCATTTGTATGTGTGTATGAGTTATATTTTGTCACCTCATTTGTATGTGTGTATGAGTTATATTTTGTCACCTCATTTGTATGTGTGTATGAGTTATATTTTGTCACCTCATTTGTATGTGTGTATGAGTTATATTTTGTCACCTCATTTGTATGTGTGTATGAGTTATATTTTGTCACCTCATTTGTATGTGTGTATGAGTTATATTTTATCACCTCATTTGTATGTGTGTATGAGTTATATTTTGTCACCTCATTTGTATGTGTGTATGAGTTATATTTTATCACCTCATATTTACGAGTGTGTGAGATCAAAACTATTATTAGTATCACCCCACTTTGACCATCAATCCACTTTTTACAACATATCAGAACAGAAACACTTTTGTGTTCGCCATCTTCAACAGCTCACCGCCAATGCACATTACTGACTTGGGGATGAATACACACCATAGTATGGCTCAGAGAGCGACCCAAAGTGCCACCTCACTTTTGCGACATTTGGACGTCACCGCATTTGTGTCATTTTAAAAGCATGTGTGCACGCATGTACGCGCGCACGCACATATATACAGACACACATGCACTCACACACACACACACACACACACACACACACACACACACACACACACACACGCACACACACACATGTGCTCTCTCTGTCTCTGTCTCCCTCTCTCTCTGTCTGTCTCTCTCTCTCTCTCTCTCTCTCTCTCTCTCTCTCACACACACACACACACACACACACACACACACACACACACCACACATTCACAGCCACGCACGCACGCTCGCACGCACATACGGCCAGCTCGCGCGCGCGCGCGCGCGCGCGCACACACACACACACACACACACACACACACACACACACACACACACACACACACACACACACACCTGATACCTGTATTTGAATTGTTTGAGTTCTCCATTCCCCTGAAAGTGTGGAACTACTTTTTTGTGCATCTGTTATGCCTATAATTTATAATGCCTCCCTCGTATTATTACTGAAATTGGTTTTACTTTGTACCTACTGTACATCTTTATGTACATTCCACAACGATATGTTACCTTATCCTTGATAGCTTGCTTGAAGAAAAAAAACACCCTATCTCTGAAAACGACTTCTGTGATGCCAACTACATTTACATGTCGTCATTTCTACACACACATATACACACGCGCGCGCGCGCACGCACGCACGCACGCACACACGCATGGAGAGAGAGAGAGAGAAGAGGGAGGGGAGGGAGAGAGAGAGAGAGACAGACAGAGAGAGACAGAGACAGACACAGACAGAGAGACAGACAGACAGGTAGGCAGACAGACGGACGGACAAACAGACAAACAGACAGAGACAGAGAGGGAATATGAAGAATTTACCAGCAAAAGACACACATATCTGGGAAGACAAATGTCTATACATATGCCTTCTGGATATTTAGGCGATTTGATATTCATTAAGATCAAACTAGCCTGCCCGATTAAGCGTAACCAAGCATTGTCTTAGTCAAGGTCATTTTATTCAGTTTACTTTTCTTAATTTTGTTTCAGTTTTGAAACAGTTAGTTTAGATACAGCACTATGTTTAGAATGAATATAGAATCTACATGACATTGTTGATATACGTATCAGTAGGAAAAATGTATCCTTCGTTTCCATTCATAAATGTCATGACTTCGTTTAATTAAAAAAAAAAAGATCTTAACATCCTGTAATGGTTTTGTTTATGACACAGATCAGGGACATCTCTGTCGAAAGAACAAATATGAATTCATAAATAGTTTTAAAATTGGATCTAAGCTACCATTTCAGCCAAATACTAACCTCTGGAACTGCTAGTAATAAGTCAATGGAGACTGGGGATAATATCTAAATCACCCGATCAGGAGATTGCGTGACTATAATGCTTACCTTGAAGATATTAAGTTTCCCTGAAAAATAAAATCCAGATACAGCATGGTGACTTGTTCAAAGGGGCACTCTGCAATACACAAATGACAACTTCCTTACATCTGGTGACTAAAATTCCCAATAATGCGAAAATAATAGTTTGTTCATTTCTGTGACAGGAATTCAATTCTTAACGATATTTAAATCTTCATGTTTCCCCTAGGTATAGAAGGAAATTAGTATGGATGGATGAAACAATTGCCCATGTTGTGGTTGCAACGGAGTTCAAGGAAACGCTAATTCCATACAAGTGTGGGGGATTAGGAAAACACTTTGAGGAATATCCCAACAGAGTCCACTTCAGGTACTACATATATCACTGGAACTCGGCAGTTGTACTGTGGGATTGTATACTTCAAGCAAAAAGATATGTATTTCATTTTCTCTGTAAACTTGACCAGCCAGTTAACCCGTTAAAAAGTGGCGTAAAGTCCCCCTGGTTGAACACCAGTGCTAGTTCTTTCGGTTTCCATTTTACATCCTGCCCTTTTAACTACACAACACATTCGTTTTTGGCCTGTGATGTTCACGTCAACTGCTGGGGCAGGGATGTTGTGCAGTTTGGTGCGGACATTCACAACTGGGATATCCCTTTCGCTTCTTCCTGTCCTGTTCCAGGGATGACGTCTCTTCCTCCATCTTATGCCTGTGATGCAAGTAGTGCACGTGTGCCATACACATTTGTATGTGACCATCGGCAGGACTGTGGAGACAATAGTGATGAGTCATTCTGTCTGTTTTCTCCTTGTCAGGAACATGGAGCTCAGCAATGTGGAGATATTACACAGGTATTGCTAGGTAGCTGTCTGTTCTTGTCATGAAGTTTTCCCTCAAGTGATATAGAATACCTTATGCTTTTTGTGTCATAAATTTAAGGGTTTTTTTATCTACATTTGTTTATAAGTAGGAAAACATAACTTATAACACACAGCACAGACAATTTCATTAGCGTATGTTTTGTTGTTGACGGTTTAAAACAGGTATACATCAGTTTTTTTATTTGTTGTAGCTGTCAGGCGTGTCTTGATATGCCTAGTAGTGAGTGTCATATTATTTTGCCTTAGTATTATCATAGACAATCGTAATATGTGTTCACCAAATGTTGTCTCATTTTATGAATGACACATGTTCCAATCTGTTACGTATTTTCACAGTGCTACACAGGTAATCAGTACTGTGATGGACAAGTGGACTGTATGAATGAAGTGGATGAAAGCAACTGTCCTGTCACCAGTGAAGAAAGGGAACACCATCAACATCCTTCATCTACAGTGGGTGTGATTGAGTTTGTAAAAAATGGCAGCACCATCATCACCCCTCTCCACACCGTACAGGATGGACAGGCCTACTCTTTTCAGGCTTGTCCAGACACTCACTACCAGTGTGCACACGATGGATACTGTCTGCCTGTCTTTACTAGGTGCAACGGTTTGTATGACTGCCCAGACCACGAGGATGAAACCCACTGCGACATCTACACCTGCTCTGGTTTTTACCGTTGTTTTGATTCTCGGGTTTGTGTGCATCCGAACCAAGTGTGTGATGGCATCAACCATTGTCCTCGATCAGATGATGAATTGTTGTGTAATCAACACTGTCCACAGCAATGCATTTGCCATGGTCTAGCCTTTACCTGTCCGCGACCTTTCTCTGCTCACAGTTATCCTGAGCTGCGGTATTTGAATGGCAGAGGCAGTAGAATGACCGTCTTTGAAGTGTCAGCCAACAACATGTTGGTGTACCTCAGTCTAGCTGACTGTCACCTGAAAAATGCTTCCAACGTCACGATGTCTAATGTCGTCACCTTAGACTTCAGCTTTAATAGACTTCGCAGCATTCCAAAGGGAATTTTGTTGAATAGTAGGAGCCTAAAATCATTGTTTTTATCTGGTAATCCCATTGCAGGTTATCTCAAAATGAATGCAATAAGGTCATTTTCTCAAGTCAAAACACTCGATCTCTCACAGACTATTCTTTACTCCTTGGATTTCTACATTGTGGCTCTGTTTCCAGAGGTCACTTTTCTAAATTTGTCACATAGTGGCATGCAGTATGTAAACGAGGAAGGTTTTCAGCCAATGAGCAAGCTTCAAGTTCTGGACCTGAAGGGATGTCCATTGCTCAGCATTGACAAAAATCTCTTGAGAGGTCTGGATCAGCTGCACACTGTTTATGCTGACAACTACAAGATATGTTGTACAGCCATGCTTTTTCTAGATTTCATAAACTGTCACTCACCACAAGATGAACTGTCTTCCTGCCAGGATCTTTTGAGATCTAACTTTTACAGAATCTGTTTGGCTCTCTTCAGCTTTCTGGCTTTGATAGGCAATGGTGCAAGTTTTGTGTTCCGCATGGCCTCTCTGAAAGGAAGTGGCTCGCCAGGCTTTAGTGTCCTTGTTCTTCACTTGTGTGTCTCTGATTTTCTGATGGGCATTTATTTGGCAATCATAGGTATTGCTGACAAAATGTACCATTCCGTCTATGTTTGGGAAAATAGAACATGGACACGTAGTGCGCCGTGTAAACTAGCCGGCTTTTTGTCTCTACTATCGTGTGAGGTGTCTTCTTTCTTAATATGTTTGATCACATTAGACCGCTTTCTTGTTGTTCGCTTTCCATTGAGTTTCTTGCACTTTAGAGGATGGAATGCACAACTGGCTGCTTTTCTGTCGTGGGTCACGGGCTTTGTTCTTGCTGTTGTTCCGCTGCTGCCTATTGTGGCTCACTGGGAATTCTACAGTCAGACAGGGATCTGCATCCCTCTTCCTGTCACCAGAAAAATATTCGATGGTCAGAGTTATTCTTTTGGAATTATGATTGTTTTAAATTTCATTCTGTTTCAGGTGATTGCTTTTGGTCAGGCAGTTATATACTGGTCAATACAATCAAACACAATTACAGGTGGCATGAGCAGTCAGCGTTCGCAGGATGCCAGTATTGCCCGTCGACTGTTCACTGTGGTCATGTCAGATTTCTTGTGCTGGTTTCCCGTTGGTTTACTAGGGATTCTGGCCTCACAGGGTGTGTCTGTGTCAGGTGAACTTGACGTTGTGATAGCCATCCTTGTGATGCCATTGAACTCTGCTTTAAATCCATTTCTCTATACACTCAATCTGTTGTTAGAAAAACGGCAAAAGCAGACAGAGGAAAGGCTTCTTAAACTAATTGTGTCTCCGAATTGTTGATTTTTATATTGGACAGTGACATTGTTGTGAGTAGTACAAATACACACGTGTCAACAGACTTGTGTTTGATTTACATTTTCAAAGGACACAGTCAAAGATTGATATGAGAGAGAGAGAGAGAGAGAGAGAGAGAGAGAGAGAGAGAGACAGACAGACAGACAGACAGACAGACAGACAGAGACAGAGAGGGAGGGAGGGAGGGAGACAGACAGACAGACAGGGAAATCATGCCCAAGTTCTTTGTGGTTTCATGTATGTTTGTGTGTGAAAACAGTATGTCGATGGAAAACAACGACTGCTTGTACAGGCTTAAAAAATGAAGTCTTGTGCCTTGGCCCACCTTGTCATGAAAATCGTGCAGCATACATGCGTGGCTGAATGAGCTGAATGAGAGAAAACGTGGTCGACGACGTCGTACAAACAGCAAGGCATTGGCGAGGATGAACGCCTCGGAGTTTCTTTTTCTTTTTTTTAATTTTTATTTTTTGGTAATGACACTGGAAGTGTCTTTTTTTTTCCAATTTTTCATATTTCAGTAAATGGTAAAGAAAACAGCAGTTATGAGAGAGTTACACCATTACAAATTCTTCCCACTGAGACTGATAATAAAAAGAACATCATCATGATATCGTTGACACAGACACGTGGGGAAAACGCTCACCCTTATGAACAGAATATACAAATGAAAGTAAATGAAAATAGTAATAGTAAATAGCAAACAAACCAACAAAACAAAACCAACCAAACACACCAAACGATAATGCTACAGCAGCCACAATACCATAATCACTTTACAATGTGTATATTACAATAGTATAAACAAGACATGGTATTTATAATCAACATCAAAGAATATTGACTTATAAGAATGCCATTCATCAATATCATCATCAAATTTACATAATGGACATGTTACGATAGGATAAACAAGACATGGTGCTTTTAATTAATGCATACGAACATTGACCTATGAGAATTTCATTCCAATTTGAACTCATTAGTGTTCATATTTGCTTTATGAAGTACTATTTCATCATATTGGTTATGCAACATTTTAAAAACAAAAATGTGCGTCCTCGAAATTAGCTTACCTTACCATTTCACGTTCGTTCATATGCTGCTCGGTTAGTATAATTATCAGATCAAATATGTTTTTTCCCCGTCTTTCCATACTAAAAAACCACGAATTTACAAGAAATATGCATATTGAAAACGTTTTCACATCTTTCATTCACATTTCTTCTAAAGAGGTTCAACCGTACAGCTGTGTAGTTCCATATAAGGTACAGACGCTTTATATGGAAACTGTAGGAATGGATGTGGATTAAACAACTAAAACTGAAGATACCTCCTCAAAAATCCAGGTGCCGGCGAGAGATCGTTAACATCTCAAAGCAAAAAAAAAAAAAAAAAAAAAAAAAAAAAAAAAAAAAGAGAGAGAGAGAGAGAGAGAGAGAGAGAGAGAGAGAGAGAGAGAGAGAGAGAGACGAACAAAACGCAAAAATGACGGCTGTCTAAGAAGCTGAAAATAAAGGATTGGAGAAGATCTGGGAAGACCTGAAAGCACAACACTGTGCCCTCAACAAAGCAGAATTAACAAGAAGAAGGACAAGAAGGAAGAAAACCTTGAATTGTTTATTCACAGACCCCTTCTAGTTTCCCAGGAAACTATTTGAGCAGCTGCAATCTGGAACACCCACAGTGGACAAAGAAACTCTTGAGCAGTATCTGAGGAAAACATATTTTCACCCTCAAAGCGAAGCGCCACTTGAAATGCAGGGCTAGGTACAGTCTGCAGTGCCAGACAAAAGGTTCAATGACAAACCATCTTCACTGGATGAGGTAAAAAAAAAAACTGGTTAAGAAAGTCAGAGCCAAGCCTTTGCCTGGGCCAAAGGGAATATCTATCTGCTGTATCAGAAATGTCCCAACGTCCTCGAGTGGCTCCATAAATTTATAAGAACAGTAAGGAGGAATTTGAAGATCAGCGATCAATGGACGATAGCTAACGGAGAAACTGGAATAACATCAACCAGTTTAGCCAATATCACTTCTGAACGTGGAGGGGAAAAATCTTCTCTGTCGTGGCAACCAGACTGAGTAAACACCTGACAAAAATGAGTATTTAGATTAACAAGTCCAGAAAAGAGACATCCCAGGCGTCTGTGGCTGTGTAGAACATGCCACTTTGATTTGGGAAGCATCCCAAGGAGGTAGAGCAGAGAAATGGAACCTTGACGTAGCGTGGGTCGATCTGGCAAATGCACGTCACTGGATGAGGTAAAGAAATTGACCAAGAAAGCCAGATCAAAATCTTCGCGTACGCGTAGGCCAAATGGAAACCCACGTATGTCGTTCAATAAATGTCGCAATGTCCTTGAGTGGCTCCATAAAAATCATGCAATCAGCACGGAGGAACTTAAGAGCAGCAACCAATGGATGATAGCCAATGGACAAACTTGAGTGACTAATAACACTTCTGAACGTGGAGGGAAAAAAACTTCTTCTCTGTCATGGCAACCAGACTGACTATATACA
>CM065738.1:38458429-38523429 GCA_033310375.1 Conus canariensis | reverse complement strand
TCTGGATGCTGAAGGTTGCGGCCAGCTATGGCCTCCAAAGCTGACAGCGAATCTGACAGAACCAGAAAATCCCTCTTCGTAGATTGTGAGATTACCCTCACCGCCAGAACCAGAGCAGTAAGTTCAGCAGAATAGACAGAAGCATCTGGAGGTATATGTTTTAACAGTATCTGAGAAGAAGCACCAGGACAATAGGCTGCACAGGCCACTCCATCCTCAGACTTGGAACCGTCAGTGAAAATTTTCTGACAGGATGGAAATTTTGAACAGAGGTCAGCATACAATGCCTTGTATGCCTGAGAGCTGGTAGACTCTTTACGAAAAGCTGCAAGATCAAAACGAATCTCTGGTGTGAAAAAGGTCCACAGAGGCTGATCAGGAAACTTGGAAAAATCAGACACAACTCCTAGGTCTAGACCTGCATTCCGCGCGTGAGGCTGCATACGAAGACCAAACGGCGGAATACAGTTAGGGTTGTTTTCGAATTTGCTTTGAAACGGGGGGTCAAAGACACAGTCATAGGCAGGATTCTTCGGTTCCGAGAACAGTCTGACATAGTAATTCAGAGACATTTTCAGCCTGCGGTTGGACAGTGAGGGTTCACCTGCCTCTGCGTACAGGCTGTACACAGGGGTGGTGCGGAATGCTCCAAGACAGAGACGAAGCCCTTGATGGTGGATAGGGTCCAAGAGTTTTAGGTAAGACGGTCTTGCAGAGCCGTATACAGCACAACCATAGTCCAGTTTGGAGCGGACCAAGGCTCTGTAGAGGTGCAGCAAAGTTTTCTTATCAGCGCCCCAGTCAGTGTGTGCTACGACCCGCAGAATATTCACAGCTTTCTGGCAAGAGGTTTTGAGGTTTTTGATGTGGCTGAGAAAGTTGAGTTTTTGATCAAAAATAACTCCCAGGAATTTGGCTTCTTTTACAGCTGGAATGGTGGACTTATCCAGACAAATTTCAGGATCGGCAAAAAATTGACGAAAATTGTGAAAATGGATTGACTGAGTTTTGGTACGTGAGAAGGTAAACCCGTTTTCCTCGGCCCACTGTTGGATCTTGTTGACACAAAGTTGGAGTCGACGCTGTACGCTGGCGTAAGAAGCTCCAACTGCGTACAGTGCAAAATCGTCAACGAACAGAGAGGACTCAGAACCCTGGCTTACCGATTTGACAATATCGTTGATTTTAATGCTGAAAAGAGCTGGAGAAAGGATGCTCCCCTAAGGTACACCCAACTCCTGCCCATGGATGTCAGAGAATGTGGTGCCAACACGCACCTGGAACTGTCGATCAGCCAGAAAGTTTTGGATAAACAGAGGCAGGTGACCACGAAAACCAAGTTTGTGCAGGTCCATAAGGATTCCTGATTTCCATGTGGTGTCGTACGCTTTTTCTAGGTCAAAAAAGATAGCGACCACATGCTGCTTATTGACAAAGGCGTTGCGGATGGTGGTTTCCAGACGGATTAAATGGTCAACTGTCGAGTGGTACTTCCGGAAACCGCACTGCTCACTGGCCAAAAGGCCATCGGTTTCTAGCTTCCACATCAGACGGGAGTTGACCATCTTTTCCATCAGCTTACAGAGGCAGCTAGTCAGAGCTATTGGACGATAGTTTGAAGGGTTGGTAAGGTCCTTTCCAGGCTTAGCTATTGGAATGATCAGGGCCTTCCGCCAGGAGGGCGGAAAGCACCCTGTGGTCCAGATATGGTTATAGACTTTGAGAAGAGTCTGGAGACAGCTGTCTGGAAGATGTTTCAAAACCTGATAATGAATGTCATCCAGACCAGGGGCAGAACCAGTACAGGTTTGCAAAGCTAATTTTAGTTCAGTGATTGAAAAAGGAAGATTGTAGGCTTCAGAGTTGTCTGATGTGAAATTGTATGAAGATTTCTCTCTAATCTCTTTGTTTCTTAAAAAGGTTGCAGATTTATTTGAAGATGAGGAGTTCTGTTGGATGGTGGAGGCCAACAGATTGACAACAGCTTGTTTGTCAGTGATCAGAGCATCGGCAAGTTTCAGGTGATGAATGGAGGGGTTGGTGTTCTTCCCTTTGATTTTTCTGATGATGTTCCAAACTTTTTTTTTGAAGTTTTAGATGTCAGCCCGGAGCAGAAGTTTCTCCAAGACTGACGTTTACTGATTTTGAAAGTGTGTCTTGATTTGGCACGGAGTTTCTGATGGGCTCGAGCGTTGGGACCTGAAGGTCGTTGGTATATCCGACGCTGAGCTCGTTTGCGTACTTTTGAGACGTGTTGGCAGTCAGAATTAAATCAGGGTGTTTTGGGCATTTGGAGTTTGTCGGAAGACATTGGAATACAGGTTTTAGCACAGTTTATCACAGTATTGGTCAAAGATTCAGCTGGGTCTGGACTCTGAAGAAAATCAATTTCCTGGAATTCTTTTGAAATATTGGTGGCAAAAAGATTCCAGTTTGCCTTCTTACAATTAAGATGTTGTGATGAGACAGAGGCGTTTTCAGTTAATACGGGTTTTAAAAGAACAGGGAAATGGTCACTTCCGTGCAGATCGTCATGCACAGACCACTCATTGTCCAGGACCAGCGAGGGGTCACAAATCGACAAATCTAAACACGAAAGTGAACCTGTGGAAGAGTGGAGGTAAGTTGGAGCTCCAGCGTTCAGACAACACAAATCAAAGTCTGAAAGGACATCTTCAAGAAGCAGACCTCTGGATGATGAACTGACACTACCCCAAAGAGGATTGTGTCCATTAAAGTCACCCAACAGCAAAAAAGGTCGAGGAAGTTCTCCAATCAGACTGACAAGGTCCTGACGACAAACCGGGACAGAAGGTGGCAGATAAAGTAAGCAAATTGTAACAGTCTTGTGGAGAGTGATTCTCGCAGCTACAGCCTGAAGGGAGGTAGTCAGAACGACAGGACTAAACAGCAATGTTTTATGTAAAAGAAGGGCAACACCGCACGACAGTCCCAATGTGGATAGTTGTGCAGGTTTTGAAAGAATATTAAAGCCAGAAAGAGTGAAGGTCTTCTGGCTTTGAATTTTAGTTTCCTGAAGAGCCACGACGGAAGGTTTTATAGTTTGACACAGAAGCTGCAGCTCCTCAAAATTTGAATTTAGGCCACGGATATTCCAATGGATTATTTTACTATCCATGGAGCAGAGGACGAATAGGAGAGAAATCAGGTCATCTCCTCATCAACGTCTGCATCCAATGGAGCAAATTTATTAGAAAGTTGAACTGGACTGTTTGGGTCTTCAGACCTGCTGGCAGACTTGCCCACAGGTGAAGAAGGCCTGGATTTTGGATCTTGCATGAAGAAAAGTTACATATTTTTGGTACATTTAAGAAGATCACGTCATCGATAAGTGCTCTGACCATCACAGCACTGGTGAATCCATATGAAACATCAGGGGGCAGGTGCAGCGTCATGCAATTTACAGAAAAGTAATTGTGCTGTTGAAAGGTGAAATACCATTATCAAGAGCCCCTTTTGTGTGTAAGACACTTTCCCCCCATACTTTGTAGACGTTTACTGTGATAGTGTGTGTGTGTGTGTGTGTGTGTGTGTGTGTGTGTGTGTGTGTGTGTGTGTGTGTGTGTGTGTGTGTGTGCGTGCGTGCGTGCGCGTGCGTGTGCGTGCGTGCGTGCGTGCGTGCGTGCGTGCGTGTGTGTACGAATGTGAGCGTGCATGTATGCGTGTGTGTGTTTGAGTGTGCGAATGTGTGTGTGTGTGTGTGTGTGTGTGTGTGTGTGTGTGTGTGTGTGTGTGTGTGTGTGTGTGTCACGCACGAACTGATACAGGTCGCCTCACTGACAATTGTGGAGTGTGGCCCGTCCATTCTCAGGTTGGCAGTGGACATGAAGTGCGTGATTCCTGCCGGGAGTATGCTTACCTGTTACCTCTTGGAGGGGGGAAGGAGGAGAACGTTTGGACTCGCCGGAATAGCGGGTTTTACGTGTGTAAACGAGCACTCGTGAAACTGGAGTTCTTCAATGTGATCGGGGAATTCCGTGCATGCGAGTGCTGTCTTGTGAGTTTCCGAGGTAAATTCGGAGTGTCGTCGTGTGTCTGCAAGTCAGTACGAATTGAGACGTTATCCGCGAAGGTTGGGTTGGCCTCGTGCTCAAGTTTATTTCTGCCGTTGGGGCAGGGGTTCTGGGTATGCCCTCGACCGACTTCTGAAGGTTTGGCTACCCGAGTTTAGACTGTCGATGTTTCGGTGTTCAGTGGCGGGTTCTGCATCTACCAGGACGTTGGCTGTCTGGCAGTGTCCCGGTGACTGAGGGTGTCGTCCAGTGTGTGTCGTTCCTGTTTTGTCCAAGGTGAACCTGTAAAGTAGAGGAAATTCTGGAGGGCTGTAAAGTCGGTTGTTTGCAGATGTCATTATTTCATAAACTGTTGTATTTCGGTTCCCAGAACTGGAGGATTTTTTATTTATTTTTATTCGCAAAGTTTCTTTCTATGTGAGTTCGACTGAGAAGAGAAGGACATTTAAATGCGCGGAAGTTTGAAGAGAAGAAAAGAGATATAACTTGAACTTAAAGTCGAGGAAAACCGTACATGTGGGAATAAAATGATGTGCGTTTCTGTCCTACACTGATGCAGATAGGTGGATTTGTTACAGTGGTATTGATGTGCTTAGACATAATATGTTGTACTTGGTAGTGGACGCTGGTGTGCAGAAATACTGTTTTCAAGATTGGTAAAGATTGGTTATTTTCTGAGAGTGTAGGTTGGTGTCGGAGGACCGGAACTTTTAACATTAAAAGAGGAGACTGTCGCACGGTGCGTGGCAGGTACAGAGGGCAGACCGCATGCGCTGTGTCTGGGCGTGTGTGAGGTTTATCGATCGATAGGTGACGGGTGGTGGTACCTCGGATAGACACGTCTTGTAGGGGGTTCACTTTTGGTGTTTGAGCGTGGAACCAAACCGGGTTGGATGGGCGGAAAGGAAGATTAGGGATTATTACATTAATAAAAGTTTTTTTTTCTAATTATTATTAAAGATTTGCAGGTGAATTAATGATTATGTTAAGTACAATAGTAGTATCAGTTAGATTACTTAGTACAGGTTATCACAATTGGGAAAAAAAAAGAGAAATAGCAGATAATGAAAAGGTATTTCAGATACTTAGGAATTGTGCCTCAGAAGTCTACTCTGGGTGTATATATATGTAGATGATTCTTGTTTTAGTCGATGGTGTGCGCCAGTATTAAAAAAAGTTTTCTTCAGCATTGTGGTGTCAGTAGGCAATGTTTAGGACAATGTATAGCAGAGCTCGGAAATCCTTGTCGAGCTTACGTAATTGGTTATCGTCCTAGCACTTGATAATTGCTGTTAACGTTTGCGGGATTATGCTTGTGCCTGCTAGGAAAATTAGGGTACCCGGGTTCAGTTCTATTATCTTGGTTTTGCTTGAGATGTGTTTGATTCTATTAAGCATGTTATTAGGTAATAGGCCCGGAATATTGTGACTGGTACTGGTGGTAACTAACGGTCGGGTTGTTCGTTGGAGTGAATATGATTTATGATCCTACTGAATCATTGTGTCTTGGAGACCTCAATGGGAACTGAAGTCGTGGGAATATAACTCGGACAGTATAATCACTATTATGAAGGAACGGTTACAATTATGTTCGTGACCGTTGATAGAAATGGAAAGTCAATGAAGTTGGTTTAAATGTGTGATGGGAAATTTCTGGTGAGATAATTTTGATGTCAAGGTGGCTGGTTGTATAAGTCATGGTTTAAAATTCCAATCAGCTGTCGCACTTTGGGTTGTGACGTGTACATCTCAGGACTATATTAGTGAGTCAACATGAAATGCTAAAAGACATGGAAACACTCAGAACCGGTTACTTAAGTGAAGCAGCAAATAACCTTATTCTTCTGTGGTAGTAAGACATTTCCTTTTTCACAGGTTTCGGGCGAGTTTCCTTACCTTCCCCTGCACAGCAAATCCGTCAGGGTCGGCCTCTCGGGTTGGGTCGTGTTACCTCCACCTCCACTGTCATCCCTGCCCATTCCTCTGCCTGGAGTGGGGACACACCTGGATCCGGCAGGGTGGGTTCTGGTCTGGGTGCCGACTTCGTCTTCTGCAGTCCCAGTGGTTGCAGTTCCTCCGACTTCAGCTCTATCTTTTCTTTGGGGTGGGCAAGCACCTCGAGGGCTCACTGCGGTATATTATCTGCGTGTGACTTGTGAGTGGTGTAGTTGGTGTCCGGTAGGTAGGGGACCGGACTCTTCGATGCATCACAACTTTATTCCAGCTGCTTCGTCTCAAGCGCTTCAGTGCAGGTCTGGTGTTTTGGGCGGTACATTTGTGTGAGGGCGTCGTGAAACAGAGACAGACGTTTACGTGATTATATTGGAAAACACTTACTGTATTGCCGTTTTTTTTTGTTTTTGTTTTTGTTTTGTTTTTGGGGGGGGGAGTTTTTCTTGCGTGTGTCAAGTGCCTGCCAGGACTTTGAATGAGATACTGAAAGTGCAACATTGGATTTCGGGTCACTTGAACAATTTAAGTGTTTTGAATGATATTTTGGGGGTTGAGTTTGGGTGTACGGATAGTTTGACACCGGTATATTAAAAAAATAGTATAAGGAATACAGTTTGGGAAAAGCATCGCGTGAGCATCTCGGGTTCTATGGAATATCAACATAATACAACAACAACAGCAACAACAACCACCAACAACAACCAAACTATACTAACTTCATATTACTATATTCATTTCGCATATAATTCACTGCGCACATTCATCCTTTCAGTCACCCTTTTTAATCAACATCCATCCTTCATGTATACACACCCGAGCCCAATGTCTTCAGGTGTTTCATCGCCACAAAAAAAAAAAAAAAAAAACAAAAAAAAACACCTCAACACCAAAGGAAAACACGACGACGACGTTGACAGTCTCACGACGGCGATAGTGACGGTGACCAGATGAATCTGCCTGCTGAAGCCGAGGATGACAGACGACAGTGACACACAGGGCTTCCACCAATATCAGTGGCATTCACAGTGACCGCCAACACAACGGCGACAGCGACGACTGCCACCAACCACAGTGACAACTCACACCCACGGCGGCGACGACACACTTCAAGGGCGGCGGTCACAGAGTGAGGAGTCGGTGATAGGGGGATCAGCATCGGCGGCGACAACAGCAGCGACGCCAACAACAACGGCGACACAGCAACGGCGACACAGCAACGGCACAGCAGCAACAGCGACACCAGCAACGGCGCCAGCAGCAACAGCGACACCAGCAACGGCGCCAGCAGCAACAGCGACACCAGCAACGGCGCCAGCAGCAACAGCGACACCAGCAACGGCGCCAGCAGCAACAGCGACACCAGCAACGGCGCCAGCAGCAACAGCGACACCAGCAACGGCGCCAGCAGCAACAGCGACACCAGCAACGGCGCCAGCAGCAACAGCCACACCAGTAACGGCGCTAGCAGCAACAGCGACACCAGCAACGGCGCCAGCAGCAACAGCGACACCAGCAACGGCGCCAGCAGCAACAGCGACACCAGCAACGGCGCCAGCAGCAACAGCGACACCAGCAACGGCGCCAACAGCAACAGCGACACCAGCAACGGCGACGTTAATGGCCAGGCTGTGAAGATCCGGCCGGATGGGGAGGAAAGGAAAAGGGATGTAGCATCTGACGGGGAAGGACTGGGACAACAGCAGGATGGGGAGTGCAGGAGGGGTAACCACAAGCACCTGCCACAATCGCCAGTCAGGGACAGGAACGCCAGCAATTGGCCGTCCACAGCCCCCCAACTAAAACGGTCCTGACCCGCCTGGTGTACCGGGCCACAGGATGGTGGGAAATGCGCCCTCACCTGCACTTAACATAACTGTTACCCTCCTACCGTAGATATACATAGCTACATACATCACTGATCACGGTAACCCCTTAGTTCACCCCTTCCCAGGATTTCCTTTACGCACCCCAGAGCCTATTAGCTCTATAAACGAGTTACCTCTATCACCATCCCACGTTGTTTATACCACTAAGTTACACTCTTCTTTGCACTGCAGCATACACAAGAGCTACTCCATAACACACCTTCCCACACACACATTCTCAGTCATACTGTAACATCGACAAGAAATATCATGTCTCGATTCCAAAGAAACCCAATGAGGACAGGGCAGCTATATCTCCACGCTAATCACCCAAGGCATAAGTACACTCCCACAAATCTCCTGCAATGTAGGAACAATATTAACCTATATCATTGAATTAGGGTACCCACGCCATACAAAACCACGCTGCTGACACTAGTACCTCTTCATACAACTGCACAACACTTATCCTTTCCAATAACTTCCATGACACGGCACAATCATAAGCTCTACAGCACTCGGTGCCAACACGTTCGAACCCCCTGTCACAAATAAGTACCAACTCAAACCTAACACCAGGATCGAACCAATGACAACTATTTACATTTTCATTCAAAACTTCATAACCAAATTTCCATTTTTTTTTTTCCTTTTCCCTGTTTCTTCCTCTCAACACAACCCGCTGGTTAAAACCCCCCATCAACACACTTTTCTGAACTTGCTTCGTTTTAGTCCTTATTTTTCCCCATTTTCTCCCTCTTCCTTTTCCCTAAGAAAACTTGAAATTGATTCAAAACATGAGCTCATATTATTTACACCTTTGTACAAATTGACAGAAACAAGACAACGCCACCCTTAACTAACACTACACTACTATCATCGTAATTAACTCCACACACCTGCTACAACACAACAACTGCGGTTGGCCACCCCAGCACCTGAACCTCAGGGTCGCAGCACACCGAAACACCAACGACTGCTCGACCAAGAGCAAAACGCTCACGAGGGTCGGCTCACCATGTCAACCGAAGTCAGACCCACAGCGCAAACGCTGGCACCAGAACAAGAGCCCAACTGCTCTTCACCAAGGATTTTGAGCGAAGTGCTAGCCACCCGGCCCCACCAAACTTTAATGCTTCATGACTCGGCACTCACTCCTTGCTGAGTTTTGAACTCTACACAAACCGCACGTGAAACGGGACTCCACACAGACCCCACGAAACAAAACGGGAGACGGGAGGCTAACCGCCACTCTCCCCACACTTACCCTTTCCCTGCCTGTGCATGGTAGCACACGCACACCCAATATATGAATGGAACATACAGGTATCCAACACCCCACCATCCTTCCTGAACCCAACAACTTCCATATATGGCCCGGTAAGCCTACGTCCCCATCGTGGAATGATGCTACGGATCGATACAGAGCCGTCGGCGCGTCTGTACGATTTCCACGCTGACCAGATCGGTGACAGCGAGACTGCGTGTGTGAATGCAAAATAAAGCCTGTTGGTGCACCATATTTCCCTTTGTCTGTGTGTTTGTTGTGTGGCGTTCGTACTCGTAGGTAAAAGAGGGAGGGGTGGTTATAAAGGGGGGTATATTCATACATATACCACTCAACACTTGCTAGGGATCAGCAATTAAAAACAGTGAATGAAAAAAATCATTTTGAACTGACTTCAATAAACACGTGATCCAGCAACACAAAACAATGTGAACGACAATCACACTGTTGCCTGCACCTTCACGCTGGAACATGCAGCATGGTGAGCACGTGAATTGCGTGACCCCTCATTCTGGGGGTAAACGGGGGCAAACGGTGGTTGTGTGATTCGGGCAGTGTTTATCGCACCACAATGGAACAGCAAACACAAAGACGACACCTTTCCGCAGAAGATATGGTGAGAGGAGTTGGGATGCTGCTAGGAGGGTCATCGCAACGAGAGATTGCTGGAGCCTTGGGCGTATCCCAGAGCGTTGTTTCCCGTATGTGGAATCGATATCAAACAACAGGGACAGTCACTCCACGACATTCTGGAGGTCACCCACGTGTCACAACCCAGCGAGAGGACCGATATCTCCTTGTCCAGGCATGAAGAAATCCTTTCCACAATGCCACACAGCTGCAACATGACCTCCAGAACGCATCAGGGAACCGGGTGTCAACCCAGACAGTCAGGAGAAGGCTTCACGACGGTGGTCTTCATTCAAGGGCCCCAGCAATTCGGGTTCCATTGACCAGACAACATAAACAAGCAAGGTTGCTGTGGGCACTGGAGCACCAGGGCTGGACTGCTGCAAACTGGACTCCAGTTTTGTTCAGTGATGAGTCCAGGTTTTGTTTGGACGTGACTGACCGGAGAAGGAGGGTGTGGCGAAGGCAGAATGAACGATTCCACCCCAACTTCATTGCTCAGCATGACCGCTATGGTGGGGGCTCAGTAATGGTGTGGGGAGGCATTTCAATGCAAGGCAAAACCGATCTGCTGGTGATAATGGCACCATGAATGCAGTCCGATACCGTGACGAGGTTCTTCACCCCATTCTCCGACCCTACGCTGGTGCCATTGGTCCCGACTTCATCCTTGTGGATGACAATGCCCGTCCTCACCGTGCCCGCATTGTCAACCAGTACCTTCAGAATGAGGGAATTGCACGCTTGGAGTGGCCTGCACGCTCACCAGACCTCAATCCGATTGAGCATATCTGGGATACCATTGGGCGAGCTGTCCAAGCACGTGAGCAGCTGCCTCATAACATCCATGACCTTGGAGTTGCCCTCCAGGAAGAATGGGCCAGAATCCCCCAGCAGCAGATCAGGAACCTCATCTGCAGCATGAGGAGGCGTTGTAGAGCTGTGATCGCAGCCCGTGGTGGTCACACACATTACTGAGAGTCCATTCATTCTCAATTCCACACAGACAGCAGTGGATTGTTCAGGTTGACTCTTCCCTTCCATGCCCTGTTTCAGGTGGCTTTTAGGGGTTGTGTCATTTGTCCATTCTGTTTCTTGGTTTATCTGATGGAATTTCCCTCATTTTTGTTTGGTTTGGATGAAATAATGACTAATTAACAGTATTTGACCGTTTGAGGTTTGATTGACAAATATTCTGGACCATTACAGTGTGTTGAATATCTGATCCCTAGCAAGTGTTGAGTGGTATATATCCCTGTCTACTGTCTTATACAGTGACAATATGGTGGAGATGCGGGGTACCTATTAGGATCATTTAGGACATAATTTCTTGGTATCAAAAAAAAAGAAAAAAAAGGGGATCTGTTGTGTGTTTAGTTGTTGATAGGAACTTGATATAGGGATAGTAATTGTAGCGCGTGGTGGTTGGAGGGAGCGCGCCGTCAGTAGGGGAGGAGGCGCGGTTACTTGACAATCCTAGTGACATAGTTGCCAGGTAACATTGTCTTGTTTTGTCTCAGTTTGGTGCAACCGGGGTATGAATGGTGTGCATGTGTTTCTCTTTCTCTTCCAATTACATGTGTTTATGAGCGTTGGAATGTATTGATGGTCGCAGTAATATTTGACGTGAAATGTTGAAATGAAATGTTTCAAATGTTGATCATTGACTTGCTCGGTAGTTGAACTGTGCCGGGGGTGTTGGGAGATAGGTGTTTAGAAAAGACACTGTGAAGTTAAGAAGTAATAATTGTATTTAGTTAGCCCATGGACAATCAAGATATTCGCTTTACGATTGGAAGAGAGTGGATGTTCTCTTGTGGGAAGTTCTGAGGTAAAAAAAAAAAGTCTGGTTTCCTTGGGTTGAGACTTGATAGTCTGTTGAAATGGCGTCAGGAACCGATCGCAAGCTTAGGTCTCAAGGTACTGTAAGTCCGGTTGAGTCTGTCGAGGAGAAAGGGGATGTTTCGACTCCTGTGAAGCAGCCAGGGGGTACTCCCATGTCTCGTACCCTTGCGGCTGGTAAGGCTGGGTTAGGACAGTCTCCGGGAGGTGCTGCTAAGTTTGTGTCGCCTAGCAGTCCGGCTGTTCAGTACTATTCACGCCTGGGGATGGAGTTAGGGTTCAGTAAGGTAGAACTGGCCCAGTTTGTTGCTGACAATGTAGCAAAGGATGCAGAAAGAAGTGAGGAAGCAATCGTTAGGAGGGCGCAGGTGGCTCGGGAAATGTCATGGAAGGAGAGGAAGGAGCAGGAGGAGGAGGAGTTAGCCGTGTTAGCTGCCAGGAGAGAGGAAGCTGTTGCCAGGCTTAGGAGAGAGGAAGAGGAAGCCGCTGCCAGGAGAGAGGAAGCTGCAGCCAAGCTTAGGAGAGAGGAAGAGGAAGCTGCTGCCAGCTTAGGAGAGAGGAAGAGGAAGCTGCTGCCAGGCTTAGGGGAGAGGAAGAGGAAGCCGCTGCCAGGAGAGAGGAAGCTGCAGCCAAGCTTAGGAGAGAGGAAGAGGAAGCTGCTGCCAGGTTGGCTATCCGTTTGGCAGAGAAGAAAAAAAAGGAAGATGAGATTGCTTTCCAGAAGTCGAGAGAGGTGCAAGAGATGGCTACCAGGCAAGAGGACGCGGATGTCAGGAGAAAAGTCGACCAGGATGACATAGCGTTACGGAAATTGGAGTTGGATCTCAAGCAACGTCAGGCGAGTGAGATCGTGTCTTTGAAACAGGAGAAGTTAAGCCTGAAAGAGCAAGAGTTAAAGGAAGCGAGAGAGAGGGCTGAAGAGGAGGCAACAAGCCATGTAATAATTGATCCTTTAACAGATACTGATGACGTGGACATGTATTTAGCTCATTTCGAGCAAGTTGCCACGTTGTGCCGCTGGAAAAGAACTTCATGGTCCTCTAGACTAATAGCTCTTTTGAGAGGGAAGACGAGAGATGCTGTTCTGCGACTTAATGCCGTTGATCTTGTAAGTTTCGACCAGGTGAAGAAAGCGCTTCTAGAGTATTTCCGTTTAGACGCTGAGGCATACCGGAAGAAGTCCAGGGGAATGAAGAAGGATGTAGGAGAAACGTTTCAGCAGTTTTTAGACCGATTAAAGTCTTGTTTCAGTCTGTGGTGTGCTGCAGCCGGGAAAGACGAAACCAAAGCTGAGGACTTAAAAGATATCATTTTCGAGGAACAGATATATGGGACCTTTACTCCTGACTTTGTCACGGAAGTGCGTCGAGCCTGTCCTAAGAATGCTGAGGCAGTAGCCTTGGAAGCAACCCGGCTAGCAGAAGCATGACGGATAGGGCGAGAGAGCAGAAGAGGCCCATCTGTAATAAGTGACTCATGAGGTCAAACCGAAGCACTTAGGGGGTAAAAATCAAGGCAATTCCAGCGAAAAGAAGGACCAGGGGATAGCGGGAGAGAGTAAACTTAGTGGGGTTCAGCCAGCGATCAGTGCTGCACCCAAAGGGGCGCCTAGGCAAGGGGTGATTTGCTATGCGTGCAAGCGGCCAGGCCACGTCCAGCGTAATTGTCCGAATCTTGAGAGTGTAGCCATCCAGTACGTGTCATGTCTAGGAGACCCAGTATACTCAGAGGCTACCCCTACGCTGTGTGTACCGTGCTCCAGGAAACCTTTCAGTCCGAGATGTAGGGTGAGGGTCGGAGAGTCATGGGCAAGTGGTATCGGAGACACAGGAGCATCGCAGACCGTGGTCGCGGTGAGGCTGGTACCAAGTGATGCCTATACAGGGAGGACTCAGACGGTTGTATTGGCTGAATCCAGATGCCGTAGCATACTACCCGTGGTCTGTGTGTACGTGGACACGTCGTACTTTGAGGGGAAGATTGAGGCTCTGGTGATGGAGGATCCAGTTGTGGAGGTGCTGGTGGGGAATTACATATGCCGTGAGGGAGAGCATCATCCTGAGATAGTCCCAGTATACCCCATCAGGGAGACAAACTCTTCGGAGAACGTCAGCAGTCAGATACACCCTCAGGTCGCTGTGCTGACTCGTGCTCAGGTCAGAGCCCAGGACAGGCCTGCTCAACCTTTGTCTTTAAAGGAGCATGTGATGGCTGTCTCGAAAGACGAGCTGATTCGTGGGCAGAAACAGGATGATAGCCTTGCATATGCCAGAAGAGCTGCAGAGGAAAAGTCAGTGTTCCATCCCCATGGAAATAGGGTCTCCTTCATGTGGAAAGACCGAGTTCTTGTGCGCAAGTACGAGAGTGAGGGCGGAACAACAACCCAGGTTTTTGTGCCGAAGTCCCTAAGGAAGACCATACTAACTCTCGGGCACGATATTCCTATGGCTGGACACTTGGGGGGTAACAAGACAAAGGAGAGAATATTCCCATATTTTTATTGGCCTGGGATGTGTGGTGACATAGGCAGGTATGTGAAGTCATGTTTAAAGTGCCAGCGTACCTTGGAGAAAGGACGAGTCAGACGGTACCTCTTGTCAAGATGCCTCTTATGCAAGAACCATTTGACAGGGTAGGAGTGGATATAGTGGGACCGATTGCACCCATGTCTGCAACAGGGTATATATTGGTACAGGTGGACTTCGCCACGAGGTATCCAGAGGCTACCCCACTTCGCACAGTAACGACTGAGTCAGTTGCTGAGGCACTATTTGCCATGTGGTCTCGGACAGGAATTCCCGCATCGGTTCTTACAGACCGAGGTACTCAGTTTACGAGTAAAATGATGAGCCAAGTTTTTGGGTTGTTGTCCATCAAGGGTCTGCGCGCTACCCCATACCATGCGCAATGCAATGGCTTAGTCGAGCGCTTCAATGGTACTTTGAAGAAGATGCTCCGCAGATTACTCAAGAGAAGCCTGAAGAATGGGATCGTTGGGTGCCTGCATTGTTATTTGCATACAGGAGGTTCCCCAACAAAGCACCGGTTTTTCCCCCTTCGAGTTGCTGTATGGACGCAGGGTGAGAGGACCAATGAAAGTGCTTCGTGATCTTTGGACTAAGCCAGAGACCATGGACGTCCAGACGACTGGTGAATATGTGTTCGACTTGAGGAAGAGAATTGACGAGACTTGCAGCATAGCCCAGGAAAATCTAGGGAAAGCAGCAAGAACTTATAAGCGCCATTTTGATGTTAAATCCCGGCCTCGCACAATCCAATCAGGGACAAGGGTGCTGGTGTTACGACCAGTCAAGCACAACAAGTTGGAACTTGCTTGGCAGGGACCGTTTCCAGTAATTGCCAAGGTGGGGGAGGCCGATTACAAGGTACGAGTTCGAGGTCGGGAGAAACTCTACCACGCCAACCTGTTGAGATCGTTTGTGGAGAGGGAGGACGAATCAAAGCCAACAGCAGTGGCGACAGTGGTGATTCAGGATGAAGAGCTCTCTGAGGCGGTGCCCACCATTGGAAAGAAGTTCCGGTAGTACCACTGGCTGCGTCAGAATCCGCAGATGATGTAGTGATTGGTGCTGAAGACGATCATTTTAGGGAACAGCTGCAGCAGTTGGTCGGCGAGTTCCAGGATGTCTTCACAGACTTGCCAGGGTCTACTACGTTGGAGGCGTGCAAAATCAATCTGACTTCAAGTGTTCCAGTACGATCGAGACCGTATCCAGTCCCATATTCTCAACGCGACTGTGTTCGTGATGAGGTGGAGATGATGCTGAGAATGGGAGTCATTGAGAAGTCTGTATCTCCATATTGCTCACCGATAGTGCTCGTGCAAAAGAAAGATGGAAAGATTCGGTTCTGTGTTGACTTTCGTCGATTGAACAAAATAGTCGAGTTTGATGCAGAGTCGATGCCAGAAATAGAGTATTTATTCGCAAAGCTGGGAGAGCGACGGGTTTTCAGTAAGCTTGACCTATCACAAGGGTACTGGCAGATACCCGTTGACGAAGATGACCGTCCCAAGACAGCGTTCTCGATACCACAGGGTCATTATCAGTGGGTTAAGATGCCTTTTGGTCTGTGTACTTCGGGAGCAGTGTTTACCCGTATGATGAGGAAGTTGCTTCAGCCACTGGAGACAGACAATATTGATAACTTCATCGACGATGTATTGGTGTCAACCGTCGATACTGAAGAACATTTGTCTGTGCTGCGAGCAGTTCTGGATCGCATTCGAGAGTGTGGTCTTACTACCAGGCCTTCCAAGTGTGAGCTAGGAAAAGCTGAGGTGTCCTATCTGGGGTACAGGATTGGAAGGGGAGTTATCAGGCCTGGGGAAGACAAAATGGAACGCATTCAGTCAGCTACGCGCCCGGCTACGAAGAAGCAGGTACGTAGTTTCCTGGGTTTGGTAGGGTTCTACCGACGATTCATCCCAAGTTTTTCTGAAATAGCGTTGCCACTCACTGACCTGACCAAGGGAAATCGGCCTCGCATCGTGGTGTGGAGTTCGGAGTGTGAGCAGGCGTTCCAGAAGCTGAAAGATTGTTTCTGCACGCCGCCTGTATGCCATTTACTAGTTCCGGGACGTCGCTTCATTCTAAAGACCGATGCCTCTGAGGTCGGCGTAGGAGCTGTGCTGTGTCAGGAACACGATGACGGAGTCCATCCTGTAGTGTGCGCCAGCAAGAAGCTCAGTCCATCTGAACGCAACTATTCCATCGTGGAAAAGAATGTTTGGCTCTGGTATGGGCGGTTCAGAAGTTTGAACCCTACCTTTATGGGGTAGAATTCACCCTACAGACGGACCACTCGCCACTTCAATATTTGGAGAGGGTCAAGTCGCCCAGTGGTCGGATCACCAGATGGGCATTGTTACTACAACCACTCCAGTTTGTAGTGGAGGCAATTCCGGGACGTGAGAATGTGGTTGTACATTTCTTGAGTCGTATGGAGTAAGGGCTCTGTGCCGAGAGCTTAAAGCAGTAAAGGAAGAGAGGGTTTGCTGTTATTTTCAAAAGGCTGTAACACTAAGGACTTGTTCGTGCGTTCCTTCAGGTTTTATTTAAAGGTATGCTTTAAATCTTGGGGGAAGGGTATTGTCACGCACGAACTGATACAGGTCGCCTCACTGACAATTGTGGAGTGTGGCCCGTCCATTCCCAGGTTGGCAGTGAACATGAAGTGCGTGATTCCTGCCGGGAGTATGCTTACCTGTTACCTCTTGGAGGGGGGAAGGAGGAGAACGTTTGGACTCGCCGGAATAGCGGGTTTTACGTGTGTAAACGAACACTCGTGAAACTGGAGTTCTTCGATGTGATCGGGGAATTCCGTGCATGCGAGTGCTGTCTTGTGAGTTTCCGAGGTAAATTCGGAGTGTCGTCGTGTGTCTGCAAGTCAGTACGAATTGAGGCGTTATCCGCGAAGGCTGGGTTGGCCTCGTGCTCAAGTTTATTTCTGCCGTTGGGGCAGGGGTTCTGGGTATGCCCTCGACCGACTTCTGAAGGTTTGGCTACCCGAGTTTAGACTGTCGATGTTTCGGTGTTCAGTGGCGGGTTCTGCATCTACCAGGACGTTGGCTGTCTGGCAGTGTCCCGGCGACTGAGGGTGTCGTCCAGTGTGTGTCGTTCCTGTTTTGTCCAAGGTGAACCTGTAAAATAGAGGAAATTCTGGAGGGCTGTAAAGTCGGTTGTTTGCAGATGTCATTATTTCATAAACTTTTGTATTTCGGTCCCCAGAACTGGAGGATTTGTGATTTATTTTTATTCGCAAAGTTTCTTTCTATGTGAGTTCGACTGAGAAGAGAAGGAGGACATTTAAATGCGCGGAAGTTTGAAGAGAAGAAAAGAGATATAACTTGAACTTAAAGTCGAGGAAAACCGTACATGTGGGAATAAAATGATGTGCGTTTCTGTTCTACACTGATGCAGATAGGTGGATTTGTTACAGTGGTATTGATGTGCTTAGACATAATATGTTGTACTTGGTAGTGGACGCTGGTGTGCAGAAATACTGTTTTCAAGATTGGTAAAGATTGGTTATTTTCTGAGAGTGTAGGTTGGTGTCGGAGGACCGGAACTTTTAACATTAAAAGAGGAGACTGTCGCACGGTGCGTGGCAGGTACAGAGGGCAGACCGCATGCGCTGTGTCTGGGCGTGTGTGAGGTTTATCGATCGATAGGTGACGGGTGGTGGTACCTCGGATAGACACGTCTTGTAGGGGGTTCACTTTTGGTGTTTGAGCGTGGAACCAAACCGGGTTGGATGGGCGGAAAGGAAGATTAGGGATTATTACATTAATAAAAGTTTTTTTTTCTAATTATTATTAAAGATTTGCAGGTGAATTAATGATTATGTTAAGTACAATAGTAGTATCAGTTAGATTACTTAGTACAGGTTATCACAATTGGGAAAAAAAAAGAGAAATAGCAGATAATGAAAAGGTATTTCAGATACTTAGGAATTGTGCCTCAGAAGTCTACTCTGGGTGTATATATATGTAGATGATTCTTGTTTTAGTCGATGGTGTGCGCCAGTATTAAAAAAAGTTTTCTTCAGCATTGTGGTGTCAGTAGGCAATGTTTAGGACAATGTATAGCAGAGCTCGGAAATCCTTGTCGAGCTTACGTAATTGGTTATCGTCCTAGCACTTGATAATTGCTGTTAACGTTTGCGGGATTATGCTTATGCCTGCTAGGAAAATTAGGGTACCCGGGTTCAGTTCTATTATCTTGGTTTTGCTTGAGATGTGTTTGATTCTATTAAGCATGTTATTAGGTAATAGGCCCGGAATATTGTGACTGGTACTGGTGGTAACTAACGGTCGGGTTGTTCGTTGGAGTGAATATGATTTATGATCCTACTGAATCATTGTGTCTTGGAGACCTCAATGGGAACTGAAGTCGTGGGAATATAACTCGGACAGTATAATCACTATTATGAAGGAACGGTTACAATTATGTTCGTGACCGTTGATAGAAATGGAAAGTCAATGAAGTTGGTTTAAATGTGTGATGGGAAATTTCTGGTGAGATAATTTTGATGTCAAGGTGGCTGGTTGTATAAGTCATGGTTTAAAATTCCAATCAGCTGTCGCACTTTGGGTTGTGACGTGTACATCTCAGGACTATATTAGTGAGTCAACATGAAATGCTAAAAGACATGGAAACACTCAGAACCGGTTACTTAAGTGAAGCAGCAAATAACCTTATTCTTCTGTGGTAGTAAGACATTTCCTTTTTCACAGGTTTCGGGCGAGTTTCCTTACCTTCCCCTGCACAGCAAATCCGTCAGGGTCGGCCTCTCGGGTTGGGTCGTGTTACCTCCACCTCCACTGTCATCCCTGCCCATTCCTCTGCCTGGAGTGGGGACACACCTGGATCCGGCAGGGTGGGTTCTGGTCTGGGTGCCGACTTCGTCTTCTGCAGTCCCAGTGGTTGCAGTTCCTCCGACTTCAGCTCTATCTTTTCTTTGGGGTGGGCAAGCACCTCGAGGGCTCACTGCGGTATATTATCTGCGTGTGACTTGTGAGTGGTGTAGTTGGTGTCCGGTAGGTAGGGGACCGGACTCTTCGATGCATCACAACTTTATTCCAGCTGCTTCGTCTCAAGCGCTTCAGTGCAGGTCTGGTGTTTTGGGCGGTACATTTGTGTGAGGGCGTCGTGAAACAGAGACAGACGTTTACGTGATTATATTGGAAAACACTTACTGTATTGCCGTTTTTTTTTGTTTTTGTTTTTGTTTTGTTTTTTGGGGGGGGAGTTTTTCTTGCGTGTGTCAAGTGCCTGCCAGGGACTTTGAATGAGATACTGAAAGTGCAACATTGGATTTCGGGTCACTTGAACAATTTAAGTGTTTTGAATGATATTTTGGGGGTTGAGTTTGGGTGTACGGATAGTTTGACACCGGTATATTAAAAAAATAGTATAAGGAATACAGTTTGGGAAAAGCATCGCGTGAGCATCTCGGGTTCTATGGAATATCAACATAATACAACAACAACAGCAACAACAACCACCAACAACAACCAAACTATACTAACTTCATATTACTATATTCATTTCGCATATAATTCACTGCGCACATTCATCCTTTCAGTCACCCTTTTTAATCAACATCCATCCTTCATGTATACACACCCGAGCCCAATGTCTTCAGGTGTTTCATCGCCACAAAAAAAAAAAAAAAAAAAAAAAAAAAAACACCTCAACACCAAAGGAAAACACGACGACGACGTTGACAGTCTCACGACGGCGATAGTGACGGTGACCAGATGAATCTGCCTGCTGAAGCCGAGGATGACAGACGACAGTGACACACAGGGCTTCCACCAATATCAGTGGCATTCACAGTGACCGCCAACACAACGGCGACAGCGACGACTGCCACCAACCACAGTGACAACTCACACCCACGGCGGCGACGACACACTTCAAGGGCGGCGGTCACAGAGTGAGGAGTCGGTGATAGGGGGATCAGCATCGGCGGCGACAACAGCAGCGACGCCAACAACAACGGCGACACAGCAACGGCGACACAGCAACGGCACAGCAGCAACAGCGACACCAGCAACGGCGCCAGCAGCAACAGCGACACCAGCAACGGCGCCAGCAGCAACAGCGACACCAGCAACGGCGCCAGCAGCAACAGCGACACCAGCAACGGCGCCAGCAGCAACAGCGACACCAGCAACGGCGCCAGCAGCAACAGCGACACCAGCAACGGCGCCAGCAGCAACAGCGACACCAGCAACGGCGCCAGCAGCAACAGCGACACCAGCAACGGCGCCAGCAGCAACAGCCACACCAGTAACGGCGCCAGCAGCAACAGCGACACCAGCAACGGCGCCAGCAGCAACAGCGACACCAGCAACGGCGCCAGCAGCAACAGCGACACCAGCAACGGCGCCAGCAGCAACAGCGACACCAGCAACGGCGCCAACAGCAACAGCGACACCAGCAACGGCGACGTTAATGGCCAGGCTGTGAAGATCCGGCCGGATGGGGAGGAAAGGAAAAGGGATGTAGCATCTGACGGGGAAGGACTGGGACAACAGCAGGATGGGGAGTGCAGGAGGGGTAACCACAAGCACCTGCCACAATCGCCAGTCAGGGACAGGAACGCCAGCAATTGGCCGTCCACAGCCCCCCAACTAAAACGGTCCTGACCCGCCTGGTGTACCGGGCCACAGGATGGTGGGAAATGCGCCCTCACCTGCACTTAACATAACTGTTACCCTCCTACCGTAGATATACATAGCTACATACATCACTGATCACGGTAACCCCTTAGTTCACCCCTTCCCAGGATTTCCTTTACGCACCCCAGAGCCTATTAGCTCTATAAACGAGTTACCTCTATCACCATCCCACGTTGTTTATACCACTAAGTTACACTCTTCTTTGCACTGCAGCATACACAAGAGCTACTCCATAACACACCTTCCCACACACACATTCTCAGTCATACTGTAACATCGACAAGAAATATCATGTCTCGATTCCAAAGAAACCCAATGAGGACAGGGCAGCTATATCTCCACGCTAATCACCCAAGGCATAAGTACACTCCCACAAATCTCCTGCAATGTAGGAACAATATTAACCTATATCATTGAATTAGGGTACCCACGCCATACAAAACCACGCTGCTGACACTAGTACCTCTTCATACAACTGCACAACACTTATCCTTTCCAATAACTTCCATGACACGGCACAATCATAAGCTCTACAGCACTCGGTGCCAACACGTTCGAACCCCCTGTCACAAATAAGTACCAACTCAAACCTAACACCAGGATCGAACCAATGACAACTATTTACATTTTCATTCAAAACTTCATAACCAAATTTCCTTCTTTTTTTTTTCCTTTTCCCTGTTTCTACCTCTCAACACAACCCGCTGGTTAAAACCCCCCATCAACACACTTTTCTGAACTTGCTTCGTTTTAGTCCTTATTTTTCCCCATTTTCTCCCTCTTCCTTTTCCCTAAGAAAACTTGAAATTGATTCAAAACATGAGCTCATATTATTTACACCTTTGTACAAATTGACAGAAACAAGACAACGCCACCCTTAACTAACACTACACTACTATCATCGTAATTAACTCCCCACACCTGCTACAACACAACGACAACAACTGCGGTTGGCCACCCCAGCACCTGAACCTCAGGGTCGCAGCACACCGAAACACCAACGACTGCTCGACCAAGAGCAAAACGCTCACGAGGGTCGGCTCACCATGTCAACCGAAGTCAGACCCACAGCGCAAACGCTGGCACCAGAACAAGAGCCCAACTGCTCTTCACCAAGGATTTTGAGCGAAGTGCTAGCCACCCGGCCCCACCAAACTTTAATGCTTCATGACTCGGCACTCACTCCTTGCTGAGTTTTGAACTCTACACAAACCGCACGTGAAACGGGACTCCACACAGACCCCACGAAACAAAACGGGAGACGGGAGGCTAACCGCCACTCTCCCCACACTTACCCTTTCCCTGCCTGTGCATGGTAGCACACGCACACCCAATATATGAATGGAACATACAGGTATCCAACACCCCACCATCCTTCCTGAACCCAACAACTTCCATATATGGCCCGGTAAGCCTACGTCCCCATCGTGGAATGATGCTACGGATCGATATAGAGCCGTCGGCGCGTCTGTACGATTTCCACGCTGACCAGATCGGTGACAGCGAGACTGCGTGTGTGAATGCAAAATAAAGCCTGTTTGTGCACCATATTTCCCTTTGTCTGTGTGTTTGTTGTGTGGCGTTCGTACTCGTAGGTAAAAGAGGGAGGGGTGGTTATAAAGGGGGGTATATTCATACATATACCACTCAACACTTGCTAGGGATCAGCAATTAAAAACAGTGAATGAAAAAAATCATTTTGAACTGACTTCAATAAACACGTGATCCAGCAACACAAAACAATGTGAACGACAATCACACTGTTGCCAGCACCTTCACGCTGGAACATGCAGCATGGTGAGCACGTGAATTGCGTGACCCCTCATTCTGGGGGTAAACAGGGGCAAACGGTGGTTGTGTGATTCGGGCAGTGTTTATCGCACCACAATGGAACAGCAAACACAAAGACGACACCTTTCCGCAGAAGATATGGTGAGAGGAGTTGGGATGCTGCTAGGAGGGTCATCGCAACGAGAGATTGCTGGAGCCTTGGGCGTATCCCAGAGCGTTGTTTCCCGTATGTGGAATCGATATCAAACAACAGGGACAGTCACTCCACGACATTCTGGAGGTCACCCACGTGTCACAACCCAGCGAGAGGACCGATATCTCCTTGTCCAGGCATGAAGAAATCCTTTCCACAATGCCACACAGCTGCAACATGACCTCCAGAACGCATCAGGGAACCGGGTGTCAACCCAGACAGTCAGGAGAAGGCTTCACGACGGTGGTCTTCATTCAAGGGCCCCAGCAATTCGGGTTCCATTGACCAGACAACATAAACAAGCAAGGTTGCTGTGGGCACTGGAGCACCAGGGCTGGACTGCTGCAAACTGGAATCCAGTTTTGTTCAGTGATGAGTCCAGGTTTTGTTTGGACGTGACTGACCGGAGAAGGAGGGTGTGGCGAAGGCAGAATGAACGATTCCACCCCAACTTCATTGCTCAGCATGACCGCTATGGTGGGGGCTCAGTAATGGTGTGGGGAGGCATTTCAATGCAAGGCAAAACCGATCTGCTGGTGATAATGGCACCATGAATGCAGTCCGATACCGTGACGAGGTTCTTCACCCCATTCTCCGACCCTACGCTGGTGCCATTGGTCCCGACTTCATCCTTGTGGATGACAATGCCCGTCCTCACCGTGCCCGCATTGTCAACCAGTACCTTCAGAATGAGGGAATTGCACGCTTGGAGTGGCCTGCACGCTCACCAGACCTCAATCCGATTGAGCATATCTGGGATACCATTGGGCGAGCTGTCCAAGCACGTGAGCAGCTGCCTCATAACATCCATGACCTTGGAGTTGCCCTCCAGGAAGAATGGGCCAGAATCCCCCAGCAGCAGATCAGGAACCTCATCTGCAGCATGAGGAGGCGTTGTAGAGCTGTGATCGCAGCCCGTGGTGGTCACACACATTACTGAGAGTCCATTCATTCTCAATTCCACACAGACAGCAGTGGATTGTTCAGGTTGACTCTTCCCTTCCATGCCCTGTTTCAGGTGGCTTTTAGGGGTTGTGTCATTTGTCCATTCTGTTTCTTGGTTTATCTGATGGAATTTCCCTCATTTTTGTTTGGTTTGGATGAAATAATGACTAATTAACAGTATTTGACCGTTTGAGGTTTGATTGACAAATATTCTGGACCATTACAGTGTGTTGAATATCTGATCCCTAGCAAGTGTTGAGTGGTATATATCCCTGTCTACTGTCTTATACAGTGACAATATGGTGGAGATGCGGGGTACCTATTAGGATCATTTAGGACATAATTTCTTGGTATCAAAAAAAAAAGAAAAAAAAAGGGGATCTGTTGTGTGTTTAGTTGTTGATAGGAACTTGATATAGGGATAGTAATTGTAGCGCGTGGGTGGTTGGAGGGAGCGCGCCGTCAGTAGGGGAGGAGGCGCGGTTACTTGACAATCCTAGTGACATAGTTGCCAGGTAACATTGTCTTGTTTTGTCTCAGTTTGGTGCAACCGGGGTATGAATGGTGTGCATGTGTTTCTCTTTCTCTTCCAATTACATGTGTTTATGAGCGTTGGAATGTATTGATGGTCGCAGTAATATTTGACGTGAAATGTTGAAATGAAATGTTTCAAATGTTGATCATTGACTTGCTCGGTAGTTGAACTGTGCCGGGGGTGTTGGGAGATAGGTGTTTAGAAAAGACACTGTGAAGTTAAGAAGTAATAATTGTATTTAGTTAGCCCATGGACAATCAAGATATTCGCTTTACGATTGGAAGAGAGTGGATGTTCTCTTGTGGGAAGTTCTGAGGTAAAAAAAAAAGTCTGGTTTCCTTGGGTTGAGACTTGATAGTCTGTTGAAATGGCGTCAGGAACCGATCGCAAGCTTAGGTCTCAAGGTACTGTAAGTCCGGTTGAGTCTGTCGAGGAGAAAGGGGATGTTTCGACTCCTGTGAAGCAGCCAGGGGGTACTCCCATGTCTCGTACCCTTGCGGCTGGTAAGGCTGGGTTAGGACAGTCTCCGGGAGGTGCTGCTAAGTTTGTGTCGCCTAGCAGTCCGGCTGTTCAGTACTATTCACGCCTGGGGATGGAGTTAGGGTTCAGTAAGGTAGAACTGGCCCAGTTTGTTGCTGACAATGTAGCAAAGGATGCAGAAAGAAGTGAGGAAGCAATCGTTAGGAGGGCGCATGTGGCTCGGGAAATGTCATGGAAGGAGAGGAAGGAGCAGGAGGAGTTAGCCGTGTTAGCTGCCAGGAGAGAGGAAGCTGTTGCCAGGCTTAGGAGAAAGGAAGAGGAAGCCGCTGCCAGGAGAGAGGAAGCTGCAGCCAAGCTTAGGAGAGGGGAAGAGGAAGCTGCTGCCAGCTTAGGAGAGAGAAAGAGGAAGCTGCTGCCAGGCTTAGGGGAGAGGAAGAGGAAGCCGCTGCCAGGAGAGAGGAAGCTGCAGCCAAGCTTAGGAGAGAGGAAGAGGAAGCTGCTGCCAGGTTGGCTATCCGTTTGGCAGAGAAGAAAAAGAAGGAAGATGAGACTGCTTTCCAGAAGTCGAGAGAGGTGCAAGAGATGGCTACCAGGCAAGAGGACGTGGATGTCAGGAGAAAAGTCGACCAGGATGACATAGCGTTACGGAAATTGGAGTTGGATCTCAAGCAACGTCAGGCGAGTGAGATCGTGTCTTTGAAACAGGAGAAGTTAAGCCTGAAAGAGCAAGAGTTAAAGGAAGCGAGAGAGAGGGCTGAAGAGGAGGCAACAAGCCATGTAATAATTGATCCTTTAACAGATACTGATGACGTGGACATGTATTTAGCTCATTTCGAGCAAGTTGCCACGTTGTGCCGCTGGAAAAGAACTTCATGGTCCTCTAGACTAATAGCTCTTTTGAGAGGGAAGACGAGAGATGCTGTTCTGCGACTTAATGCCGTTGATCTTGTAAGTTTCGACCAGGTGAAGAAAGCGCTTCTAGAGTATTTCCGTTTAGACGCTGAGGCATACCGGAAGAAGTCCAGGAGAATGAAGAAGGATGTAGGAGAAACGTTTCAGCAGTTTTTAGACCGATTAAAGTCTTGTTTCAGTCTGTGGTGTGCTGCAGCCGGGAAAGACGAAACCAAAGCTGAGGACTTAAAAGATATCATTTTCGAGGAACAGATATATGGGACTTTTACTCCTGACTTTGTCACGGAAGTGCGTCGAGCCTGTCCTAAGAATGCTGAGGCAGTAGCCTTGGAAGCAACCCGGCCAGCAGAAGCACGACGGATAGGGCGAGAGAGCAGAAGAGGCCCATCTGTAATAAGTGATACTCATGAGGTCAAACCGAAGCACTTAGGGGGTAAAAATCAAGGCAATTCCAGCGAAAAGAAGGACCAGGGGATAGCGGGAGAGAGTAAACTTAGTGGGGTTCAGCCAGCGATCAGTGCTGCACCCAAAGGGGCGCCTAGGCAAGGGGTGATTTGCTATGCGTGCAAGCGGCCAGGCCACGTCCAGCGTAATTGTCCGAATCTTGAGAGTGTAGCCATCCAGTACGTGTCATGTCTAGGAGACCCAGTATACTCAGAGGCTACCCCTACGCTGTGTGTACCGTGCTCCAGGAAACCTTTCAGTCCGAGATGTAGGGTGAGGGTCGGAGAGTCATGGGCAAGTGGTATCGGAGACACAGGAGCATCGCAGACCGTGGTCGCGGTGAGGCTGGTACCAAGTGATGCCTATACAGGGAGGACTCAGACGGTTGTATTGGCTGAATCCAGATGCCGTAGCATACTACCCGTGGTCTGTGTGTACGTGGACACGTCGTACTTTGAGGGGAAGATTGAGGCTCTGGTGATGGAGGATCCAGTTGTGGAGGTGCTGGTGGGGAATTACATATGCCGTGAGGGAGAGCATCATCCTGAGATAGTCCCAGTATACCCCATCAGGGAGACAAACTCTTCGGAGAACGTCAGCAGTCAGATACACCCTCAGGTCGCTGTGCTGACTCGTGCTCAGGTCAGAGCCCAGGACAGGCCTGCTCAACCTTTGTCTTTAAAGGAGCATGTGATGGCTGTCTCGAAAGACGAGCTGATTCGTGGGCAGAAACAGGATGATAGCCTTGCATATGCCAGAAGAGCTGCAGAGGAAAAGTCAGTGTTCCATCCCCATGGAAATAGGGTCTCCTTCATGTGGAAAGACCGAGTTCTTGTGCGCAAGTACGAGAGTGAGGGCGGAACAACAACCCAGGTTTTTGTGCCGAAGTCCCTAAGGAAGACCATACTAACTCTCGGGCACGATATTCCTATGGCTGGACACTTGGGGGGTAACAAGACAAAGGAGAGAATATTCCCATATTTTTATTGGCCTGGGATGTGTGGTGACATAGGCAGGTATGTGAAGTCATGTTTAAAGTGCCAGCGTACCTTGGAGAAAGGACGAGTCAGACCGGTACCTCTTGTCAAGATGCCTCTTATGCAAGAACCATTTGACAGGGTAGGAGTGGATATAGTGGGACCGATTGCACCCATGTCTGCAACAGGGTATATATTGGTACAGGTGGACTTCGCCACGAGGTATCCAGAGGCTACCCCACTTCGCACAGTAACGACTGAGTCAGTTGCTGAAGCACTATTTGCCATGTGGTCTCGGACAGGAATTCCCGCATCGGTTCTTACAGACCGAGGTACTCAGTTTACGAGTAAAATGATGAGCCAAGTTTTCGGGTTGTTGTCCATCAAGGGTCTGCGCGCTACCCCATACCATGCGCAATGCAATGGCTTAGTCGAGCGCTTCAATGGTACTTTGAAGAAGATGCTCCGCAGATTACTCAAGAGAAGCCTGAAGAATGGGATCTTTGGGTGCCTGCATTGTTATTTGCATACAGGAGGTTCCCCAACAAAGCACCGGTTTTTTCCCCCTTCGAGTTGCTGTATGGACGCAGGGTGAGAGGACCAATGAAAGTGCTTCGTGATCTTTGGACTAAGCCAGAGACCATGGACGTCCAGACGACTGGTGAATATGTGTTCGACTTGAGGAAGAGAATTGACGAGACTTGCAGCATAGCCCAGGAAAATCTAGGGAAAGCAGCAAGAACTTATAAGCGCCATTTTGATGTTAAATCCCGGCCTCGCACAATCCAATCAGGGACAAGGGTGCTGGTGTTACGACCAGTCAAGCACAACAAGTTGGAACTTGCTTGGCAGGGACCGTTTCCAGTAATTGCCAAGGTGGGGGAGGCCGATTACAAGGTACGAGTTCGAGGTCGGGAGAAACTCTACCACGCCAACCTGTTGAGATCGTTTGTGGAGAGGGAGGACGAATCAAAGCCAACAGCAGTGGCGACAGTGGTGATTCAGGATGAAGAGCTCTCTGAGGCGGTGCCCACCATTGGGAAAGAAGTTCCGGTAGTACCACTGGCTGCGTCAGAATCCGCAGATGATGTAGTGATTGGTGCTGAAGACGATCATTTTAGGGAACAGCTGCAGCAGTTGGTCGGCGAGTTCCAGGATGTCTTCACAGACTTGCCAGGGTCTACTACGTTGGAGGCGTGCAAAATCAAGCTGACTTCAAGTGTTCCAGTACGATCGAGACCGTATCCAGTCCCATATTCTCAACGCGACTGTGTTCGTGATGAGGTGGAGATGATGCTGAGAATGGGAGTCATTGATAAGTCTGTATCTCCATATTGCTCACCGATAGTGCTCGTGCAAAAGAAAGATGGAAAGATTCGGTTCTGTGTTGACTTTCGTCGATTGAACAAAATAGTCGAGTTTGATGCAGAGTCGATGTCAGAAATAGAGTATTTATTCGCAAAGCTGGGAGAGCGACGGGTTTTCAGTAAGCTTGACCTATCACAAGGGTACTGGCAGATACCCGTTGACGAAGATGACCGTCCCAAGACAGCGTTCTCGACACCACAGGGTCATTAGCAGTGGGTTAAGATGCCTTTTGGTCTGTGTACTTCGGGAGCAGTGTTTACCCGTATGATGAGGAAGTTGCTTCAGCCACTGGAGACAGACAATATTGATAACTTCATCAACGATGTATTGGTGTCAACCGTCGATACTGAAGAACATTTGTCTGTGCTGCGAGCAGTTCTGGATCGCATTCGAGAGTGTGGTCTTACTACCAGGCCTTCCAAGTGTGAGCTAGGAAAAGCTGAGGTGTCCTATCTGGGGTACAGGATTGGAAGGGGAGTTATCAGGCCTGGGGAAGACAAAATGGAACGCATTCAGTCAGCTACGCGCCCGGCTACGAAGAAGCAGGTACGTAGTTTCCTGGGTTTGGTAGGGTTCTACCGACGATTCATCCCAAGTTTTTCTGAAATAGCGTTGCCACTCACTGACCTGACCAAGGGAAATCGGCCTCGCATCGTGGTGTGGAGTTCGGAGTGTGAGCAGGCGTTCCAGAAGCTGAAAGATTGTTTCTGCACGCCGCCTGTATGCCATTTACTAGTTCCGGGACGTCGCTTCATTCTAAAGACCGATGCCTCTGAGGTCGGCGTAGGAGCTGTGCTGTGTCAGGAACACGATGACGGAGTCCATCCTGTAGTGTGCGCCAGCAAGAAGCTCAGTCCATCTGAACGCAACTATTCCATCGTGGAAAAGAATGTTTGGCTCTGGTATGGGCGGTTCAGAAGTTTGAACCCTACCTTTATGGGGTAGAATTCACCCTACAGACGGACCACTCGCCACTTCAATATTTGGAGAGGGTCAAGTCGCCCAGTGGTCGGATCACCAGATGGGCATTGTTACTACAACCACTCCAGTTTGTAGTGGAGGCAATTCCGGGACGTGAGAATGTGGTTGTACATTTCTTGAGTCGTATGGAGTAAGGGCTCTGTGCCGAGAGCTTAAAGCAGTAAAGGAAGAGAGGGTTTGCTGTTATTTTCAAAAGGCTGTAACACTAAGGACTTGTTCGTGCGTTCCTTCAGGTTTTATTTAAAGGTATGCTTTAAATCTTGGGGGAAGGGTATTGTCACGCACGAACTGATACAGGTCGCCTCACTGACAATTGTGGAGTGTGGCCCGTCCATTCCCAGGTTGGCAGTGAACATGAAGTGCGTGATTCCTGCCGGTAGAAAGAAACTCGTGGAGAGCGTGGCAGCAGAGAGTCCTCAGAAGAGAAGCCCCCTTCAAGCAAGTGTTTCGGCCCTTATCTCCTGACACTCTAGGGGGGTTGGGCCACACCTGGTTCATGACTCCGGATGTCCCTCTGCTGTCCCTTTTTTTCCCATCTTGGGACGAGCCATGGCTGGGATTCGAACCCATGACATTCTGGACATGCTCATTTTCCACTTAATGACTCGCGCTTTAACCACTGAGCCACAGGGACACCTGATATTTGTAGGGAAATTAAGCCTTATGAAGTTCACTTTTGTTCCTCCTTGACCAGATCCAGCTTGAACACCCCTCTGCCGCTTCTGCCATTGCTTTCAGGGCTCTGGTTTTTTCCTTCCCTGCAACTGAGAGCTGTTTCATGAGGCTGTATGCAGACGTTCCTACAAACCCCCTAGCTCCAATTTCTGCAGTGAGGACTTTGACCTGATAGCCTTCTCTCCTCAGGCTGTTTGCCAGATCAGCATACTTTTCAGTCTTGTAGATTTGAGCTGCCTCCATTCTGTTCTCATATGGCACCGTGAGCTCGATCATGATCGGGAGTATGCCGGGAGTATGCTTACCTGTTACCTCTTGGAGGGGGGAAGGAGGAGAACGTTTGGACTCGCCGGAATAGCGGGTTTTACGTGTGTAAACGAACACTCGTGAAACTGGAGTTCTTCGATGTGATCGGGGAATTCCGTGCATGCGAGTGCTGTCTTGTGAGTTTCCGAGGTAAATTCGGAGTGTCGTCGTGTGTCTGCAAGTCAGTACGAATTGAGGCGTTATCCGCGAAGGCTGGGTTGGCCTCGTGCTCAAGTTTATTTCTGCCGTTGGGGCAGGGGTTCTGGGTATGCCCTCGACCGACTTCTGAAGGTTTGGCTACCCGAGTTTAGACTGTCGATGTTTCGGTGTTCAGTGACGGGTTCTGCATCTACCAGGACGTTGGCTGTCTGGCAGTGTCCCGGCGACTGAGGGTGTCGTCCAGTGTGTGTCGTTCCTGTTTTGTCCAAGGTGAACCTGTAAAATAGAGGAAATTCTGGAGGGCTGTAAAGTCGGTTGTTTGCAGATGTCATTATTTCATAAACTTTTGTATTTCGGTTCCCAGAACTGGAGGATTTTTTATTTATTTTTATTCGCAAAGTTTCTTTCTATGTGAGTTCGACTGAGAAGAGAAGGACATTTAAATGCGCGGAAGTTTGAAGAGAAGAAAAGAGATATAACTTGAACTTAAAGTCGAGGAAAACCGTACATGTGGGAATAAAATGATGTGCGTTTCTGTCCTACACTGATGCAGATAGGTGGATTTGTTACAGTGGTATTGATGTGCTTAGACATAATATGTTGTACTTGGTAGTGGACGCTGGTGTGCAGAAATACTGTTTTCAAGATTGGTAAAGATTGGTTATTTTCTGAGAGTGTAGGTTGGTGTCGGAGGACCGGAACTTTTAACATTAAAAGAGGAGACTGTCGCACGGTGCGTGGCAGGTACAGAGGGCAGACCGCATGCGCTGTGTCTGGGCGTGTGTGAGGTTTATCGATCGATAGGTGACGGGTGGTGGTACCTCGGATAGACACGTCTTGTAGGGGGTTCACTTTTGGTGTTTGAGCGTGGAACCAAACCGGGTTGGATGGGCGGAAAGGAAGATTAGGGATTATTACATTAATAAAAGTTTTTTTTTCTAATTATTATTAAAGATTTGCAGGTGAATTAATGATTATGTTAAGTACAATAGTAGTATCAGTTAGATTACTTAGTACAGGTTATCACAATTGGGAAAAAAAAAGAGAAATAGCAGATAATGAAAAGGTATTTCAGATACTTAGGAATTGTGCCTCAGAAGTCTACTCTGGGTGTATATATATGTAGATGATTCTTGTTTTAGTCGATGGTGTGCGCCAGTATTAAAAAAAGTTTTCTTCAGCATTGTGGTGTCAGTAGGCAATGTTTAGGACAATGTATAGCAGAGCTCGGAAATCCTTGTCGAGCTTACGTAATTGGTTATCGTCCTAGCACTTGATAATTGCTGTTAACGTTTGCGGGATTATGCTTGTGCCTGCTAGGAAAATTAGGGTACCCGGGTTCAGTTCTATTATCTTGGTTTTGCTTGAGATGTGTTTGATTCTATTAAGCATGTTATTAGGTAATAGGCCCGGAATATTGTGACTGGTACTGGTGGTAACTAACGGTCGGGTTGTTCGTTGGAGTGAATATGATTTATGATCCTACTGAATCATTGTGTCTTGGAGACCTCAATGGGAACTGAAGTCGTGGGAATATAACTCGGACAGTATAATCACTATTATGAAGGAACGGTTACAATTATGTTCGTGACCGTTGATAGAAATGGAAAGTCAATGAAGTTGGTTTAAATGTGTGATGGGAAATTTCTGGTGAGATAATTTTGATGTCAAGGTGGCTGGTTGTATAAGTCATGGTTTAAAATTCCAATCAGCTGTCGCACTTTGGGTTGTGACGTGTACATCTCAGGACTATATTAGTGAGTCAACATGAAATGCTAAAAGACATGGAAACACTCAGAACCGGTTACTTAAGTGAAGCAGCAAATAACCTTATTCTTCTGTGGTAGTAAGACATTTCCTTTTTCACAGGTTTCGGGCGAGTTTCCTTACCTTCCCCTGCACAGCAAATCCGTCAGGGTCGGCCTCTCGGGTTGGGTCGTGTTACCTCCACCTCCACTGTCATCCCTGCCCATTCCTCTGCCTGGAGTGGGGACACACCTGGATCCGGCAGGGTGGGTTCTGGTCTGGGTGCCGACTTCGTCTTCTGCAGTCCCAGTGGTTGCAGTTCCTCCGACTTCAGCTCTATCTTTTCTTTGGGGTGGGCAAGCACCTCGAGGGCTCACTGCGGTATATTATCTGCGTGTGACTTGTGAGTGGTGTAGTTGGTGTCCGGTAGGTAGGGGACCGGACTCTTCGATGCATCACAACTTTATTCCAGCTGCTTCGTCTCAAGCGCTTCAGTGCAGGTCTGGTGTTTTGGGCGGTACATTTGTGTGAGGGCGTCGTGAAACAGAGACAGACGTTTACGTGATTATATTGGAAAACACTTACTGTATTGCCGTTTTTTTTTGTTTTTGTTTTGTTTTTTGGGGGGGGAGTTTTTCTTGCGTGTGTCAAGTGCCTGCCAGGGACTTTGAATGAGATACTGAAAGTGCAACATTGGATTTCGGGTCACTTGAACAATTTAAGTGTTTTGAATGATATTTTGGGGGTTGAGTTTGGGTGTACGGATAGTTTGACACCGGTATATTAAAAAAATAGTATAAGGAATACAGTTTGGGAAAAGCATCGCGTGAGCATCTCGGGTTCTATGGAATATCAACATAATACAACAACAACAGCAACAACAACCACCAACAACAACCAAACTATACTAACTTCATATTACTATATTCATTTCGCATATAATTCACTGCGCACATTCATCCTTTCAGTCACCCTTTTTAATCAACATCCATCCTTCATGTATACACACCCGAGCCCAATGTCTTCAGGTGTTTCATCGCCACAAAAAAAAAAAAAAAAAAAAAAAAAAAAACACCTCAACACCAAAGGAAAACACGACGACGACGTTGACAGTCTCACGACGGCGATAGTGACGGTGACCAGATGAATCTGCCTGCTGAAGCCGAGGATGACAGACGACAGTGACACACAGGGCTTCCACCAATATCAGTGGCATTCACAGTGACCGCCAACACAACGGCGACAGCGACGACTGCCACCAACCACAGTGACAACTCACACCCACGGCGGCGACGACACACTTCAAGGGCGGCGGTCACAGAGTGAGGAGTCGGTGATAGGGGGATCAGCATCGGCGGCGACAACAGCAGCGACGCCAACAACAACGGCGACACAGCAACGGCGACACAGCAACGGCACAGCAGCAACAGCGACACCAGCAACGGCGCCAGCAGCAACAGCGACACCAGCAACGGCGCCAGCAGCAACAGCGACACCAGCAACGGCGCCAGCAGCAACAGCGACACCAGCAACGGCGCCAGCAGCAACAGCGACACCAGCAACGGCGCCAGCAGCAACAGCGACACCAGCAACGGCGCCAGCAGCAACAGCGACACCAGCAACGGCGCCAGCAGCAACAGCGACACCAGCAACGGCGCCAGCAGCAACAGCCACACCAGTAACGGCGCCAGCAGCAACAGCGACACCAGCAACGGCGCCAGCAGCAACAGCGACACCAGCAACGGCGCCAGCAGCAACAGCGACACCAGCAACGGCGCCAGCAGCAACAGCGACACCAGCAACGGCGCCAACAGCAACAGCGACACCAGCAACGGCGACGTTAATGGCCAGGCTGTGAAGATCCGGCCGGATGGGGAGGAAAGGAAAAGGGATGTAGCATCTGACGGGAAGGACTGGGACAACAGCAGGATGGGGAGTGCAGGAGGGGTAACCACAAGCACCTGCCACAATCGCCAGTCAGGGACAGGAACGCCAGCAATTGGCCGTCCACAGCCCCCCAACTAAAACGGTCCTGACCCGCCTGGTGTACCGGGCCACAGGATGGTGGGAAATGCGCCCTCACCTGCACTTAACATAACTGTTACCCTCCTACCGTAGATATACATAGCTACATACATCACTGATCACGGTAACCCCTTAGTTCACCCCTTCCCAGGATTTCCTTTACGCACCCCAGAGCCTATTAGCTCTATAAACGAGTTACCTCTATCACCATCCCACGTTGTTTATACCACTAAGTTACACTCTTCTTTGCACTGCAGCATACACAAGAGCTACTCCATAACACACCTTCCCACACACACATTCTCAGTCATACTGTAACATCGACAAGAAATATCATGTCTCGATTCCAAAGAAACCCAATGAGGACAGGGCAGCTATATCTCCACGCTAATCACCCAAGGCATAAGTACACTCCCACAAATCTCCTGCAATGTAGGAACAATATTAACCTATATCATTGAATTAGGGTACCCACGCCATACAAAACCACGCTGCTGACACTAGTACCTCTTCATACAACTGCACAACACTTATCCTTTCCAATAACTTCCATGACACGGCACAATCATAAGCTCTACAGCACTCGGTGCCAACACGTTCGAACCCCCTGTCACAAATAAGTACCAACTCAAACCTAACACCAGGATCGAACCAATGACAACTATTTACATTTTCATTCAAAACTTCATAACCAAATTTCCATTTTTTTTTTTCCTTTTCCCTGTTTCTTCCTCTCAACACAACCCGCTGGTTAAAACCCCCCATCAACACACTTTTCTGAACTTGCTTCGTTTTAGTCCTTATTTTTCCCCATTTTCTCCCTCTTCCTTTTCCCTAAGAAAACTTGAAATTGATTCAAAACATGAGCTCATATTATTTACACCTTTGTACAAATTGACAGAAACAAGACAACGCCACCCTTAACTAACACTACACTACTATCATCGTAATTAACTCCACACACCTGCTACAACACAACAACTGCGGTTGGCCACCCCAGCACCTGAACCTCAGGGTCGCAGCACACCGAAACACCAACGACTGCTCGACCAAGAGCAAAACGCTCACGAGGGTCGGCTCACCATGTCAACCGAAGTCAGACCCACAGCGCAAACGCTGGCACCAGAACAAGAGCCCAACTGCTCTTCACCAAGGATTTTGAGCGAAGTGCTAGCCACCCGGCCCCACCAAACTTTAATGCTTCATGACTCGGCACTCACTCCTTGCTGAGTTTTGAACTCTACACAAACCGCACGTGAAACGGGACTCCACACAGACCCCACGAAACAAAACGGGAGACGGGAGGCTAACCGCCACTCTCCCCACACTTACCCTTTCCCTGCCTGTGCATGGTAGCACACGCACACCCAATATATGAATGGAACATACAGGTATCCAACACCCCACCATCCTTCCTGAACCCAACAACTTCCATATATGGCCCGGTAAGCCTACGTCCCCATCGTGGAATGATGCTACGGATCGATACAGAGCCGTCGGCGCGTCTGTACGATTTCCACGCTGACCAGATCGGTGACAGCGAGACTGCGTGTGTGAATGCAAAATAAAGTCTGTTGGTGCACCATATTTCCCTTTGTCTGTGTGTTTGTTGTGTGGCGTTCGTACTCGTAGGTAAAAGAGGGAGGGGTGGTTATAAAGGGGGGTATATTCATACATATACCACTCAACACTTGCTAGGGATCAGCAATTAAAAACAGTGAATGAAAAAAATCATTTTGAACTGACTTCAATAAACACGTGATCCAGCAACACAAAACAATGTGAACGACAATCACACTGTTGCCTGCACCTTCACGCTGGAACATGCAGCATGGTGAGCACGTGAATTGCGTGACCCCTCATTCTGGGGGTAAACGGGGCAAACGGTGGTTGTGTGATTCGGGCAGTGTTTATCGCACCACAATGGAACAGCAAACACAAAGACGACACCTTTCCGCAGAAGATATGGTGAGAGGAGTTGGGATGCTGCTAGGAGGGTCATCGCAACGAGAGATTGCTGGAGCCTTGGGCGTATCCCAGAGCGTTGTTTCCCGTATGTGGAATCGATATCAAACAACAGGGACAGTCACTCCACGACATTCTGGAGGTCACCCACGTGTCACAACCCAGCGAGAGGACCGATATCTCCTTGTCCAGGCATGAAGAAATCCTTTCCACAATGCCACACAGCTGCAACATGACCTCCAGAACGCATCAGGGAACCGGGTGTCAACCCAGACAGTCAGGAGAAGGCTTCACGACGGTGGTCTTCATTCAAGGGCCCCAGCAATTCGGGTTCCATTGACCAGACAACATAAACAAGCAAGGTTGCTGTGGGCACTGGAGCACCAGGGCTGGACTGCTGCAAACTGGACTCCAGTTTTGTTCAGTGATGAGTCCAGGTTTTGTTTGGACGTGACTGACCGGAGAAGGAGGGTGTGGCGAAGGCAGAATGAACGATTCCACCCCAACTTCATTGCTCAGCATGACCGCTATGGTGGGGGCTCAGTAATGGTGTGGGGAGGCATTTCAATGCAAGGCAAAACCGATCTGCTGGTGATAATGGCACCATGAATGCAGTCCGATACCGTGACGAGGTTCTTCACCCCATTCTCCGACCCTACGCTGGTGCCATTGGTCCCGACTTCATCCTTGTGGATGACAATGCCCGTCCTCACCGTGCCCGCATTGTCAACCAGTACCTTCAGAATGAGGGAATTGCACGCTTGGAGTGGCCTGCACGCTCACCAGACCTCAATCCGATTGAGCATATCTGGGATACCATTGGGCGAGCTGTCCAAGCACGTGAGCAGCTGCCTCATAACATCCATGACCTTGGAGTTGCCCTCCAGGAAGAATGGGCCAGAATCCCCCAGCAGCAGATCAGGAACCTCATCTGCAGCATGAGGAGGCGTTGTAGAGCTGTGATCGCAGCCCGTGGTGGTCACACACATTACTGAGAGTCCATTCATTCTCAATTCCACACAGACAGCAGTGGATTGTTCAGGTTGACTCTTCCCTTCCATGCCCTGTTTCAGGTGGCTTTTAGGGGTTGTGTCATTTGTCCATTCTGTTTCTTGGTTTATCTGATGGAATTTCCCTCATTTTTGTTTGGTTTGGATGAAATAATGACTAATTAACAGTATTTGACCGTTTGAGGTTTGATTGACAAATATTCTGGACCATTACAGTGTGTTGAATATCTGATCCCTAGCAAGTGTTGAGTGGTATATATCCCTGTCTACTGTCTTATACAGTGACAATATGGTGGAGATGCGGGGTACCTATTAGGATCATTTAGGACATAATTTCTTGGTATCAAAAAAAAAGAAAAAAAAGGGGATCTGTTGTGTGTTTAGTTGTTGATAGGAACTTGATATAGGGATAGTAATTGTAGCGCGTGGGTGGTTGGAGGGAGCGCGCCGTCAGTAGGGGAGGAGGCGCGGTTACTTGACAATCCTAGTGACATAGTTGCCAGGTAACATTGTCTTGTTTTGTCTCAGTTTGGTGCAACCGGGGTATGAATGGTGTGCATGTGTTTCTCTTTCTCTTCCAATTACATGTGTTTATGAGCGTTGGAATGTATTGATGGTCGCAGTAATATTTGACGTGAAATGTTGAAATGAAATGTTTCAAATGTTGATCATTGACTTGCTCGGTAGTTGAACTGTGCCGGGGGTGTTGGGAGATAGGTGTTTAGAAAAGACACTGTGAAGTTAAGAAGTAATAATTGTATTTAGTTAGCCCATGGACAATCAAGATATTCGCTTTACGATTGGAAGAGAGTGGATGTTCTCTTGTGGGAAGTTCTGAGGTAAAAAAAAAAAGTCTGGTTTCCTTGGGTTGAGACTTGATAGTCTGTTGAAATGGCGTCAGGAACCGATCGCAAGCTTAGGTCTCAAGGTACTGTAAGTCCGGTTGAGTCTGTCGAGGAGAAAGGGGATGTTTCGACTCCTGTGAAGCAGCCAGGGGGTACTCCCATGTCTCGTACCCTTGCGGCTGGTAAGGCTGGGTTAGGACAGTCTCCGGGAGGTGCTGCTAAGTTTGTGTCGCCTAGCAGTCCGGCTGTTCAGTACTATTCACGCCTGGGGATGGAGTTAGGGTTCAGTAAGGTAGAACTGGCCCAGTTTGTTGCTGACAATGTAGCAAAGGATGCAGAAAGAAGTGAGGAAGCAATCGTTAGGAGGGCGCAGGTGGCTCGGGAAATGTCATGGAAGGAGAGGAAGGAGCAGGAGGAGGAGGAGTTAGCCGTGTTAGCTGCCAGGAGAGAGGAAGCTGTTGCCAGGCTTAGGAGAGAGGAAGAGGAAGCCGCTGCCAGGAGAGAGGAAGCTGCAGCCAAGCTTAGGAGAGAGGAAGAGGAAGCTGCTGCCAGCTTAGGAGAGAGGAAGAGGAAGCTGCTGCCAGGCTTAGGGGAGAGGAAGAGGAAGCCGCTGCCAGGAGAGAGGAAGCTGCAGCCAAGCTTAGGAGAGAGGAAGAGGAAGCTGCTGCCAGGTTGGCTATCCGTTTGGCAGAGAAGAAAAAAAAGGAAGATGAGATTGCTTTCCAGAAGTCGAGAGAGGTGCAAGAGATGGCTACCAGGCAAGAGGACGCGGATGTCAGGAGAAAAGTCGACCAGGATGACATAGCGTTACGGAAATTGGAGTTGGATCTCAAGCAACGTCAGGCGAGTGAGATCGTGTCTTTGAAACAGGAGAAGTTAAGCCTGAAAGAGCAAGAGTTAAAGGAAGCGAGAGAGAGGGCTGAAGAGGAGGCAACAAGCCATGTAATAATTGATCCTTTAACAGATACTGATGACGTGGACATGTATTTAGCTCATTTCGAGCAAGTTGCCACGTTGTGCCGCTGGAAAAGAACTTCATGGTCCTCTAGACTAATAGCTCTTTTGAGAGGGAAGACGAGAGATGCTGTTCTGCGACTTAATGCCGTTGATCTTGCAAGTTTCGACCAGGTGAAGAAAGCGCTTCTAGAGTATTTCCGTTTAGACGCTGAGGCATACCGGAAGAAGTTCAGGGGAATGAAGAAGGAGGTAGGAGAAACGTTTCAGCAGTTTTTAGACCGATTAAAGTCTTGTTTCAGTCTGTGGTGTGCTGCAGCCGGGAAAGACGAAACCAAAGCTGAGGACTTAAAAGATATCATTTTCGAGGAACAGATATATGGGACTTTTACTCCTGACTTTGTCACGGAAGTGCGTCGAGCCTGTCCTAAGAATGCTGAGGCAGTAGCCTTGGAAGCAACCCGGCCAGCAGAAGCACGACGGATAGGGCGAGAGAGCAGAAGAGGCCCATCTGTAATAAGTGATACTCATGAGGTCAAACCGAAGCACTTAGGGGGTAAAAATCAAGGCAATTCCAGCGAAAAGAAGGACCAGGGGATAGCGGGAGAGAGTAAACTTAGTGGGGTTCAGCCAGCGATCAGTGCTGCACCCAAAGGGGCGCCTAGGCAAGGGGTGATTTGCTATGCGTGCAAGCGGCCAGGCCACGTCCAGCGTAATTGTCCGAATCTTGAGAGTGTAGCCATCCAGTACGTGTCATGTCTAGGAGACCCAGTATACTCAGAGGCTACCCCTACGCTGTGTGTACCGTGCTCCAGGAAACCTTTCAGTCCGAGATGTAGGGTGAGGGTCGGAGAGTCATGGGCAAGTGGTATCGGAGACACAGGAGCATCGCAGACCGTGGTCGCGGTGAGGCTGGTACCAAGTGATGCCTATACAGGGAGGACTCAGACGGTTGTATTGGCTGAATCCAGATGCCGTAGCATACTACCCGTGGTCTGTGTGTACGTGGACACGTCGTACTTTGAGGGGAAGATTGAGGCTCTGGTGATGGAGGATCCAGTTGTGGAGGTGCTGGTGGGGAATTACATATGCCGTGAGGGAGAGCATCATCCTGAGATAGTCCCAGTATACCCCATCAGGGAGACAAACTCTTCGGAGAACGTCAGCAGTCAGATACACCCTCAGGTCGCTGTGCTGACTCGTGCTCAGGTCAGAGCCCAGGACAGGCCTGCTCAACCTTTGTCTTTAAAGGAGCATGTGATGGCTGTCTCGAAAGACGAGCTGATTCGTGGGCAGAAACAGGATGATAGCCTTGCATATGCCAGAAGAGCTGCAGAGGAAAAGTCAGTGTTCCATCCCCATGGAAATAGGGTCTCCTTCATGTGGAAAGACCGAGTTCTTGTGCGCAAGTACGAGAGTGAGGGCGGAACAACAACCCAGGTTTTTGTGCCGAAGTCCCTAAGGAAGACCATACTAACTCTCGGGCACGATATTCCTATGGCTGGACACTTGGGGGGTAACAAGACAAAGGAGAGAATATTCCCATATTTTTATTGGCCTGGGATGTGTGGTGACATAGGCAGGTATGTGAAGTCATGTTTAAAGTGCCAGCGTACCTTGGAGAAAGGACGAGTCAGACCGGTACCTCTTGTCAAGATGCCTCTTATGCAAGAACCATTTGACAGGGTAGGAGTGGATATAGTGGGACCGATTGCACCCATGTCTGCAACAGGGTATATATTGGTACAGGTGGACTTCGCCACGAGGTATCCAGAGGCTACCCCACTTCGCACAGTAACGACTGAGTCAGTTGCTGAAGCACTATTTGCCATGTGGTCTCGGACAGGAATTCCCGCATCGGTTCTTACAGACCGAGGTACTCAGTTTACGAGTAAAATGATGAGCCAAGTTTTCGGGTTGTTGTCCATCAAGGGTCTGCGCGCTACCCCATACCATGCGCAATGCAATGGCTTAGTCGAGCGCTTCAATGGTACTTTGAAGAAGATGCTCCGCAGATTACTCAAGAGAAGCCTGAAGAATGGGATCTTTGGGTGCCTGCATTGTTATTTGCATACAGGAGGTTCCCCAACAAAGCACCGGTTTTTTCCCCCTTCGAGTTGCTGTATGGACGCAGGGTGAGAGGACCAATGAAAGTGCTTCGTGATCTTTGGACTAAGCCAGAGACCATGGACGTCCAGACGACTGGTGAATATGTGTTCGACTTGAGGAAGAGAATTGACGAGACTTGCAGCATAGCCCAGGAAAATCTAGGGAAAGCAGCAAGAACTTATAAGCGCCATTTTGATGTTAAATCCCGGCCTCGCACAATCCAATCAGGGACAAGGGTGCTGGTGTTACGACCAGTCAAGCACAACAAGTTGGAACTTGCTTGGCAGGGACCGTTTCCAGTAATTGCCAAGGTGGGGGAGGCCGATTACAAGGTACGAGTTCGAGGTCGGGAGAAACTCTACCACGCCAACCTGTTGAGATCGTTTGTGGAGAGGGAGGACGAATCAAAGCCAACAGCAGTGGCGACAGTGGTGATTCAGGATGAAGAGCTCTCTGAGGCGGTGCCCACCATTGGGAAAGAAGTTCCGGTAGTACCACTGGCTGCGTCAGAATCCGCAGATGATGTAGTGATTGGTGCTGAAGACGATCATTTTAGGGAACAGCTGCAGCAGTTGGTCGGCGAGTTCCAGGATGTCTTCACAGACTTGCCAGGGTCTACTACGTTGGAGGCGTGCAAAATCAAGCTGACTTCAAGTGTTCCAGTACGATCGAGACCGTATCCAGTCCCATATTCTCAACGCGACTGTGTTCGTGATGAGGTGGAGATGATGCTGAGAATGGGAGTCATTGATAAGTCTGTATCTCCATATTGCTCACCGATAGTGCTCGTGCAAAAGAAAGATGGAAAGATTCGGTTCTGTGTTGACTTTCGTCGATTGAACAAAATAGTCGAGTTTGATGCAGAGTCGATGTCAGAAATAGAGTATTTATTCGCAAAGCTGGGAGAGCGACGGGTTTTCAGTAAGCTTGACCTATCACAAGGGTACTGGCAGATACCCGTTGACGAAGATGACCGTCCCAAGACAGCGTTCTCGACACCACAGGGTCATTAGCAGTGGGTTAAGATGCCTTTTGGTCTGTGTACTTCGGGAGCAGTGTTTACCCGTATGATGAGGAAGTTGCTTCAGCCACTGGAGACAGACAATATTGATAACTTCATCGACGATGTATTGGTGTCAACCGTCGATACTGAAGAACATTTGTCTGTGCTGCGAGCAGTTCTGGATCGCATTCGAGAGTGTGGTCTTACTACCAGGCCTTCCAAGTGTGAGCTAGGAAAAGCTGAGGTGTCCTATCTGGGGTACAGGATTGGAAGGGGAGTTATCAGGCCTGGGGAAGACAAAATGGAACGCATTCAGTCAGCTACGCGCCCGGCTACGAAGAAGCAGGTACGTAGTTTCCTGGGTTTGGTAGGGTTCTACCGACGATTCATCCCAAGTTTTTCTGAAATAGCGTTGCCACTCACTGACCTGACCAAGGGAAATCGGCCTCGCATCGTGGTGTGGAGTTCGGAGTGTGAGCAGGCGTTCCAGAAGCTGAAAGATTGTTTCTGCACGCCGCCTGTATGCCATTTACTAGTTCCGGGACGTCGCTTCATTCTAAAGACCGATGCCTCTGAGGTCGGCGTAGGAGCTGTGCTGTGTCAGGAACACGATGACGGAGTCCATCCTGTAGTGTGCGCCAGCAAGAAGCTCAGTCCATCTGAACGCAACTATTCCATCGTGGAAAAGAATGTTTGGCTCTGGTATGGGCGGTTCAGAAGTTTGAACCCTACCTTTATGGGGTAGAATTCACCCTACAGACGGACCACTCGCCACTTCAATATTTGGAGAGGGTCAAGTCGCCCAGTGGTCGGATCACCAGATGGGCATTGTTACTACAACCACTCCAGTTTGTAGTGGAGGCAATTCCGGGACGTGAGAATGTGGTTGTACATTTCTTGAGTCGTATGGAGTAAGGGCTCTGTGCCGAGAGCTTAAAGCAGTAAAGGAAGAGAGGGTTTGCTGTTATTTTCAAAAGGCTGTAACACTAAGGACTTGTTCGTGCGTTCCTTCAGGTTTTATTTAAAGGTATGCTTTAAATCTTGGGGGAAGGGTATTGTCACGCACGAACTGATACAGGTCGCCTCACTGACAATTGTGGAGTGTGGCCCGTCCATTCCCAGGTTGGCAGTGAACATGAAGTGCGTGATTCCTGCCGGTAGAAAGAAACTCGTGGAGAGCGTGGCAGCAGAGAGTCCTCAGAAGAGAAGCCCCCTTCAAGCAAGTGTTTCGGCCCTTATCTCCTGACACTCTAGGGGGGTTGGGCCACACCCGGTTCATGACTCCGGATGTCCCTCTGCTGTCCCTTTTTTCCCATCTTGGGACGAGCCATGGCTGGGATTCGAACCCATGACATTCTGGACATGCTCATTTTCCACTTAATGACTCGCGCTTTAACCACTGAGCCACAGGGACACCTGATATTTGTAGGGAAATCAAGCCTTATGAAGTTCACTTTTGTTCCTCCTTGACCAGATCCAGCTTGAACACCCCTCTGCCGCTTCTGCCATTGCTTTCAGGGCTCTGGTTTTTTCCTTCCCTGCAACTGAGAGCTGTTTCATGAGGCTGTATGCAGACGTTCCTACAAACCCCCTAGCTCCAATTTCTGCAGTGAGGACTTTGACCTGATAGCCTTCTCTCCTCAGGCTGTTTGCCAGATCAGCATACTTTTCAGTCTTGTAGATTTGAGCTGCCTCCATTCTGTTCTCATATGGCACCGTGAGCTCGATCATGATCGGGAGTATGCCGGGAGTATGCTTACCTGTTACCTCTTGGAGGGGGGAAGGAGGAGAACGTTTGGACTCGCCGGAATAGCGGGTTTTACGTGTGTAAACGAACACTCGTGAAACTGGAGTTCTTCGATGTGATCGGGGAATTCCGTGCATGCGAGTGCTGTCTTGTGAGTTTCCGAGGTAAATTCGGAGTGTCGTCGTGTGTCTGCAAGTCAGTACGAATTGAGGCGTTATCCGCGAAGGCTGGGTTGGCCTCGTGCTCAAGTTTATTTCTGCCGTTGGGGCAGGGGTTCTGGGTATGCCCTCGACCGACTTCTGAAGGTTTGGCTACCCGAGTTTAGACTGTCGATGTTTCGGTGTTCAGTGGCGGGTTCTGCATCTACCAGGGCGTTGGCTGTCTGGCAGTGTCCCGGTGACTGAGGGTGTCGTCCAGTGTGTGTCGTTCCTGTTTTGTCCAAGGTGAGCGTATAAAGTAGCGGAAATTCTGGAGGGCTGTAAAGTCGGTTGTTTGCAGATGTCATTATTTCATAAACTTTTGTATTTCGGTCCCCAGAACTGGAGGATTTGTGATTTATTTTTATTCGCAAAGTTTCTTTCTATGTGAGTTCGACTGAGAAGAGAAGGAGGACATTTAAATGCGCGGAAGTTTGAAGAGAAGAAAAGAGATATAACTTGAACTTAAAGTCGAGGAAAACCGTACATGTGGGAATAAAATGATGTGCGTTTCTGTTCTACACTGATGCAGATAGGTGGATTTGTTACAGTGGTATTGATGTGCTAAGACATAATATGTTGTACTTGGTAGTGGACGCTGGTGTGCAGAAATACTGTTTTCAAGATTGGTAAAGATTGGTTATTTTCTGAGAGCGTAGGTTGGTGTCGGAGGACCGGAACTTTTAACATTAAAAGAGGAGACTGTCGCACGGTGCGTGGCAGGTACAGAGGGCAGACCGCATGCGCTGTGTCTGGGCGTGTGTGAGGTTTATCGATCGATAGGTGACGGGTGGTGGTACCTCGGATAGACACGTCTTGTAGGGGTTCACTTTTGGTGTTTGAGCGTGGAACCAAACCGGGTTGGATGGGCGGAAAGGAAGATTAGGGATTATTACATTAATAAAAGTTTTTTTTCTAATTATTATTAAAGATTTGCGGGTGAATTAATGATTATGTTAAATACAATAGTAGTATCAGTTAGATTACTTAGTACAGGTTATCACAACTGGGAAAAAAAAGAGAAATAGCAGATAATAAAAAGGTGTTTCAGATACTTAGGAATTGTGCCTCAGAAGTCTACTCTGGGTTTATATATATATATATATATATATATATATATATATATATATATATATATATATATATGGTTCTTGATTTAGTCGATGGGGTCCGCCAGTATTCAAAAAAAGTTTTCCTCAGCATTGTGGTGTCAGTAGGCAATGTTTAGGACAATGTATAGCAGAGCTCGGAAATCCTTGTCGAGCTTACGTAATTGGTTATTGTCCTAGCACTTGATAATTGCTGTTAACGTTTGCGGGATTATGCTTGTGCCTGCTAGGAAAATTAGGGTAGCCGGGTTCAATTCTATTATTTTGGTTTTGTTTGAGATGTGTTTGATTCTATTAAGTATGTTATTAGGTAATAGGCCCGGAATAGTGCGACTGGTACTGGTGGTAACTAACGGTCGGATTGTTCGTTGGAGTGAATATGATTTATGATCCTACTGAATCATTGTCTTGGAGACCTCGATGGGAACTGAAGTCGTGGGAATATAACTCAGACAGTATAATCACTATTATGAAGGAACGGTTACAATTATGTTCGTGACCGTTGATGGAAATGGAAAGTCAATGAAGTTGGTTTGAATGTGTGATGGAAAATTTCTGGTGAGAGAGAATTTTGATGTCAAGGTGGCTGGTTGTATAAGTCATGGTTTAAAATTCCAATCAGCTGTCGTCTTTGGGTTGTGACGTGTACATCTCAGGACTATATTAGTGAGTCAACATGAAATGCTAAAAGACATGGAAACACTCAGAACCGGTTACTTAAGTGAAGCAGCAAATAACCTTATTCTTCTGTGGTAGTAAGACATTTCCTTTTTCACAGGTTTCGGGCGAGTTTCCTTACCTTCCCCTGCACAGCAAATCCGTGAGGGTCGGCCTCTCGGGTTGGGTCGTGTTACCTCCACCTCCACTGTCATCCCTGCCCATTCCTCTGCCTGGAGTGGGGACACACCTGGATCCGGCAGGGTGGGTTCTGGTCTGGGTGCCGACTTCGTCTTCTGCAATCCCAGTGGTTGCAGTTCCTCCGACTTCAGCTCTATCTTTTCTTCGGGGTGGGCAAGCACCTCGAGGGCTCACTGCAGTATATTATCTGCGTGTGACTTGTGAGTGGTGTAGTTGGTGCCCGGTAGGTAGGGAACCGGACTCTTCGATGCATCACAACTTTATTCCAGCTGCTTTGTCTCAAGCGCTTCAGTGCAGGTCTGGTGTTTTGGGTGGTACATTGGTGTGAGGGCGTCGTGAAACAGAGACGGACGTTTACGTGATTATATTGGAAAACACTTACTGTATTACCGTGTTTTTTTTTGTTTGTTTGTTTGGTTGGGTTTTTTTTTGGGGGGGGGGAGTTCTTCTTGCGTGTGTCAAGTGCCCGCCAGGGACTTTGAATGAGATACTGAAAGTGCAACATTGGGTTTCGGGTCACTTGAACAATTTAAGTGTTTTGAGGTTGAGTTTGGGTGTACGGATAGTTTGACAGTGGTATATAAAAAAAATAGTATAAGGAATACAGTTTGGGAAAAGCATCGCGTGGGCATCTCGGGTTCTATGGAATATCAACCTTGTCTGATATTTCAGCCTGGGGTTACCAGGTGACGTAATTATTCACCCTTGTCCCTTCTGGTATTGGCCTTCAGTGGGCTGAGGTGTGTGTGTGTGTGTGTGTGCCTCCTGAGGGAAGGGTCATTATATATGAATGTGCAGCACATGCGTGCACAGGTATGCATAAGGGACCATGCGATGATGGTCGCGTATTGGTGTTGTTAGTATAGTTGGATTCTTTTGCTTCGTTTGCTTGTTTGTTTGTTTTTTTCGTGTGGGGAAAACTGCGTGTGTGTGCTGGACGTAAAAACCTTGGTGTTTTCATCTGCTATGCTGTTGGTGAGACTGCGTGTGTGAATGCAAATAAAGCCTTCTGTTTGTGCACCATATTTCCCTTTGTGTGTTTGTTGTGTGGCGTTCGTACTCTTAGGTAAAAGAGGGAGAGGTGGTTATAAAGGGGGTATATTCATACATATATCCCTGTCTACTGTCTTATACAGTGTGTGTGTGTGTGTGTGTGTGTGTCTGTCTGTCTGTCTGTCTGCGTGTGCGCGCTTGTATGTGTGTATGCCTATGTGGTGTGTGTGTGTGTGTGTGTGTGCGTGCGTGCGTGTGTGTGTGTGTGCGTGCTGCCAGAGACTAGGGAATCAACACTAGCACAGTTCATCACTCAGGATGACCAGTTGTTACCGGGCGAACCGAAAGGTCCCTGCTATAGTCCTGGAAACACTGAGTACCAGCATGTCACACTGTGCACAGCTGACATCGTCAACTGCATGGCGTCCCAACATAGACAGATTGATGTTGCATCCTCCACAGTCGATATTCTGTACTTCCACGAGGCAAAGAAACGACCTTTAAACCAGTCTTCTCTCATGTGCAAAATTGTGCTGGTCCTGAAGAAAAACGGTCAGTCCCCACACGTCAGCTTTATTTACCAGACCTGCACAAGGAATAACTATGTACTTCTGTTCCAGCGTGTGATGGTTATGGATTTTTGGACTATTGAACACAGATTCCTACCTGCAGGAACGTGGACTGGGTGTGAACCCTTTTATGATCCTCCGTATTTTCACCCACCAACTAAAGCAAGATACGCGCATGGTAAATGATACACACAACACCAACTCTCCATAATGAAATAATTAAAGATGCAGTGGCTGCTTACCTTACGCGAGTACAGATGAGAGATTGGGGTGAAAAATTTGGAAACCACACACACACACACGCACACGCACACACACACGCACACACACACACACACACGCACACACGCACACACCACACACACACACACACACACACACACACTCACACACAACAGTCTGAAAAAAAATATCAGTTTACCAACAGATCAACAAGCCAGACAGCCCATCGACAACTTCACTCACTACTATCAGATAAATATCATTGAGTAAACACACACACACACATACACACACGCGGGCACGCGCGCGCACTCGCTCACACGCACACGCACATGAACGCGTGCACGCACGCACGCAAGCAATCATGCACGCACATACACACGCAGGCATCCCCCCTCCCCCCCCCCCCCCCCCCCCCCCACACACACACACACAATGTCATGAATGATGCTCAATTTTATTAGAACATGGTTGGATAGATGACTTGTGGATGGAGGGAAACTTGTCCTTATAAAGCATAACCATACAAAATAAACAACCTACCACATAATGAACTGAATGTTTTTTACACGCACATTTAAATTTAGGATCTATTGAAGGACCGTCGTATTAGGAAAGTTTCTATAGATGCCAACCTTTTCCTTGTTCTATTTCCCTCCACTCCTATCCTTTCTTTCACAAAACCTCCCATTGCCACCAGCTTAGAATGATAAGAAGAAAATACTTGTACCTTAGCCTGACCATACAGCAAGTAACATTCCTGTCTGACATTTATTGATGGTGATATTCCCCCATCTACCTCATCTGATATCTCCTCATTTTTATAGTATTGCAGATTGTTATATCTTTGAAAGATGTCATGAAAGACCACAAAGTGGAGATGAAAGTTACCAACGGAACGGCTTCATCAGAGAAGAAAAGACTGGAAGTTGTACGTCTTCTCCCTTATATAGGTGAGCTAGAAAGTCAAGTTTATGTTGCCATTATCTTTTAAGGAACTTTGTACACTTACTGCAATTTGTTTCATTTGTAACCCATTCAATCTTCAAAACAAATCTAACACACGTTCTTGTGAGCGCTGAAAGTCAGAAAGATAATCTTTCTAGTTATGTCTTGCCATTATGTTTTCCAAATGACAATGAACGCTAATGCGCCATGATTCCTGCCAGTTGCAATTGGAATTAATATTCTAGGGTTTTAACAAATCCAACAATTTTATATCACCACCCAAATCAGTATTGTCATTAAATTCTAAAACTGCACCTTTCCTTCTCACTACACTTACAACAACCTCATGATTAGCATACTCATCTTTTTTAATCTAAAGAGAAGAAGAAGAAGCACATGCCAGTTCCCTTGACAAAGTCAAACAAGAAATTTTACAAGAAAGCATACATGGCAATATGTGGCAATGGAAGTTCGGAAGAAACAGTCTTATATTTGCAATTTGAGGAAAAGTTGATTTAAAACAAGACTTCGCAGGGCAAAATAAATGCAATTAACAATACGATTTCAATGAAGGCAAAGAAAAATAGCTCAAAATATGATTTCGCCAATGATGAAAGGAGTTCGAAACACGATCTCATCGAGGACAGAGATAATCACATTAAACCAAACGTATGCATGCACAGAGTGACAATAATGAAGCGTGGAATGAAGGCATGCTATTGGTGAAGGTTGTGAGCGTTTAGAATTGGCGAACTTGCAAGTGTGTATAAAAAGGATTCCCAGAATTATCAAGAAAAACAAAAATAGAAAGAAAGTAATGAAAGAAAGTACCACAACAAAGAAGCTGAGAAGCCAGGCAAGGATGGCATGCTGTCTTGTACAGTCCTCGCTTCTTTCCCTGAGGCAGTCATTTGTACACCTGACCCACTTCTCTTAGCCATTGGGCGCACGCAATTCATTGTTAAGCTGGCGCAACCGATACCTTGGGAGGCTATAAAGCACTCCAGGTACGAAGAGGTTGTTAATTGAAATGATGTGAACAACGTTTGTTCCCCTTAGTTGCACGCGAGTTATGGAGCACTTTTCTTGTATTGTTCCTTTTCTTTTCTTTTATCTAGTTAATTTACTTTTTGTCTAAAATTCATCGCCCTATTTCCTTCTTTATTTTTTTCCCTTTCCACACTCTTTTTCCCTCATATGTAACTATTCACCATGAAGCATTGGACGATTCAGCTATTGTATGGGTTTTCAGTTGTTGTAGTGCCAATAAAAGAGTACTTGTCAGTACTTTGAGTGTCTGGGTTTCCTTTGTTTTATTAGTAGTCAGCTGTTACATTCGTTAGCAGTCTTTCAATGATAGATAATTGTTTCTGGATACAATTGTCTGGGTCTGTTTCTGTTCAAGAGTAGTTTCTAGGTACTTGTGTTCTTCCTCTTGAATGTATTTTCTTCTTGAATGATCTGTAAGCTGTCACAAAGACTACTGTGCAGTCATGGAGAGAATTAAGGCTAATGAATAAAGGAATGGATCATGCATGTGCATCTAATAAGCGCACACCCACTCACGTGTATATGTGCCTGCATGCATACATGACCATGTGTGAGTGCGTGTATATACCAGTCTATAACCTTGAAAATATTAATGAGGTACCAAACGATATGGTTCAGTTCCCCATTTCAGATCAGTGATTTTTTTAAATGCTGTTTCTGAAAATTAGAGAAAAAACAATATCATACAGAAAATGGAAGCAGAACTTGAAAAGGAACTGGAAGCAAAAATTAAAAGTCTAAGTGTAAATGTTAATGACGATAACCTGGAGGAACTAGAGCAATCCAAAGTTCAGCTACAAGAAATACGCGAAAAGAAAGTAGACGGCATGATAGTTAGATGAAGGATAAAATGGATTCAGGAGGGTGAGAAGCCTAGTTGGTACTTTTGTAGTCTGGAAAACAGAAATTTTATTGATCGCTCCATGAGTTATCGGGAGAATAATGATGGTGAAATAATATCGGATCAAAATGCAGTTCTTAAAGAAGTCGAAAGATTCTATCAGCAGTTGTATTCAGAACAATTTGTGAAAAATGTTGATCTTGGACACATATTGAGGGAGACAACAAATAAACTCAAGAAGAAAGCATCCAGTTAGAGGGCCTGCTAACTTACTGTGAAGTGGGAGTAACACTAAAGAACATGAAAAATAACACGAACCCTGGATCTAATGGTTTCACACTAGAGTTCTATACATTTTTCTTCACTGATATTGGCTCATTTCTTATCAGGTCTCTAAATGATGGATTTGATAAGCAATGTATGTCATCCAAACAGAGACAGGACATTATCATTTGCATACCAAAAGATGAGAAGCCAAAACAATACTTAAAGAACTGGAGACCTATTTCTCTCTTGAATACAGCGTACAAAATTGCCTCTGCCTCAATAGCCAATCGCATAAAATGCGTTTTACCTAAAATTATTCACGAAGATCAGAAGGGCTTTATGGCAGGGCGCTATATAGGTGAAAATATAAGAAAAATCTATGATGTACTTCAGCACTCTGAGAAGGAGCGTATTCCTGGTTTACTTCTCAGCATTAATTTTGAGAAAGCGTTCGATTCTATCGCTTCGTCCTCTTTTTAAAAAGGCATTAAACTTCTTCAACTTTGGCCCTGACATTATTAAATGGACTTCTACTTTTTATAAAAACATAACAACCTGTGTGCTCGTTAATGGACAATACTCCAGTTGGTTCCCTATCAGACGTGGAGTGCGGCATGGGGATCCATGCTCACTGTATTTATACTTAATTGGTGCAGAGGTCTTGTCTGTCTTAATTACACAGTATGATGATATAAAAAGAATTCAGGTGAGGGAGCAGGGGGTCCTCCTGTCACAATTCGCTGATGATACAAATGTCTGTCTAGATGGCACAGAAAAGTCATTTAAAGCAGTTATTAATGTGTTGAAAAGCTTTGCACAGATATCGGGTCTAACAATCAATAATGAAAAAACTAAAGTAGTTTGGTTTGGAAGTAAGAAAAACTCAACCACAAGGTATATGCGTGACGAGGACTTTTGCTGGAAACCCAGGATTTTTAAGATTCTGGGCATTCAGTTTTGCCTAGACTTCAATAGGATGATTGAAATAAATTTCCATGGGAAGTTACTTAACATTAAAAGACTTAGACAGGTGGAGCGAGAGAGATCTCTCTCCTCTGGGTAAGAAAACAGTTATGAAAACTCTTGTTGTATCAAAAAAACACACATATTATTAAACTTGCCAGATCCATCACTAAATTTTGTCAACGAAATACAAGCTGTTTCGTTTTTTTTTTTTTTTTTTTGGAGTGATAAGCCTGCAAAGATACAAAGAAGCATTGTGTGTAAACCATATACTGAGGGCGGGTTACAAATGGTTGATTTGCATGCCTATATTGCTTCATTGAAATTGTCATGGTTAAAAAGACTTAATTTTGAGGAAAGCTTGCAAAGGTTTATATATGCATTATTTCCCAACTTTGTGAACCTGCCAAAACTAGGCTAGGAATATGTACATGTTTGTTTGAGGTCATGTAATAACCTATTTTGGACAGATGTACTAAAACATTTCAAGCGCTTGTATGCAAAATGCCTTCCCCCGAGCCCTGCAGAGTTCCTGGCTGAGTGTATTTACTACAACAAACACGTAATTAGAGGCAGACATGATGTTTTTATCAAGGAATGGGTTCAAGAGGCGATGGATTCTGCAAAAGAAAGTCTCAAGATCTGAGAAATAACAGGACACACACAGACCAACAGACAAGGACTGGGGGTGACCAAAACTGAATGGTGGTCAAAGGCCAAAGGAAAAGCCAAAAGAGACATGATGATTCAGGAGATGAGAAAAGAAGAAGACCAAAAAAGACTCCAAAAAGCAGTCCAGCAGAGCCAGCAAGGGCAATGGACAACGTGGGAGAATGCACTCCAAAGAAGTCTCACTTGGAATGACATTTGGCACATGGCCCCTCTCAGGATCAGCTTCATTCTCAGATCTGCATATGACCTTCTGCCCTCAAATGCAAACCTGGTGAAGTGGGGGAAAACAGACGATCCTGCATGCCCCCTCTGCCATGAAAAACAAACAGTGGAGCATGTCCTAAGCTCATGTAAAGTAGCCCTGGCTCAAGGAAGGTACACATGGAGGCACAACCAAGTGCTCAAAGAGATTGTACCAGTAGTCTGGGCTAGTACCAACACCACAAAAGGGAAAATCAGGACTCCAAAAGCACCCGCAACATTTGTCACGGCAGGAGGCGGCAAATCATGGCCAAGAACAACAGTGCCACTCGGAACATGCAGTCAGAGTCTGCTGGACGGGGCAGATGACTGGGAGTGCACTGCAGACCTCCCAGAATGGAAGAGTCACCCAGAGATCATCAGCAAGAGTGGCATGAGACCAGCCATAGTAGCCCACTCTCAGTCAACCAAGCAGCTGATCATGATCGAGCTCACGGTGCCATATGAGAACAGAATGGAGGCAGCTCAAATCTACAAGACTGAAAAGTATGCTGATGTGGCAAACAGCCTGAAGAGAGAAGGCTATCAGGTCAAAGTCCTCACTGCAGAAATTGGAGCTAGAGGGTTTGTAGGAACGTCTGCATACAGCCTCATGAAACAGCTCTCAGTTGCAGGGAAGGAAAAAACCAGAGCCCTGAAAGCAATGGCAGAAGCGGCAGAGAGGTGTTCAAGCTGGATCTGGTCAAGAAGGAACAAAAGTGAACTTTATAAGGCTTAAATTTCCCTACAAATAGCAGGTGTCCCTGTGGCTCAGTGGTTAGAGTGCGAGTCATTAAGTGGAAAATCAGCATATCCAGAAGGTCATGGGTTCGAATCCCAGTCATGGCTCGTCCCAAGATGGGAAAAAAAGGGGTCAGCAGAGGGACATCCGGAGTCATGAACCGGGTGTGGCCCAACCCCCCTAGAGTGTCAGGAGATAAGGGCCGAAACACTTGCTTGAAGGGGGCTTCTCTTCTGAGGACTCTCTGCTGCCACGCTCTCCACGAGTTTCTTTCTAATGAGAACATCTTGTTTATTCACCAGTTATACAGTATTACTGAGAACAGATTCTATACCTTTTGTGAATTCCAAGATCTTCATCCAAACATTAACAGAATCAATTTTCTTTTGTATACTGGTATTATTAACGCTATCACTGAGCATCAACGGAAATGTAATATTCAATTGGTAGATAGATATCGGGTCATAGAAACGAACATTTGGAAAGCTGTAAAAGAAGGAAGCAAGAGCATACAGGGACTACTTTTGAAATCTGATGTGTTGCCTGCAGCAGTTCTAAAATGGAACCTTAGTTTTGAAAATTTGAACTGGTTCAATATTTTTAAACATTGTAAAATTTTTCACGACACAAAACTGAAATGGTTTCAGCTGCATATATTACATCGTCTTTTGCCAACAAGAAAATATTTATATGACTGCAAGTTTGGTGTAGACCCCAATTTGTAATTTTTGCCAGGAAGATATTCAAACCATCCAACATCTGTTATGGAAATGTACAAGTGTACAGAACTTCTGGCTTGATCTAATGCATGTTCTGACAACAAAATGTGAACACTGAAAATTTAGCTCTGTCAGAGGAACTGATTTTGTTTGGATATAAAGTTGGTGTTATAACAGATTTTGGGCTTAATTACATTTTATTAACTGCAAAATTCTATATATTTAAATCTTACATGGCAAATGATGTACCCAGTGTGCAAGGTTTTCTTTGTATTATGAAAAAAAAAAGATATTCTGACCTTAGATTTATGCATTCATTAGAGGTACATATTCTCAATTCTGTGAACAATGGTGGGGATACCAAGGTTTATTTTTAATTCTTTTGCATTCCCCTATGTCATTACATATGAATGGTTACTTGTAAACAATTATAGTCTCTCTCTCTCCCTCTCTCTCTCTCTCCCTCTCTCCCCTCTCTCTCTCTCTCTCTGTCTCTCTCTCTCTCTCTGTCTCTCTCTCTCTCTCTCCCTCTCTCTCTCTCCCTCCTCTCCTCTCTCTCTCTCTCTCTCCTCTCTCTCTCCCTCTCTCTCTCTCCTCTCTCTCTCTCTCTCTCTCTCTCCCTCTCTCTCTCTCTCTCTCTCTCTCTCTCTCTCTCTCCTCTCTCTCTCTCTCTCTCTCACTCCTCTCTTCAGGTCTGCTTCTTCTTCTTGGTTTAGGAAGAGGCCCTAACCTGTAAAGTTTATCATCACGGCACATTTTTCTCCTCTGTCTTCAGCCCTTGTGCACTTTCGCTTTCGTATGCACAGGGGCAGGAACCAACCAGGGGAGGTTTGTGCAGTGAACTTTGGTTTTTCATGTATTTCTTTATCTATTTACATAATAATTTCTCTCTACTGCAGCTTGCTTGTCTCAATGTTTGTTTTATTGTTTGTTTGGTATATTTGAATGTGTATGAAAGTGTGCTGTTTTTGTGTTTGAATGTTTGGAATTATTGAATGGTTTTCTCTCTACGGTTTTCTAAATATATATCTATCTGTATATATATATATATGTTTGTGCATACAAACAAACCTTCATAACTGCTTGATAGATTGATCATTGGTCATATTTATGTTGAACTTGGAAGGAAATAAAAATGATTATAAAAAAAATGAATAACTAAATACAAAAAGAAATGCTATATATGTTTGTGCATACAAAAAAACTTCATAACTGCTTGATAGATTGATCATTGGTCATATTTATGTTGAACTTGGAAGGAAATAAAAATGATTATAAAAAAAATGAATAACTAAATACAAAAAGAAATGCTTTGTGAAGACTTAGCAGAGAAGACTCGACCAAAGCATTAAACCAGTGTTGCTCAGGTTTTGAACACATATCTTACTTCATCTGCGCTTCAACTATTGGGCATACGTAGACTATCATTACCCGATCCTCATCAAATCCAATTGTGTTTCAATGTCTTGATTTATTTTGAAACTGACAGAAATTTCATGTGTGCTGTGTCATAAAATGTAAGCGAGTATATGGTTACAGTTTCGTTGTCAATATGTCCTGAGATGATTATCAAAACTAGCTCATACAGGACTGAATCTAAAGGGTTTTTTTGTTTGTTTGTTTGTTGTTGTTTTTTTTTTTTTTTTTTTTTGGGGGGGGGCTGGGTGGGTTGGGATGGGGGTGGGGGCATGGGGGATAATACCAGGATTCATCCAGCCTGAGAGATTCAGTCCCAGCACTTCCATGAAAAAATACATCAAGCTGGACGGCAACGTGACCATGACAGTTCACAACAACCAAACCGTTATGCTCAGTTTTCGCCACATGAACATACACTGCTGGGAACATATAATATCTTTGTATGTGAAGTCCGAGGGGAGGAGACAGAAACTTTGGAGTCGTTGTGGAACATTACCTCCGTTGCCGGAAGTTTTCATTGGTGTGCAGGAAGTAGGCTTGACTGTGGAAACACCAACGATTTCAAAGACTGATCCGCCATTTGTACGCAGAACTAGTACTGGCGAGGGATTTCGGATGATTTATAGTTTCCTCAAGGTCAGAACCCCTGTCTGTCTGTCTGTCTGTCTGTCTGTCTGTCTGTCTGTCTGTCTGTCTGTCTGTCTGTCTGTCTGTCTCTCTCTCTCTCTCTCTCTCTCTCTCTCTTCTGTCAGTATTTGATCGAATAAAAGATTTCCGAGTTCTCTCTCTCTCTCTCTCTCTCTCTCTCTCTCTCTCTCTCTCTCTCAAACACACACATACACATGCACACATGCACAGGTACACACAATCAGAGCCTATTCATTTTGCTTATGCATATGTATATACGCATGCATGCGTGCTCTCTCTCTCTCTCTCTTATTAAAAAAAATGACTGCATATGTTCAAAATCCGGCAGTAGTCACCTTCTTTCAGTCATATCTTGAAAACAGGACCCAGCGTGTTTACTTAAACGGTACTTATTCCTCTGAAGGAATAGTGAGCTGTGACGTTCCACAAGGCTCTGTCCTTGGACCTCTTCTCTTCTGTATTTTTATAAATGACCTACCGATGCACATATCTCACAATGATGTCATCTCTCTCTTATTAAAAAAAATGACTGCATATGTTCAAAATCCGGCAGTAGTCACCTTCTTTCAGTCATATCTTGAAAACAGGACCCAGCGTGTTTACTTAAACGGTACTTATTCCTCTGAAGGGATAGTGAGCTGTGGCGTTCCACAAGGCTCTGTCCTTGGACCTCTTCTCTTCTGTATTTTTATAAATGACCTACCGATGCACATATCTCACAATGATGTCATCTGTGATCTGTTCGCTGATGATAGTTCTCTTCACTGTAGTGATACAAACATCATGTGTGTACAAATATCGTTACAACAAAGTATAACTGATGTCTTAGAATGGTGCAACCAAAACCGAATGGTGCTTAATCCGCACAAAACAAAATGTATGGTCCTAGCATCGAGACAGAAACATCAACGACAGCATCTTATGTTGAGCCTAAAAATGAGTGAAACCTTGATCGAGCAGGTTACCGAACACCGTGTCTTAGGCGTGATCATTGATGAGAACTTTAAATGGCAATCACATATAAATCATGTTTGCAAACAGTTGGCTCGCAATTTGTTTTTACTCAATAAACTCAGTTATTATGTTGAACCACACATCCGGAAATTATTTTTTGAAGCCCATTGCCTCTCTCACATCAACTATGCGTCCACTGTCTGGAGTGGTGCCGGTGAAAATCACATAAAAAAGATCAACTCTATGCATAGACGGGGAATTAAGCTGATTCTTCCCGACAAGACTCTATCAACCACGGGCAAATTCGCAAAACTAATGATGTTACCACTGCAGAGCCAACTGACCTATAATAAGGCAGTACTAATGTTTAAAGTCCATGCAAACATGGCGCCAACATATCTTGCTGAGTTTATCCAAATGGCAACAACACGATATGATTCAAATAATTACATTTTACCACGTGTCCGCATTGATTTGATCAAATCTAGTTTTGCATTTTTTGGTCCATCTGTGTGGAACTCTCTTCCTCCGTCTGCCAAAACATGTCAATCACTGCCGTCCTTCAAATCAGCAATACTTAAACATTTACTTGAACAATAAATCTAACCTTTTGACCATAGTCTCAACGCCCTACTTTTATGCTTGCCTCTATATTAGCTAATGAAAATGTGGGGGGGGGGGGGGGGGGGGGGGGATGTGGGTGTGCGCGTGAGTGCGTGTATGTGTGGGCGTGTGCATGCATGTGAGCGCGCGTGCATACGTGTCTGATTGTGTTGTGTAATTTTGTAATTTTTTTTTTTAATTCTATAATTATTATTCTTATTACTATTGTTATTGTTAATATTATAATGTTGCTATATTCTTCATTGTTTCTGTCATTATTAGTATGTGCAGTCTGTTAAGTTGAATGTTGTAGAATAGCAAGGACAGATTGGAAGAATAGGCACTGCCTAAAATCTCTATCCTTGAGTAATAAAGTTTTTGAGTCTTGAGTCTTGAGTCTCTCTCTCTCTCTCTCTCTCTCTCTCTCTCTCTCTCTCTGTATTGTAAATAACCCTACTATTACATGCCGTTTACACAGTATTGTTAAAAGGCGCGCATTACCAACAAAAATAATAGACACACTATATTTGAAATATAAGTATCTGCATTTACTTCTTTGTAATCTCCCTCTCTCTCTCTCTCTCTCTCTCTCTCTCTCTCTCTCTCTCTCTCTCTCTCTCTCTCTCTGTGCATGTGTGTGTGTGTGTGTGTGTGTGTGTGTGTGTGTGTGTGTGTGTGTGTGTGTGATTTCGTACCATACAGTATTCTTCTATTCCCTGGAAGCTGTCTGACAACCAATGGAACTGTTCCACACTAACGTGGACCGACCTTGAGCCTCATCTGTCTTGCAACCTGATTGTGGAATGTGACTCGGCCCAGGACGAAGCCCAGTGCTACCATGAACTGTGTGAACAAGGTGGATTCCGTGTGAAGGATGGGTGCTACTTGCTGGGTCAGCCATCAAAATCATTGACTTACCACCAGGCCAGAGAGATGTGTGCACATCACGGAGGTTACCTGGCCAGTTTCAACACCAAGGAAGAGATGGATGCCGTGATGGAGACGGTGTGGTGGAACAGTCGTAGTCTTGACGTGTTTGTGGGACTGACCTTGTCCGCACCCAGCTATTCTGTCATGTAGGGTACAAAGTGTGTGTGTGTGTGTGTGTGTGTGTGTGTGTGTGTGTGTGTGTGTGTGTGTGTGTGTGTGTGCCATGCATAATCTATGTAGGTGTCAGGTAGGAATCGTTTATATGCACTTCCAGGTTTCTTTGTATATTACGCTTGATCTGTCTGTGTGATTTGTTTACAGAGGGTGATGTTTCCAACTGCCTCTGTCTCTACGTGTGCCTCTTTGCCCCTCTGTCTGTCTACCCCTATATGCCCTCTCTCTCTCTCTCTCTCTCTCTCTCTCTCTCTCTCTCTCTCTCTCACTCTGTCTGTCTGTCTACCCCTATCTGCCCCCCCCTCTCTCTCACTCTGTCTGTCTGTCTGTCTGTCTCTCTCTCTCTCTCTTTTCTCTCTCTCTCTCTCTCTCTCTCTCTCTCTCTCTCTCTCCCTCCGTCCCTTCTCTCTCTCTCTCTCTCTCTCTCTCTCTCTCTCTCTCTCTCCCTCCGTCCCTTCTCTCTCTCTCTCTCTCTCTCTCTCTCTCTCTCTCTCTTTCTCCCCCTGCTCGCTCGTTCTCTCTGCCATCAACCCATCCCATCACCCCCCTCCTCCTCTTTCTCTCTCTTTTCCCTTGTTCCACAGCCTCATTCTCAGTTATAGTGAGCTTGAAATCATCACCACTGTCAGTATCAGATGTCGGTTGTGTTTATTTTGTAAAAAAAATAAATAAATAAATAAATAAAAAGATTTTCATTGTATGGTTTTCTTAGTGTCTGGCTTTGGTAATTCATCATTGCATTAGAATGTCTTTTTAATTTGAAACACAGTATCATAGTGTATACATTTAAGGGGGATAATAAATAAATTTAAAAAAGCAAACAAAGATTAATAGATAAAGCAACAACAAGAATAACAATCTTTATAGTATTTTGCGAGGGACCTTCGTCATACCATTTGATGGCAGCAACTTCTGTCTAGTGCGGTGGTTCTTTTTGTACTTTGATACATCTGTCATGTAGGATTCATGTTGTACCAATGAAAATCACAGGTTACATGCAATCTCCAACATTGTTTTGGTTGTTTTCAATGGTGTCAAAGTAGGGAACAGTTTGGAATCGGTCGGTACCAGATCTTGCTTTAATTACTAATTAATATGAAATTAACATTCAATCTTCACGTAGATGTACGTAGACAATATGAATCCAGTGTAGGTCTTTTGCAAGACTGAAAAAGGCGTGACTTCACAGGTGCAAAGAAAGTCAGTGCGATCTACCGATCAAGATGAAAACTATCGCACAGAATGAATACATCATAACAGTTGGACTGAATACGGCATTAAACTGTACAACAAACAGAGCAAGGGAGGTTAGTAATGCTAACACTACTTAACTTTTCAATTGTGGATGACTTTGCAATACCACGTAAAAAAGAAGTCACGACAGCTAATTCGTTGAGATGTAAGGATGTAAGCATTAACAACATCCCTTCAGAAGTAATGTAATGTGGAGGACAGGCATGCAGTGACTGATACGTAAAACTGCCGTTTGTAACGCCCTCTGGCACACTGACAAGTGGGCCTCAGGTTGGACTCAGTCACTAATCATCACCCTTCAGAAAAAGATGAATTTGTTACTGCCCAAATTACCGCACTGTCAGCCTGATGACCCAGGCCACTATAGTGATGCTAAATATCTTTTGAAAAGAGCTGCACATGCTGAATTCTTCAAAATGCAGAAACACAATCAAACGTTCGTCCCTTTGTACACACACACACACACACACACACACACACACACACACACACACACACACACACACTTATTTTCTTTCTGGATTTAACCTGTTGTGTACAATAACGTGTGTACAGACACACACTGAAGCAACACACAACTTCACCCTTGCTTTGGGCAATTAGCCGGTGGATAACGCACAAGTGCTATGCCACTTGACATCCCTTCTCTCTACTGATGACTGATTCTTATTCAACTTACTTACTTAGACTTAGATGCTCCCGCGTCTTGCGACGCATGAGGCAGTCAAGGCGCTCCATTATGCACGGTCCTCAGCAGTTTGCTAGTGTCACTCCATCCTCTGTCAACGATTCGGAGGTCTCACTCCACTGTCTGTCGCCAGCTCATCCAGGGTCGTCCTCTTTTTCTCTAGCCTGCTAGGGTCCATTGAATGGCCTGGTCTGCAGGTTTCAGTTTCAGTTTCATCAAGGAGGCGTCACTGCGTGCGGACTAGTCCATATACGTTACACCACATCCGCTAAGTTTTGAGACCACGCTACGCATGATTTGAAGCTGATGGATGAATGAATTAACAACAAAGATGAGACAACTGAAGAAGAGGGTCTCGTGGCTACGACTCAGCGGATGTCTGACCTACGCACTAGCGCAACGCGCCGATCAGACCTTGAATACCTACCATTTAGCTTTGTTTTGTTTTGTTTTTTGTTTTGTTAGTTTTTTTGTGTGTAGTGGATGTACACGTGTGTGTATGATGTGTGGGCAAGGGCCCATGTGTGTGCGTGGGCGCGCGTGTGTGTGTGTGTGTGTGTGTGTGTGTGTGTGTGTGTGTGTGTGTGTGTGTGCGCGCGCGCGCGCGCGTGCAGGCATGTGTGCGCGTTTGTTTGTGTGTGTGTGTGGTTTGCAGGTCTTGAAGAGGGTAATCTTAAGACATGACCCAGCCAGTGGAGGCGCCGTCTGCAGACGATGTTTGACACGGGGAGCTGTTTTGACCTCTCCCTGACCTCTTCATTTGGTACAAAGTCTGACCATTTGATGCCCAAGATCTTACGTAGGCACTTAGTATCAAAAGCGTCGAGTTTCCTCTCCTGGGTGGCCTTCAGTTGCCAGGTTTCACATCCATATAACAACGTTGAAAGCACACTGGAGTTATAAAATTTCAGTTTGATTCCATGGGAGAATTGCTTGCTGTTCCATATTTTGTTCAGCTGATTGAATACTGATGTTGCTTTCCCAATACGACACTTCAGTTCATGGTCGAGGTCATTGGCGTTGTTGATAGAGCTGCCTAGGTATGTAAAGTTCTCTACTACTTCCACTTCTTTTTGGTCGATGAGAACGTCTGCTGGCCCTTGGTGTTTGCCGGTAAGCATGGTTTTAGTCTTTTTGGCACTGCTGATGAGGCCAATGTTGCTTGCAAACTTGCTGATGTTGTCTACAAGCACCTACAGATCTTGAGTGGTGTTTGCAAGAGTGGCGATGTCATCGGCAAAATCCAGAAAGGCTGTTCCCTTCTGTCCACTTGATTCCCTTTCCTTGGGTTGCGTGTTTCAGAACCCAGTCAATGGCAATTGCAAAGAGGAGAGGGGAGAGGATACAACCTTGCCTTACTCTGGTGACAACTTCAAACCAGTCACTGTAGCCAACTTTCGTCCTGACTCTGCACTTGGAGTTTATGTATATCTACTCAATGGCCGATTCAAATTTCTCTGGGATGCTGCAGGTTTTCATGATTTTCCACACTGATGGTCTGTGGACACTGTCAAACGCTTTGGAGAAGTCAATGAAGCTGATAACCAGGGGTACTTGGTGCTCTCAACACTTCTTGATGATCTGTCTTAGTGTGAAGATCTGTTCCGCACAGGATCGTTTTGGGCGGATGGCCGCTTGTTGTTCCCTGAGCTCATTGTCCACTATTCGCGCATTCGGTTGAGGATGACCTGGCAGTATACTTTCCCTGGTATCGATAGTAGAGTAACTCCTCTCCAGTTGTCGTACTCTGAGAGGTTGCCTTTTCTGGAATACAGACGACTTCGCCATTCTTCCACTCCTCTGGGACGACGCCGGAGTTCCAGGCCTGGTTACAGAGACTGCACATCCAAGAGACGATGCAGTCACCACCACCTTTGAGCATCTCCGCTGTTATTCCGTTGAACCCAGGGGACTTATTGTTCTTTAATGTCTTGATGGCTGTTCTGATCTCCTCTTCAGTGAAGTCAATGGTGTTGATTGGGAGCAGGAGGTATGGGTCTTCTGCCTCAGCTGGTGTCGGTGGCTCGGGTCTGTTTAGAACTTCTCTGAAGTGTTCGGCCCATCTTGCGAGCTTCTCCTCACCTCTTGACAGAAGTGTGCCATCTTTTGCCTTCACAGGTCCAGAGCCAGTCCTCACAGTACCAGTTATCTTCTTTGCGATCTGATAGACAGCCCTCATGTCGTTGCACTTGGCAGCTTCTTCGGCATCTTCTGCTTGCTTATCCAGCCAATCCCTTTTATCTTTCTGGGCATTTCGCTTCACCTGCCTGTCCTTCTCGATGTACTCCTGGTAGCATGCTGCTTGGTCTGAGGAGCAGTTATGTCTCTTCTGATGGAGTTCTTTCCTCTCTGCTATCAATTCCCATGTGTCATCACTGATCCAGGATTCCCGCAGTGACTTCTTAAACCCTAGGATTTCTTTTCCAGCTGTTGCCATGGCATCCTTCATCTCCTCCCACCATTTTGTCGATCCTGACATTGTTTCAGTAAGGACTGAATACCTGTTGCTCAGAAAAGCTTGGAACTGGGCCTCTGTGGTGGGGTCCTTTAGCTTGCTTGTATTGTATCTCTTGGACGGAGTCTCTTTCTTCTTCCTTCTCTTCAGCTTGATCTTCAACTTTGCTATCACCAAATGATGGTCACTGCACACGTCTGCTCCACGATACACGCGTACATATCGCAGACATGGGGTTCTCCACCTTGGTCCAATCGCGATGTGATCGATTTGAGTCCGAGTCCTGTGATCATTTGATATCCATGTGATCTTTTGAATATCATTATGCTGGAATAGTGACGACCCAATTTTCATTTTGTTCATTGCGCAGCCATTATCAGTTCTCTTACCATACCCATGTGGACCAAGGACATGCTCAAAGCCAGACCAATCCTCCCCAGTCTGTGCATTCAAGTCGCCCATGATCAACCAGATATCATGGCGTGGTACTTTTTCAACCAAGTCTTGAAGCTGCTGGTAGAAGGTGTCTTTGTCTGCATCGTCGTGGTCACTGGTTGGGGCGTAGCACTGGATGATGGTGACCTTGGCGTGTGACGTGATGAATCGCGCTGTCGGGAGGCGCTCGTTCACTGGCGTCCATTCTTCTTGTGCATTGCCTGCTTGTCTGTCAAGGATAAGAGCGACGCCGTCACGGTGAATGTTGTCATGACAACCTGAAAACAGGATGCTCATGTCTTCTGATATAATTTTCCCTGACTCTGTCCAACGAGACCTAAGATGTTGACTTTGTAGGCCTTCATTTCCTTGATGACTTGTGCCAACTTGGATGACTGGAACAAAGTTCTTACATTCCAATATCCAATGCGTGTAACCATTTTTGCAGTTAGGACTCGAGTCATCGGGGCGCCAGCTTCCTCAGAGAGGCTTTCACTGGCGTCCGTCATTCTGTCTCCGGTTGGAGTCGTCTGTTGTCTTGGCTGAGTTGACAATGAAGCGCTTTGAACTGTTTTCGTAGCTCATGTGATTGTACAGGAACAGGGTGCTAGCCTGAAGCCAAACCTCCTCGCAGTTATTGAAAGAGACTGTAGAAGGCAATCGTCTCTGGAAGACCAACAGCCGATGTCCACGCACTAACAGTGGTTCGCCTTTGGACCGTATACGTGGCCGGTAAGCTTCTCTTGGAAATTCTTCCGCCCTAGCCGGTGCTTCCACAAGGGAAGCCGTATTTTTATTCAACGGTCGATATTAAAGCTGTTCCCCGTTGGTATCATATTGGCGTGACTCTTATCCAAGGGACGTCAAACGAAGTCATCCCTAATATATTCTCCTGGCTATGTGTTTCCCCGTGTCTGTCCATACCCGGCTCTGTGTTGTTCTTCTTTATGTGTTCCCCTGTCTCTCTGTTCCTCCAGTCTTATGTTCCACCAGCTCTTTGTATCACTGTGTGTATCATCCCCTCTGTCCATGTTCCCCCCAGGTCTGTTTTCCATCA
>CM065738.1:38388429-38453429 GCA_033310375.1 Conus canariensis | reverse complement strand
ATCAGAGACGGCCTTCATCCCACAGCAAACGGCGCCAGCGTACTTGCTGGAAACATCGGAAGGCACACCAGGAACTTGTTCTGGAAGCGACCAAGAATGTCAGCAAGACACTCAAGAAGACCCCTACCCAGGGATTACCAACTCTTCCCAGGACGTCCATCTTTTGTTGGTGATCACCCACAATTTTTGTGGAACATCTGTGACGTAATGAGAGACTCTCCCTTGCATCCTTGAATGGATCCTCAAGCATAGGCACAAAGATTGTCCCCTACATTTTATACTGTTTGCATAACGCTTTTAGTTTTTCAGCAACTTTTTTCCTCTCCACACTTTCGTTTAGTTCCATTTACTACCCTTCGCTGGCTGCTTTGGGGGTGCTGTTGGATTCTTTTTTGAACCCTTGGTGGTGAGAACACCACAGAATTATGGACTATGGTGGGTCTCTATTTTGACACCAAGAGCACAGACACAAACAGCCGTGTCTTCCTGATGAGTCTGACCCAGTGGACGAAAGGCCTAGAAGCAGGCAATACAAAATAGTTCTGCCTTCGAGAGGGATTACGATGGTTCCCTCAGGCAGCTAGTGAAGGGTTTCTCATATTTTTGATATATTCCTTCCATTTTCTTCATCTTCAATTTTTTTTTCTAAAATTGTAATCTTTGCCAAGTCATTACTATAATGACTGAAGAATTGTTAGCCAGCACTTGTTTTCCCCCACTTCTTAATTGTTCAGCATTATATTGTTTGGTCAATCAGTGGGAGATTGCATCTCTTAGGAGATCCAAGTAAAGGTTGTTCTGCACAATTCTTAGCCACTGACAATGCTTGGGTTATTGAACAGGAGAGCTGACCACTCAGACTGTTCCATATCTTTTGATCTCCCTTGCATCCTTGAGTGGATCTTCAAGCATAGGCTCAAAGATTGTCCCCTACATTTTATACTGTTTGCATAATGCTTTTAGTTTTTCAGCAACTTTTTTCCTCTCCACACTTTCGTTTAGTTCCATTTACTACCCTTCGCTGGCTGCTTTGGGGGTGCTGTTGGATTCTTTTTTGAACCCTTGGTGGTGAGAACACCACAGAATTATGGACTATGGTGGGTCTCTATTTTGACACCAAGAGCACAGACACAATCAGCCGTGTCTCCCTGATGAGTCTGACCCAGTGGACGAAAGGCCTATGAGCAGGCAATACAAAATAGTTCTGCCTTCGAGAATAGTTCTGCCTTCGAGAGGGATTACGATGGTTCCCTTGGTTGGTGTCAGGATATGTTGTGAAAGTAAGTGTAGAGTACAGCACTGTCATGTAGTCTCAGACTGGAACAGAAATCCATACATCATCTTCATCACCATCATTCTCAATGATCAGCATTTAAAAACAAAAAGTCTCAAATTCTGTGGGTCTTTATGCCCTGCTCTCATGGTGCCTCATGTCCGTGACCTTGCTTTGATTCCGTTGTGGTCATTCGTATCGACAAATTCATGGGGGCTGTGGCTGGTTGGACATGGTGGCGCTCTCCAGAGGGAGAGCTCACTCACGCTGGCTCCGCGACTAAAGAATTATTGTCATCAGTAGGGGGCTTAGTGGGTAGTGTCTCGCGTATGTTGCATCAGAACAGACACCACTGAAGTGACTCGGCAGCAGTGCAGTGTCTCCTCTGGTGAGTTGCCTCTTGATGACTTGACATCGACTGCTCCCTGTGGATTGCTGGTGCTGGGTCTGCGGCGGGCCAGACGTGGTTGTGGATGGAGGTTGGAATGAGCAGTATGATTGCAATGCCACTGAGGTGGCAAAGAAGATGGGACAGCATCATAAAAGACTGCCAAATCAAATTGATGAGATGAAAGAAGTAAAGAAACAGTTGAAAATGGAGGCTGACCATTTGGAAAGATTTTCCTGCCGTGATTACCTACACATATTTGGTATTCCTCCCAGCAGCAACAAGGAAATATTTGACTCTTGTGACATTATTGTGGCAGAAACAATAAATAGTGTTGAAAAACCCAGGACGCTTACTGCTAGTGATATTGCACAAGCTCATCGTGTTGGCAAAAAGAATCCTAAACCAATTATTGTCAAACGTCCTGACTCGAGGGACAAGAGGAAAATTTAGAAAGATAAAGACTGTCAAACTAAGTGAAGGCCAAAAGAGTTCAAGTATCATCAGACTAAACTAAGAGACCGTCTGATATTGTTTCACAGGCAAAGAGCGATAGGAAACTCGCTTTTTTCGTTAAGAACCATATGGTAGTGGGCCCTAAGCATCCGGATCCCAGATTCTACTCAAAAGCTATTTCTCATGGACACGCTGTTGACTCTAGCACTCGATCTGAGATATTAAAGCAAACAGACGCCTGTTCAAACAATGATGACACAGCATTTAATACTATGGGGGATTCCCCTTCTCTGTGTCACACGATCTCGGTGAAGGAGTGAACAATTATGCAGTGTGTTAATAACACAAAGAGGGACAGTGCTCGTGATCACAACAGTGCAATGCGTGATAGGGTTGAGGAGGCAGAAGGACAGAGCAGCAATACACAGGGCGCACGTGGTCAAGTCGTGGTCGACACCAGCCAGGTTTACACAGCTATGTGTCAGTGAAAGAGGGTATACCTTCCTTCCACTGCCAACGCATGCACGCTGCGTTCTGGGTCATCCAACAACTAGGACAGGTTCGGCCGTGCATTTCGGAACAATTTTATTCTAAATTATAATGATGTGAAATTATATGATTAACTGAATGATGTTTGCTTTCCTTAATACGTCAGCAGTTTTGATTCTGTTAGTCTGAACGGAAACGTTCATTGCTGAATCGTTTAATGTTGATGGTGCTTTTATATTAGCAAGGGAGAAGTGTTCACAGCATGTGAAACAAGTAAACGTGGAATGTGATAATGTTGCCTGCATCAGAATAGATGGAAAACTGCTCAATTTGCTAAATGGTGAATTAATTATTGCCTTTCATGTTCGACCTGAAGGCAGTCCAGTATATGATAACGCATTTGCAAAAAATGGAATCCAGATTCAAGAAGACTGCTATTTGCCTCGTTTCAGGCTGATAAAGAGGATATATTTATATTACTCTGTGGTGACATTTAATGCAAGGACACGTTGTGACCTGCCAGGTCTCGAAAACATGACAAACTATCTGACTGATGATGTAAATGATACCTGATTTTCTAAAGATAGCGTGTTGAATAATTTTGTCGAATTCCTCTTGATGTGTGCTTTGTATTTGATTTTTCTTTATTGAATGGTTGTTGTCAGAGTGATCGTTTCAGAGAATTCACATTTATTTCTCCCCAGGGTTCCAGTGTGATTGACTATTTTATTATCTCCACTGAATTGAGTGCTTTCTGCAATGTAAAAGTCGGCGACGATTTGTATCCATGGCATTTGCCTGTGAAGCTGAATTGTAAATAGAGTTATACAGTGATGGTTCAGCTTGTAGCACCTGAAAGCATGGACAAAAAGATCGTACTGTTAGTTGAAAGCAATCGGTTGTATTAAGAGGAAATGTAACGGCTTAATTTAAAGAGAGCACAGAATAAGCATATAGTATTATGATGCCAATGTGAATGAATGAATTGATTTGTTCGTAAACTCCGTGTACAGAACAGCGGCGTGCATGGTGAGAACGGTGGGGAAAATAAAGAAGGCTGAAGCTGGCTGAAAAGTGTGACGTCAAAGGTCTTCTGCAGTATTACCATAGAGTGAAAAACTAATCAAGATGAGGGTAAAAGGGTGAATGTTCCAGTGCGAAAAGAATGTAAGTTAAGGCAGAAGAAGAAAAGGGTGACTATAAAAAAGGAAGATTCATAAAATTGAAGAAGTCATTACATGATGCAAAATTATTCTAGTCACCTATTAGACCCATTTACAAGAAAAAAGATGAAGTTACAGTGAAATTTCAATATAGCAGTGGTATGACTACTTCTTCAAGGTTTTCGAGAACTCTAATGAGGGAAGCTCAGGGTATAATGAAACTGACGAAATTGTCAGGGAATCACAAGAACCGTTATTTAATGATGACACGTTAAGAAAGAATCGAAGAATGTCTCAGGAGTGTAAACAGTGATAAAAGTACGGGAACTGACAAAACTTTGAACGAATAACTAAAGCTGCCAAATGAATTGATTGTTGACTACCTCACAGGACTTTTCAATACTGTGCTCCAAAGAGGTACGCTCCCTATTGCATTGTCTAAATCTATTGTTACACCAACCCATAAAAAAAAAATATGAATTGTCCAGACAACTATATGGGCGTAGTCTTAATGATTGTTTTAGGGAAAGTGTATACTAATATTTTAGACAGACGTCTTGCTAAATGGGCGGAGAGAGGAGACAAAATATTGGAAGGACAGGTAGGATTCCGAAGAGGTTATAGCATAGTCGATCACATTTTCACCCTATACACTTTCGTCCAGAACTTTCTAATGAACAACTTTGAGCTGTTTGCAGCTTTTGTACATTTTGGAAAGTCCTGGACTCAATGAAAAAGCATGCATTAAGCAACGTTTAGAGAAACTCTGGCATTAGTTGTAGAATGAGCGGTGCTGTTTGATGTATTTATGATTCAGGGACAGCCTATGTTCATGACAAATGTTTGTATTCGGATTTTCTTCAATTGTCCGAGAGGGTGAAACAAAGGTACCTTTTGAACCCCCAAATATTTGCATTATTTGTTCATGAATCACCTATTGAAGTATTAAGAAAGGGAAGACATTACAGGCGCCGTTGAAGTCTTCCTTTCACTTTTTGCAGATGATGTCCTATTATTGTCTTGACGTCTGTTAGACTTACAAATCAACTAAATGTTGTGAAGCCGGAAGTTGACAGACTTCATTTTACCGTAAATCTGGATAAGACAAATACAATAGTTTTTAGGAAGGGAGGACATCTTTCCACATGGGAAAACTGGTTGTATGGAATCTCTGAGGTTTGAGCTAAAAATGCTTATAATTATATGGAACTGTACACCAAAATTAAGTTTGAATGCAGGATGATCTGAAGGTTGCGATAAAGGTAAAACGGTGTAACAGAAATACCAAAATCTTTAAAGAAACTGAATTCAGTAGACTGCTCTTCGTTTTGGAAATAAGTTAATTCACAAAACTGAACAAATGTTAACAACTCAGCAGAAGTCTGGGGACTCAAAGAAAACCAGCAAATGGAGAATGTTCCCACATACATTATAAGACGTTTCTGAATCATACATATACACTCTTCAAACAAAATGTATTAAGGTGAAACAGACAGGTATTCGTTCTACATTTGTACCTTCATTAGATGTTTAAGATTAGAGTTGAAAATGATAAGCTTTCCATTGTCAAAATTAAATAGGCAGGCATACGAAATGCCGTTGAAGCAATGTAAATAAGGTAAACGAAAGCTGGTCCTATGACGTGAAAGCGATTATAATTACGAACGGCTTTAGTATTGTTTAACTGAGTCAGGAACTTTGAAATGCTGAACAGTTTATGTCTTATAGAGAACTATAAAATAGGCATTCTGGCTCACCCACCTCCGCTAGCTCCAACCGGCTGAAGCCGGTTTCGCTGTTGCTCCGCCGGCTTACCCAGAATGCCTATTTTATAGTTCTCTAATAGTAAACACTTTACAAACATACATAATGTGTAGGATTATCTGTTTTTAACACTAATTTAGAAAACTTTTGAGACTTAAGTTTTTGCTTAATCCTTCGTTTTTCTTGATCGTTTTCAATAACATCATTTTCACGCATACATTCATCAAACATCAAACATACATAATGTGTAGGATTATCTGTTTTATAGTTCTCTGTCACTGGACCGTTAAGAAGTAAACAAACAAAACAATGGGGACTTGGTTAACCATGCCTTTATTCTTAGGAGGGCTATTTGTCAACCAAGTTGGGATTTCATTCTATTGTGAGGAATGACTGGCTATTGAAAGCTATCTGAATAGGGAGTGTCTGAAAGGGGTGGGATGTGTGTTCACACAAGCGTAGAATCGTGGCACGTTGTTGAAGATTATTCTAAGCAGCCACCAAGTGCACTTATTAAAAGCTTGATTCAACAAACAAGACAATTGTATAAAGTACACCCGGCGGCCGCCTGAATAGGCAGCCTGTTGAATAGGACGTGACAAAGCGACGGTCCACCTAGACCGCGGCCGTTAAAGCGTGGCTTTCTGCTATAGGCTGTGACGTGTGCCTGTTTAATATTCATTTCACGCGCTCTAGCTAGAGCGCGGCCGTTCCCTGCTGTGGCTCTTGAGAAGATCGTGTTTCAAGCTGCATTGGTAGTTGAATGGGAGTGGACCAATACTGCCTTATCTCCTCACTATATGAAAACATTGCTTTTAGTTCTTTTCTCATGGAGTAGACTTCAATGAAATAGCAATTCTTGATGAACGGTTTGTGATTCAAGAAGTTCTATCTCTAATTCAGAAGAGATACTGTCTTGCGACATAACACAACACTTTCTAACTGAAAACACGACTGCACTGCACACCCGCAAATGACAAGACAGCTAGGTTTAGTTGCTAACAACACAAGTGCTGGGCGGAAATGTCGTCACTGTTACTAATCAGCTGATTCTATCTAGTCTTGTGATTGGGGGAAGGTAAGAAACATGTTTTGATATGTTTAGAAATTTAGCTGCCTAAATTTATACAATGACGTCTAACGCCTGTACTGAACGACGCCGTCTAAATTTATACAATGCCGCGTGGCGGCCTGACGCCCTTATGTGTAACTTGACACGAACTAGCAAACAGTGCGGCGCTTCGACTCGGCTATTGTGCAGTTGAGTAAGCCGGGGCCAGACATGTCTGACCTAGATACTACATAAAGGCAGAAGGGAGTTGTCTCCCCGGAAAAGAATGTAACAATTAATTGTGAAAAAAAATCGTCATTAAGTCGTTCTAGGTTCTTATTCAAGTCGGCATCACGTTCTTATTCAAGTTCTTATTCAAGTTCTTAACAAGTCAACATCAAGTTTTTAACAAGTCATCATCAAGTTCTTAACAAGTTCTTATTCAAGTACTTATTCAAGTACTTATTCAAGTTCTTAACAAGTCGTCATCAAGTCGTCATTAAGTTTTTATCAAGTCGTCATTAAGTTCTTATTAAGTTCTTATCAAGTTCTTATTTAAGTTTTATCAAGTCGTCATCAAGTCGTTATCAAGTTCTTATTCAAGTCACTTATAATTATTTATTAAGTTCTTAACATATTATTGCATATCAAATGGATCAAAATGAGATTTTGTTGTTGGCAGTTCTAGCATGCTTTTTTGTTCGGCTTCTGTATTTAGTGGCTGAGATTTTTTGGACTGCTTTGGTTTTTGCTGGCGTTGTTTATATATTTTATAACCGTAATAACCACCCCCAGCAGCAATGACGCCAAAAATGGCAACTGTTTTAAATTCAATATTCCATGACGACTTTGGTGTTGTAGGTCTTGAATCAACTTGTGTATTTACAGCTGGCATTGAAACAACTGTTGGCGTTGGCGGTGTTATGTTTTCATTATGAGTTACATTCTGTGATTGCAACATTAATTTTTTTTGTTTGTTCCACTCTGCTAATTTTTTTCCTGCTGCAACACGCCCAGGATGAGGAGGCTTTTTACTGGTCACTTTCTCCATCAATGTTTTCTGATTCTGCTGATTTTCTGGCTCGGTCATTTTGAAGGGAAACAAAATCTATATGATTAAAAGTAATTAATCCCATGATTAATGGCGATAACAATGTTCCAAATCTGTAATATAGATCACATCCTAGAGACTCTAATGACTTTGTTAAAACGGGATCCTGTGTTAAATCATACATAAAATCTTGTTCAGAATCAATGGGAGCAAATCTACTAACTAGTTTAGTGTACAAACTAAGAACCGTTTGCCCAACACTTTTTACCATTCTTGACCCCAGTTGCGCTTCATACCTGTTGTGATACTTTACAATGTCTTGTGGCGACATTTGTTGAATCTGTTCTATGCTGAATTCATTTCCAAGGTACTGTTTTGTTTTTCCACATGCTGCTAAAGAATACAGCCTTTCCTTTTGGCGCATAATAGCTTGGTCATCAACTTGATCATTTGTAAGTTCAGGAAGTAAATCATCGCAGTTCATGTTTTATTAATGAATAAATATTATTTTATTTTTTAAAAATGAGCACCGAAAAAACTATTACTAACCTTGTATACCATTCTGCTGTTATTGGAGGCCTAAGTGTAGGATACACAATGCTTGGTAAAAGCCTGTTAAAAATAAAACCAGCAGATCTTGGCAAACTAGACTTTGAAGACTCAGCAAAGCTGATAGCTGTTATTACAGCTTCATTTGCTACGAAAGATTTTCTAGTTAAGCAAGGAATAATTCCAGACAGTATCAATATGTAAAATTAAAAAAAAATACATTTATAAAAATGGCTTCACTCGTAATGATGATTGGTGGCGCTGTGGTTAATGCGCTTGCTTTTAGCGGAAGTAATTACGCATTTAGTAAACTACAAAATAACAATGAGAGAAAAAGACATAACAGAGCTATGGAGCAACTAGCTGCTGCACAAGACACCTATGAAAAGCAAAGAATGGAGCAGTTAGATTTTATTAACGACAGACTTAAACAACAGGGACATGCAGCTTACACATTTAAAGATGTTGACCAGGCAATAAAAGAATATTTTCTAGTAACAGGCAAACAAGTTGAAACATTGCCCCCACCAAAATTTAGCGACTTTTATCAACCATCAGAAAAACAAAAGATGCAAGAAATATTGTTTATTGTCTTTGGCATGACCGCTGTGTATTTTGTTGCACAAAGTATTGGCTGAATAAAAATGTACAAAATCTATTATTCTCCAAAAGGATATTGGAAGGGAATAACAGCAATTAAAAAGCTTAGCCAAGCAGCGGGAGTCAGTGAACAAACAGCAAAAGAATGGTTATCTAAACAAGCGATTTGGCAAATTTATTTACCAGCGCCTAAACGAATACAAAGACCACACTTTGTCAACACAATACCGAACGACACCCATCAAATGGATCTTCTATATTTACCCCATGATACGATTAGACGAAAAAGATTTAAGTACGCACTTACAGTCATTGACATAGCTTCAAGATACAAAGATGCTGAACCATTAACACAAAAGAGTGCTTCTGCTGTTGCTGTCGCTTTACAACTGATATATCAACGAGGCCCGTTAACTTATCCTCGCATGATTCAAGTCGATGATGGAAAAGAATTTAAAGGTCAAGTAAATCAATTATTGTTAAAACATAGAGTTACCATTAAAAGAGGCATTCCAGGAGTTCACAGATCACAGGGTTTGGTTGAAAACTTTAACAAACAGTTATCTGAAAGGCTTTTTTCCTACCAGTATCACAGAGAGCTGATTGACAATTCTCGCAACACAGAATGGGTTAGAAGGCTGCCCTCAGTTTTGCGCGCAATGAATAATGAAGAATTTAAAGGTCTAAAACCAGTACAAGCAATCAGAAAACAAACAATAAATGTTGTTGAAGGAGAGTCTTCATCAAGCAAACTATTACCATTTGGTTTGAAAGTGAGATACCTTTATTTACCGGGAGAAGCAGAAGGGGACACTCGCATCAGGGCAACAGATCCCGTTTGGAGTGTTGATCCATATGAGATAAAAAAATTGTGAAAATGAATCCGCCTGTGTATTATTTACGAGAAACTGACACAACAAAACGACCAGCCCCCCGAAGATCTTTTGTGAAGGAAGAACTGCAGATAATCCCTCCAGACACAGTTCCAGTCGCTTAATTATTTTTTAATTTAAATTAAAATGGCGGCAAGAATGGAAAAGGAAGAATCCTTATGTAAAATGGCACTGGAAGCAAGAATGGTGAAGGAAGAGTCCTTAGAAATAATGCGAAAAATATTTGATTATAATCTTGCTATTAGACTAATATTTAAGAAGATTGATTATGCCATGCTAGACAAAACCTCAAATTTTGATTGGGAGCAAGAATATATTAAAAAAATTCGAGCGCATTTAGCAGTAATGGATAATAATTTGGTTGAATTGGGTGATGATATAGTTAAGCTTAACGAACTGTTTTAATCTACGCAAATACATTTGGGTTTAAAATGGAAGCTCAAAGGGAAATGGCAGAAATGGCAAAGGAAAAGTCTTTAAAATTAATGCAAGATTTATTTGAGTATCAGTATATCATTAAAGAAGTATTTGAGAAGATTGACAATCCCTGGCTAGAACCGCCAGACAATCGCTTTAAACCCCAAAGCTTTTATTTTGATTTTGATTTATGGAAACATGAATATTGTGAAATGACAAAAAAAATTAAACACATCTAGCATTAATAAATAATATTAATTTTGCTAAATTAGATGATGATATAATTGAACGTGCGATTGCTGAAAAATATAAGCCCATATGATTATACTATTCTCCAATGCCCGATTGCATATGAAAACTCTGGATTAACAAACACACGTTTTGTGTTTGTTCTATCTAATGACTTCTTTGTTACAACAGTTGTGTTGATCTCATGTAGATTAGATCGTAGTTTTACGTTGTCATGATGAAAAGTCTTATTGTCAAACAATGCTTTTTTATAGTTGTCATGGGATATGCTTGATTGCACAACACTACGAGATATTCCCTTTGCTTTTTTAACAACTTTTTTTTGGCTTGAAAGACTGTACATTTTCGACCTCAAACCAACAAACTCCTTGATCACACCTCCAGATAATTCATCCTTCATCTTACCTAAAACCTTCTTGTTAATATCTGAATGCAAAGGCGAATCTTTAGGGTAATCAGATGTGTCGTACCATCCTGCATGCCCTTTAGCTACTTCTAATTCCATGTCTTTATAGATATCTTCAGTAGGGATATCTATAACAAAGGAATCTGTATCTGTGTACAGAACTCTGGACTCTGGATACAAGGGCTTAAAGTAGTCATAAAGAAATTCTAACATCAAAAGCTTTGATAATTCTAAAACAGTAAACCCAATAAAAACGGGCTTATCCAATTTGACTTTCTTTTTTTTCATCATTATGCCAAAAAGCTGATCATGAAATCTTCTGAAGTCCTGATAATTAGGTTTAGAAGTTAGCTTAATTGCATCGTTCTCTCTGGTGACCAATCTAACATCTTTACGCTTGTGCGGATTCTCCATAGTCTTTCCAAAACAGCTGTTGTTCATCAACTTGAAAAAGTCTTTTTCTGAAGCATCTGCGGATTTAGTTCTGAGATCAGTGTTCTTCATGATGTATGGTTTCATGAACTGTTCTTGATCAAAAGCAATTATACGATGAACAGCTGTCAACTTCAAACCATGTCTTAAATAAAATTGTAGAAGCCTGTAATGGCAGACATAATTTTTTTTGCCTCGAAGATTAGGCACAAGTTTAGGTGGTTCTGTTTTTGCCATCTTTAGACTTTCTGCTGCTAATGGATAGTCATTATGCAGGTCATGGAGTTTCTGAGGATATTCTAAGTCAACTTCTAGAATGTATCCACACTGTTGATCTGGCGTCAAACTGCCCAACCACTTTAATGCTTTTTGAATATTATCCGTATCTGTGTACATTTTAAAGTTACGTAATGGAAGTGATTGCGCCATTGCCCATCCATACAGATTGTTTGCATCTAAATACATGAGATAGTTAGACCTTTTACTTGGATCATAGTCGTCCAAGTATTTGTTGTTTGCTTTACAGTAATGGTGCGACGCCATACTGATTCCCCCACGCAATCCGTTTTCAATCATCTGAAGCATTGGCAGGTCAGACAATAAATCAATTTGTACTCCAGTAAATTTTAAGAAAGCGTCCCAGCTTATCCCGGGCGCAGAAATGTAATGCGCGGGATCCAGGCTGTAATGTTTCATGCAGGTCTTCCTATAATTTTCAAAGACGTCCGCCAACAAACAGGTATCCGCCATTAAATAGGAATCATGATAGTCTCCCATTGTTTTACACTCTAACTTCTGCCACGCATCTTGAGCATGCTGGTAATCAGAATCACTGATGTCCTTTCCTCTGAGACTAGAAAAGAACGCGCCTTTAGGCGGAAGTGTATCTTCGTCAAACCTTTGCCAACTGTTCATGTACTCATAAGGGTAAACGCCCTTTCTAACAAGAGTTGGGTCAAAATATTCTTCTGTTATTGGGCAGGACTTTAAGGACATAGCCAGTGACTCTAATGAACCCATCATGTGTTGCATAGAGTCGTAGAAAGACATGTTATTTAAAGTGAAACACATGTACTTTTCTGATGACTGTGCAATGCATGACACCCTGAAGTCGCTGGTTACTGCTTGCATTATAAGGTGAGAGTCGTAACCTCGCAAGTTGTGAAAGAATATAGGCAGCTTCCATGTCTTTGGTTCAAACTTTAGTTGAAGATTGCATTTGTTATGTGCTGCTCCTCTAAACTTTCCACTAATGTGATCATGGTCTCTTACTGTTGGATTCTCTGCGGTGGCAACCAAGGCCGCCCCACAAATCCAACAGTGAGTGGCTGAGTCATACTGTTGTTGGTCTTCAGGCGTCATTATGATTTCAGATAAATTCAGATTATTAGAACAGGCATTACGCACTTGCTGCATGCGTTTTAAGAAGTATTTTGCAGCATTTGGTCCTCTGTATAATTCTGGCTTTGAATGGGCGCCATCCGACCTAACAATGATGAAGGCAAATGAGCAAATCTGATGATTACTCATTAAGACTGTTTTAGGAAGTTTCTGTGGGGTTGGTCCTTCATAAGGAACAATGAGTGATTCGAAGTCTGCGTAAACAACATATGGACTAGTTTGCAACCGTTTCCAGTTCTTAAAACTAACTTTACTGCCTTCTCCGGGCGTAATTAGTTCTGTATCACAGTCAACTGGGCTAATACAATGTTTTACATGTTCGCTTGCTGCTTTAACAGATGGAATTCTTGTTAAACATTTTCTACAGAATTCTTGTTTGCTATGTTGTTTTGTAGTATGCACTAGTAATCTACTCATTGTGCGTATTAGAGTGTAGTGCAACCCATTAAGGCTTTGCATCAGGAGTAAGTCTACATGAGTTTTGGTTGGTTCGCCTATTGTTGGACTGTTCTTTGACACTCTAATTGGCAGAAGGTTGGTTTCTTCAGACCATGTGTAGACATTAACAGTTATTGGTGGATTTTGTTTTTCAAACTGATCAATTTTGTCTACAGCCATAGGAAATTCAAGGCCGTTAAAGTTAAGATCATTGGCCCACTGTAAATAGTTAGATACTCTCTCTGCATTTTTGGCAACGTGATGCAGCCTAGCAAGAACGCACCACATAAAACATTTGTCATCTGAATTTTTTATGTTCAAAACTGCTTTCTTTGCAACTAATGTTGGAGGCAGTGGAATGGAAGACTTGCCTACAATCGGCTCATACTTAGCCTGTTTTAATCTGATGTCTAGGACTTCGCCCTCTGACCAACCAGAGCCTCTCATTTTGGCTTCTTCAGCGGCCACATCAAACTGTGTAAGCAGCTGATCTGCCCAACCAGGTGTTAAGTCATTATGAGAAAGAATAGTCTGTTGTTTTGTCGAGACCCAGACTTCTAGATTTTCTTCGTTTATTGTTATATAGTCGATTAAAACAACTAACCTTACTTTAACTGGAGGGTTTATTGTTAGTTTACTTGGAACCTGAGAAATTGCATGCACAACGCTTTCCCGCACGTTTTTTGGATTAATAACTTCTAAATCAATCTCATTTAGTGCTCTTGACAAACGCTCTTCCTCGAGCATTGCTTCAAACAATTCATCTGAACCTTCATATATCTTATCCATGTTGAGCTTCTTTTCTAACTCAAAATATTTATTTAAATAAAAAAAAAAAATACTTAATCAGAATCAATATCAACGGTCTTTTTGTGCTTGGACTCATAAACTAAAGTATAAACGCCCTTTGGGGTTGTTAATGTGAGCTGTTTAGAACAGAGTTTAATGTTTCGTTTACTTTTTTTAAACATTCCTTTTTTATCTGGTCGGTGTCTGGTTGTTGAGAAAAAGTTGCTCTTGCCTTTCTTTGAAGATCAAACTTTTGTCTTTTGTAGTCCTCAAAATCAGCCTGTAGGCGACTAAATTCTTCATCCGTGATGTTCGAGTCAGCAAGCGCTTTATTTATTGTCAGTTTGAAGGAACTAAGTTTAGCTGTTATTAGTTGAACCATAGCTGTGTGCTTTTGGAGTTTAGCTTTTATTTTTTTGCTGACAGCACTTACAGCCAATGAACACAGGCCAAGAGTTAAAGACACACCACCTAGAGGTATAGCTGCCGGTGCACCTACGCCTGTTGCTAAGAGACCAACACTTGTTCCTGCTGTTAAAGCACTAGTGATCGATGCTCCAGTATTAACATATGTAACAGCATTAAAGACAGCAGAATACCTTCGTTTGGTTTTGCTGTATTTTGAAAGGTCCTGCTCTAGTTGGGTTTGCATTTGTGTTATGTTTGTTAATCTGAAAGTTTTTATGTCTACAGCAACAGAATTGCCTACTATCTCTTCTTTGGGCACTTTTGGATAAGTCGTAACAGACATGCTTTTTAAAAATAAAAATAATTTAGTATTGGATATCTTTTAATCTGTTATCTTGAATATTCAGCTGCGCATCATATATTAAAAACAAATGTACATTAAGCGGTTTATCACTCTCTTTTTCTTTATCAATTTGAATGTTTATTACGTCTTTAACTGTTCTCCCACTCCCATGCAACTGATTATCCTCTGTTGACCTTAGGTCAATCCATAAACCGTATTTCGTTGTTAAATATTCATCAAGTCTAACACTGTGAAGGTGTAGATCTTTAGACACAAGGTCTACTGTTGGATTTCTACACCTCCCGCCTCCAAACAATTTTCTTATTTCATCAAAATGATGATAAGGTTTAAGCCCGCTACCGTAGACTTGGTTAGGACTACCCTCAATTGAACATTGTACTTTCGTTATTTTAGGATTGATAAACTTTTCACTTTGTCTTTTGAATGGTTCTTCATCTTCACACAGCAATAAAATACCTTTAAGGGATCTTGCTGTGGCACTAAAACTAAAGTTCCATATTGTGTCTGCCCTGCTTTTAGGATATTTAGTATGATGAATCACTCTTTCGTAATATATTGCTAATTTTGACTGATATTGTTGCTCAATCAGCCTTGCTAAGTTAGGGTTGCTAACAATGTCAAACTCTAACGAGATGTCGAAAATGCTGTACTTGGAATCAGTGTCTGTAGATTTAATGACACGTTTGTATTCATTAAAAGTTAGTTCATATGACAATCTGTCTTTTAATGCTCCTTGAAAGTATGGCGCATGCGCTTTTAACAACTCAAAATCTAAGGGTATAGAAAAGCGATTTCCATAAGCAAAACTTACAGCTTCATACTTGTTGCCGGCTTTAGCATCTTCGGCGTCTATTCTGTGTTTTAGTGCTTCGTTATTTTCGATTCCTTGAAACGCAAGATCGGCCCTTTCATTATCGGTTAGCCATAGATCAGAATAGATTAGAAATATGTCTGCATTGTGTAAAGAAAATATTTCTTGCCCCTCAAGTTTTATAGAAATTTTCTTAACGATTGCCCGTCCCAGATTCTGTACAACTGTCCTGTTTGCGTCTGTTGCTGAATCAAGTTCTATTTTGAAAGTAAGCCGTGCAGATCCCGGCACAATCACTTCATCTGCTCCTAGGTCTGGAAATTTAACAGTAAGAATTTGATCTGAATCAATAGTAGATGGATTATTTGGAACAATAATATTCTGTTTATTTCCCTTCACGCCAAAGGGCTCTTTCAGTCTTCTATGCGGGTCAAGAATCGAGCCATATGCTTGTGACATTTTTTTATAAAACAAAAATAAATTATTTTTAAAACATGGCAGGCATTGAAGATTATGATGTTTTTGATCCTGGAGACGACATGAGTGAAATGACACCTTTGACACATCCATTACAATCATTGCGACATGAATTAACAGAAAGTAAGGTCAGATCATTGTACCAAAGTTTAGGCCAAGAACCTCCCGAATTTATAGACCCTAATGATTTTGAAACAAAAAATGATCACTTGTTTTTTAAAAATGATAAAGGTGAACTTGTTCAGCTTACATCTAAACCAGACCCATCAAAGTTTTTAGCAAAGACTACAATTAGACAAAGGCTCAGTGTGAGCGATCAAAATCGCCTTGGCATTGCTAAACCGCGAAGATTAGACAGTGAGGCAGTTGCTAAACTTCAAAACACACTAAAAGAACTCCCAACAGATAACCAAATACAAAACATGGAACTTAAAGATTTAAGCCCAACAGCAGACGAAATAATAGAAGCAGAAACCAGTTTTTCAGAAGAAACAGTATTAAAAACCATGCACGATCCGCCGCTACCTATGAGAGAAATAACGGCCCTTGATCATGCTTTGAAAAGCATCAGAGGCGAATTAACAAACAATTTAGCAAAACTGGGTGAACTAGATGAGCATATAAAAAGAGAAAAAGAAAAACTAGTTGAGGCTGATGACCACAACTTAGGACCTGGTGTTAAAGAAAGAATAACACAAAGACTAAAAGATCTTGAACAAGAGAGATCAGCAAGACTAGAAGTGTTGTCTACTAACCGAGAACAATTACGAACTCAAGTGAATAAGAGAAACTATCCAAAGAATTTTATATGAAGACACAACGTTAGCAGAACGAATAAGAACACTGTTTAGAGAGCAAGGTGTCACATTAGCGAGCGTTATAACAGCCTTAGGATTTGCAATAAGTACACTGGTGTTGGCTATTACAGGCGGCGGTGGTGGGGGGGCAGTGCCACCAGGCCCGCCAACTCCGTCGTCAGATAAATCATGGGTAAAAAAACAACTCGATCACCTTGCAAACTTACTAAAAAAATTAGCCAGTAAGGCAATAGACTCTTTGCCTGGTATAATAGGAGGGATCGTTAGCTGGCTTTTGTCTGCCGCAAGTAAAGTAGTTGGCTTTATGGCTGAGCACTTATGGGCATTAGTTGTCCTAATAGTTGGGTTACTTTATAGTAAGATAAAGACCAAGTAATCCTAGGGCAGTTAATCCAATAACAAGTGCCGTCTTTTCATATTCATGGTCATTATTTCTTGGGACCACAGGGATTGAATGGGGTTTTGAGGGGGTTTGGGGGGCTCGGGGATTGGTGGGGCTTCTTTTTTTATTGCTATTGCTGGCTTAGAATTTATGTCGTTTTTTCCGACCTTCTCTTCTTTACCAGCCACAAGGATTTCATTATTATAGTTTATTATTGTTCCTATCTGGAGTCTGAGGTCAGAAGGCAGCATGTATAAACCAGTGCCAACAGCAAAGTCTACTTTCGATCTTGCGTATTGCAAAACATTTTGGTACCTTTTAATACTTGAAGGCAAATCAATTGCAGAATTAATAGAATCCTCTAAATTTGCTAAATACTGTTTTTGTGCGTCAAAGCCAGTAGAAGGATCAATTATGTTTGATCTCGTTTGTGCTTGCGAACCTAGCAAACACCAAACATAAGTACGAATAGAGTCGTTTATTCGTTCTATTCCCGCTTTTGTTAGACCCTTAGAAGTATCCAAAATAAATGTTGTCCATGCTGTTTTATGCTCTTGCTCTATGGACCCGAGGTGAACAGTTGTGCCTGAAGAGAAAGATGTGTAAGGAGGATTCCAATCATAGTTATACTTTCTGTGCACTCCCCAATAATAAAGAGTGCCTAAACCATGATTAAGATCCAACTTTTGTCTAAAGTCTGTCTTTGGGTCAATATCAAATTCGTTACAGATCCTTTCAAAAGCCTTGTAATCTATTCTGTTGCTGAATGGATTAAACGTTTTGTCATTTGGTAATGGCGCTTGCAGTTCAGACAAAATACGTCTGAAGGTGTAATAAAAATGAAATCTATACACTGACCTCACCAAAGGAACAGGATGATTTAAATGATCAGCATACGACACTCCACACCCAGTTGAAGCACAAAACACAGCAAAGTTTAACTGGTTCTGATAAAACTGCATCGGATGACTGAACCACACTTTCGGGATGTAGTCGTTTTTGATAGGAGGGTTAAGATAACGATCCAATGGAGTACTAACCTTTACTTGAAAGGCGTCAGACTGAGTCACAGAAATGTCAAGGGTGTCAGTTGTTATATTTTTAGGACTGTAGTGCGGCCCAACAGAATATTTTGCATTAGTATATTTGAATGCACTCATTTTTAAATTTGTTTTAAAAATGTTTGTAACAATAACAACTCAAGACAGTCCTTCGTTTTTAGAATATGCTATTGATAATGAATGCAGAACCCAAAGGGTCGCACTCCATGAAATTTTTTACAAAGTCGTATGGTTTAATATAACTAAATCCAAGAAGAATAATAAGATTACAAAATTTGACAATAGAGGAAACTTAGTTAGCCAGTTAACCATACCTGATGGTTATTACGGGTTTTGCTCGCTAAAAGAAGCAATGAGTAACTTCGACATTACTCTCAAACTTAACAATGCAAATTTGAAAATAATGTTGACATTCAAACCTGAAGAAGAAGAAGTAAGTTACCTTTTTGATGGAGAGCTAGCTAAAATGTTAGGCTTTGCAACTGACAATTATGCCATTAATGAATTTAGAGTTGCACCAGACGAAACTACTTATGAGGGAGAATATCCGCTCGATCTTGCATTACATTCATTACTCTATGTTCATTTGGACGAGCTGAGCACTGATGAAAACTTATATGATGGAAAGCCCTCAACTGTTTTAAGAGCTCTTCCATCAGGGAAAGCTGCATATTGCGATTATGAAATTATACAATTCCCTAATTTACAGTTTAAAAGATTAGCTTGTGGGAGGGTCAGATCATTTAATATAAAAATCAAAGACCAAACAGGAAAAGTCGTCAAATGTGACAGCCTGCACATTGTTTTGGAAATAAAATAATAAGGTGTACTAAAAAATAATGTCACGTGGGCCAGAAGAATCAGGAGTTACATTAGCGCCTGAGAGGTGTGTAACTTTAGAATTAAAAGACCTTGCAGACGTTGAGGACTTTGAACAGAACGGTGAGATAGGCACTTTATATGGTTTTGAGTACACTAAAGATGGTTATTATAAGCGCAAAGAGGTTGACGACAACAAAAGGTTTCCTAAACTAGAACAACTACGCAATGTAGAAGCAAATAATGCGGGTCAGTATGAATATAAAATAGTTCGAAAAACTGACAACAAATGGCACTTAGAACCATATTTAGAATGGGACATAAAATTTGAATTCTTAAGCCCATTTACATTTTTTGACCGTCAAAAAAGTTTCAGAAAAGCATTGAACTCTGGCCCTTTACATGTAAGTCTTATGCCAGAGGACAACAGTCGGAAAGAGATCGAAATAAAGCCGTTTGGGGACAAACAGTACATCCTCCACAGAAGAGAATCGGTTTTAAAGAAAGCTTCTACAAAATTACAGTTCATTCCACGCACAAAATTAGGAGACACGTTCACAATGATATTTAAAATTTCTGTCTTAAAAGATGAGGCGAGAAATGGAGCTCTGGGCGTCAGTGACAATCTTATGAAAGGAATTCTTATTAGCTGGCAAAACTTAGACGTTGACAAACTTAAAGTTACTGTCGTTGTTCTTTACAATGGCGAGGATATTAAGGTCATAACAACAAGCAACAAAATTGATATTAGTTTAAATAGAAACGATCTTACAGAACTGAACTGGATTAATCTTACACATTTGGGCCTTATAGGGTTTTATTATACTGAACAAGTTTTGACAGAGAGTATGATAAAAACAATAACTGGATTAGATTAAATTCTGTTTTAAAACTATGGAGCAGACAACTTTGGTGTCAATGCCGATGTTAAACTTTATGATAAAAACCCCTCATTGTTCATTGATTTGTGGACAGACTGGTTGTGGAAAAACAATATTTGTCCTCGACCTATTACAAACAGTTTATCGTTATAATTTTGATCATATTGTAATTTTCTGTCCAACACTCAAATGGAACAAAGCATATCACGACAGAAGGTTTATATGGACGGATGATGAAATCTATTTAGTTGACCCTAGCAATAAACTGAGTGAGTGTTTAGAACATTTTTTTAAACTGTTTGAGGGAACTCAGACACTATTTATTATAGATGACTGTTCAGCAGAAAGAGACATAGTTAAAAAGAGAAACACTTTATCAAAACTGGCTTTCAGTGGAAGACATGCTGGGATAAGTGTGTGGATTTTATGTCAAAAATATAACTCAGTTTTAAAAGACTTTAGAGAACAGTTAAAGACTGTAGTTTTATTTCACATGAAAGACAGAGACGCATTTGATGAATGTATGCGTGAAAATGATGTTATTGAAGACGATCAAGAAAAACGAAGGATTAAGCAAAAACTAAAGTCTCAAAAGTTTTGTAAATTAGTATTAAAAACAGACAATCCTACACATTATGTATGTTTGTAAAGTGTTTACTATTAGAGAACTATAAAATAGGCATTCTGGGTAAGCTGGCGGAGCAACAGCGAAACCGGCTTCAGCCGGTTGGAGCTGGCGGAGGTGGGTGAGCCAGAATGCCTATTTTATAGTTCTCTCTTATTTAAAGCAGAACTGGCATTGGTGTTCAGAAGGTAAGGATAACATTTTGAACCCCAAAAATATCTATACAGTGTAACAAACAAATGGCAGAGATCCCTTGGTCTCCTGGTCGGCAGAATTTGGTCTGATGCTGAACCAAAAGGATTATTTGTCCCATATACTCACTTGCCATTGAAAATGAAAAGCATTTTTCATTGACTGCACTGTCTATGATGATATTAATTTCGAATGTAATTTTTCCAAAATGTCGTATGCGAACTTTTATGATCTGAAAAATACAACTTCCTCAGATGACAAATAAATAATTATCCCTTTGGCTAAAAAGCCTTTACTTTACTTTTCACTGAAAGCATGTACTTTTCAGCAGAAATCAGTCGCTTCTTCTTCTAGATTATTTTCATTTCTATCAGGAATATGTCATTTTGTTTGTCTTGCAATCTTGCCGAAGTCATGAATATCTTTTCAATCAAAACAATTCATTTGTGTTGCTGTAATAGTTGTGGGGTTTTAGGGTTTTTTGTTTGTTTCTTTCTTTGTTTGTTGTTTTGCTACTGTTGTGTTGTTTTCTCTCAGTTGAACTATTGATGTGGATGTGCAGTAATCCAGTTCGAATCCATTTTTTGTCTAGTTCTTGTGCTATAGGAGTGTCCCCTTTTTTTTAAAAATAGTATTCCATTCGTATCCCCATGAGAGGAGAGCTACTAGCAATTGTCAAGAAAATCTCTGTCTGTCTGTCTGTCTGTCTGTCTGTCTCTCTCTCTCTCTCTCTCTCTCTCTCTCTCTCTCTCTTTCTCTCTGTCTCTGTCTCTCTCTCTCTCTCTCTCTCTCTCTCTCTCTCTCTCTCTCATTCAAAATTTGGACTCCAAAAGAGTACATCTAACCCCAATAATCCTACGACAAACATAACAGCATTAAGTGCAACAGTTTGAACACTAGCTAATTACTAGGCTTGGTGACTGTGAACTATGGTCATTTTGCACCATTGGAGAAAATGATGTAACAGAATTCTGTATAATTCTGAATCGAGTACATACCCTTAGTAATGTACACGTTCACAATAAAGTTCAGATATTTACGTTCATTACGCACGAACTTGTCTAATTTCACAATTACATGAAGACTACACAACAAGTTCCAAAGATCTGTGTCCGTCTATGATTTAGACAACCCCGACCTTCAATATTGTAACATCCATATAAAACTTAGTCCATTGTGAAGGATAACATGAATTTTCGCTTTCATCGCAACTCATATTTTCTGGCGATTTTCACGTTTCCTATTTCTACTAATGCCCACAATTGCAGACAAAATAGCTAATAAAGGTACAGATGGCACAATAAAACATAAATTATACATCAGATTCACAGTTCAGATTCACAGTTCCAAGCATAACATCGTTTTGTGTTACGCAACGCAATAACTAAGCCCAGAATCAAGAAATACTATAATGTTGAGCAATCATTTAAGCATAGATTCATCAGGCATTCTTCACTATAAGCATAAAATTTAGTTCAAATGTATGCATAGATCTAATTATGATTTCCTTAGTCCTTTGAATAGTACTAAAACATGACAGGACCACCCCCTTCAACCAAGTTTCGTAATTTCATTTTACATGTACCAAACATATAACACACTCCAGATATTGCTAAATTTGTTGACCTGTTAAACAAACAAACAAACAAGTTATGCCATATTCAAATACCAACCTTAACCAGGATTATTGGTAACATTGATGAAACGTCAGCAGTTGAATGAGCGTGAAACTCTTCCCACTTCGATCAATGCCAGAGGTCGAATATGTGCATGCATAGCTTTCAGTTTTGTTTTACATACTGCTCCCAGCTAAGGCCCACAATTTCAGTTGCATTTATTCCTTGAAATTCAGAGAATGCACATGAAGTAAAAATGTTATCGGGAAAACGTGAATTTTATGCTTCTAGTTCAGTCTTGAAAACTAAAACAGCGTTCCCACTAACTCAACGAATATGTTTTACTGAAAGTAGACAACACATTAAATTAATGAACATACACATTTCTCCCATAAATTGAAAATTTCAAATTACAAGTAAAATGTGCGTAACTATTATCAACAACACAAACTAATTTTAATAAAATGCATTGTGGAATTACAAGCATACATGCCATGAGTATACTGGACCAGCATCACTGCCAAATCATTAATGATTTAAATTGATCCATATCAAGGCGTCTAGTATGGTCTCCCGGACCGCAGAATGACTGTGAAAATATACAGGCATTTACCTCTCCTGAAGCATGCCGGATGATGAAGAGGGGGCTTGAAGGAGGCATCTACTGGTATTATATTTGTATGTCGTGTCTTACGTTGATCTCTTCTCAAAATTCACAATTCTAATGACCATATATTATGAGAAACAACACGATTTAATTACACTGCACGTCAACCATTAATACGTATACATTTGTGTCAGGATATTGTATAAGTGAGGGGTAAATGTGCCTATAATCAAAATTGGAAGATGTTGAGACTTTTTACAAAACCGAATCGTATAACCATGGTCATTTGTTTAAAGTATCACATTTGTTTCATTTTAAATCAGCCAGATATAGAAATAGTAATGTTGACTAGATTCAGTACATAATAGCAACAATCTACTGGGAAACATGATCTGAAATCCTTTTCTTTCTTTTTCAAACACATTTTACTTGCCCACAGAAATCATACCTGTACAAAGGAATTCAAAATGCACTCTCTTAAATTTTTGTTGGTAGACTATTGTGTTCTGGACACCTTTGAGTTTGAGTTCAATAGTCGGAAGAATAAATAACTTCTTTTAGAATGCTCCATAGCCTACAGGACACTGATCTCTCTCTCTCTCTCTCTCTCTCTCTCTCTCTCTCTCTCTCTCTCTCTCTCTCTCTCTCTCTCTCTCTCTCTCTTCTTCTTCTTCTTCTTCTTCTTCTTCTTCTTCTTCTTCTTCTTAACCACATGAACAGACCGAAAACTTCGCGTTATTGTTCCACCGTATTGTGGAGCCATGACCGAGACAGACAGACGCAGCATCCACGTTCCAGATAACTCTTGTGCCCATCAGTTTTACTATTATTATTTGTGCGAGCTTTCTTCTATGTCTGGTTACAGTCAACTAGAAAAAGTTCAACGAAATCCACTACAACATGAAAAGCAAAGACAAATTGGTTTGACAGACATTTCTGTCTCCCACCGTACTCATTCTTATCACTCTGCTCATTGCCCTGATAGCCACTGGGTACCAGAATTCCTGGCTTGTGACACACGTAGTCAATGTTGGGCCAACAATGAAGTCAATATTCAGCCCTCCCCGGAGGCGCTGACAGTGAAAACTTCAACTTGGTGTGCAGCACCCAACACGTCAGACTCTCTCTATTTTCTGTGCTCCAGTGAAGGAGAACGTCTGCCTTTCACTCTGGTTTGTGATCACCATGTCGATTGTTTTGATGGAGTGATGAGGATTTCTGCATCCACCCGCCATGTCTTGGCGAGAGGTCGATTCCTTGTGGAGACAGTAGTCAGGTGGGTATTTTCGAAGCTTGACTGGGATTCTACAATGATTGTTTCTGCGAGATAGATAGAGGACTACACAGTCTACATGATCAAAGGAAAACGTACTTGTGCGTCTGCGAGGACTTGATTCATATTTCATTTTGAAACATATGTGCCTGGAAATAATTTTGTGAAACTCTAGTAAAAATCACGTTATGTAAATGGTGTAAATTGTGTCAGGTAAAAGGAGAACTCTCTTTTGCTTTCTGCGTGTGTACTGCCATTCCATGATTAAGACTAACAGCTATGGTAAAGCACTTTAGGAAATATATCAAAATACTTTTGTTAAAAGTCATGAAAGAGAAATAGCCTGAAATGATGTAAATATGTTTTGCAATAATTTCCAAAACTCGATTCTGGAAGTATACTGAAACAGATTTTCTGTTGTTGTTTTTTTGTTTGTTTGTTTGTTTTTTTTTTTGTTTTGTTTTGTTTTGTTTTGAAATTGTCATGTAAAATCATTCATGGGAGCAACGTAAAAATAGATTACACAGTAAAATTGGAATTTATGAAGGAACCTGACCAAAAGATTAAAGAAAAGGCTCATAAAGTTCTGTTTGAATAAAGTGTTCGAAGCTTATAGTAGGAAAAGATGTGTGTTAAAAAGAAAAAAAGGAAAGAAAGAAAAGAAGAAAGAAAGAAAGAAAAATGAAACAAAAATGAAATTGATGTGAAATAGCAAAATTATCCTCTCAACATAAAAAGTATTCGTTTCTTCTTAGAGAGGTTGGGAAATTCATACATTCTGATTTTAACACGTGCAGTGCAGATACTTTGTTTTCAAATTTTTTTAAAATATTTTTTTATAGGAATTAGAAATTGATGATGAACCTTAATTTTTTTTTAAAACTTAATATTCAACAATATCTGGTCAGGGGATTAAGAATGCTATCCATGGTTTAGGGGGAAAGGAAAAGGCTAGGGACGGAATATCTAACTATACATTAGATCGTTTGCTGAAAAAGCAAATAATGGTTTTGTGTAAATAATTTCGAAAGTGCTGGAAAGCTAGACAAATCCTTATCACGGCTGTCTGAAAGAAGGACAACCCCTTGATTGACGAGTAGACCCGTTTCATTCATTTTCCATGCGAAGACTGTGGTTGGGAAGCATGTAAATATCAGAATGATATATTACCGGGATAACAAATAAGGTATGTTTCTCACTGCAAACATGAGTGGGAAAAGGAAAGTCTACAGTTATTCAAATGACATCGCTTATTCCTCGATCAAGAAAAGCAGATCTGGGTGGCTCACAGAATGTGTCTTGTGTCTGACAGATTATTCTTATTCTTTTATTTCGTTTCCCTGTCAAGACGCGCTAATTGATTCAAAGCAGACATTTTAACGTATAACGAACAGTACAATTTTGTGAAGACCACGTTGTGCAAAGATAGGACCATGGGCTAGTCCTTAGGGTTGAGATATGATGCCAGGTAGGGGATAGTAAATGTATTTTTAAACTATGAATTATTGAATGAGAAACGACATTTCTGAACAGTCAAAATTACTAGTATGTGTGTGAGTTAGAGAGAGAGAGAGAGAGCGAGAGAGAGAGAGAGAGAGAGAGAGAGAGAGAGAGAGAGAGAGAGAGAGAGAGAGAGAGAGAGAGAGGAGAGAGTTTGTGTGCCTGAAGGGAGTCGGGGAAGCAAATTATTATATAGCAGGTTCAAGCATGATCCTAATTGAAACCCTAACTTGAAGAATTCAGACGAGTTTATATCTGATGGAGTTTATATCTCCATACAATGAAAAGCAAACAAGCAAGTTCTTTCTTTCCACGTTTGGACTCTAGGCCTTCCGCAGGGACTTCTTTCGTTTGGTACCACAGACAAATCTACACAATCCTTAACTATGCCTTTCTCCTCTAATCATCATTCCGAGAATTGAAGCTGGCTGGCACAGACACCCAAAAGAGAGCAAATCGAAAATCAGTACACATTTTTTTTTCCGCTGTACTTATAAAGGACTGCCTTGACTAAATCTCCTTGAGGTGGTCGTAGCGACAAAAGTGATTTTGCCGGTAGGTGATGACTGGTTGTGTCGGGTCGGAAGTTCCTCCAGCTGAGTCAGTTTAGGCCTTTTACCCTTGGGACTTTTACTATCCCTATCACGATCGGAAGTCATTCCGGCTCTGTCACTGCCAGGACATTTACTGGCACTGTTACGTAAAATAATCATGTCTTGGTAGCCACTGTTCTCCTCCTGGACTACAGGAGTCATTTTGCATAGAGGGTCACTTGCCTTGTGACTCTCTTTAGAACACTGCCGACATTTCACCACTGTCACATCCTCAGGATCAGTGTCCCTTACCCAGGCATCTGTTGCATTGGGAGACTGTTTCGCTCCTTGCAGACGTATAGGAATGCCAAAAAGGTTCTAATCTCTAAAAATGTTGGGAGGGGAACAGGTGGGATACAGGAATCTTCTACTTGTCTTCCATCTTGTTAGTTTTCAGTTCGTGTCACTATCTCCTTCTGCGATAAGTTTGCACTGCATAGTAGTTTTCAGATTTTTGATGGCATGCAAGATATTATCATCGGAGAAAGAGAGAGGGACGTTACTGGCTTCTAACGTGTGAGGAAATTCCCTCAAAGCTCACCACTGAGCTCCCTCAACCGATTCGAAGCAGTTGGTTTCTCCACAGAAGAATAGATTAACATGTAGTAAGTAGTCTTTGATCAAAACGCGGGAGCTGATAATTCAAAATGAAATGTTACAGGATACTTGTCGCCATCTTTTCTCTCTCTCTCTCTCTCTCTCTCTCTCCTCTCTCTCTCTCTCTCTCCTCTCTCTCTCTCTCTCTCTCTCTTGTTACTGAACAAATGGAGGGCAGGAAACAAGAATATCGATAAACCCCTACTATGTTGTACTGTATCAGATAATAAAAATGTAGAAGTGAAATACTAGTACATTTGAGTAACATTGGCATCAATATTACCTAAACGATACTGGCCGTCCACCAACAAAGTTCACGACAGAAGAAAGCAGGAACACGCTTCCAGTTGCAGATGGCATACTTCCAGTAACAGGAAGCAGAACATTTCAACAAAACATAAACATGAGTTAGCAAGCCGGGCTAGCCAGCATGGTGAACAGATGAACGAAATGAAATAAATCAGCAGCAGAAATCGGCAGGTGAAGAAAACATCTCAGGCACGTGTGCTAAATCGGTGCGATAAAAAAAATGCCCGCCAGTCGTCGAGAACTTCGCTCGGCATGCCCCACAAAGTCCGCCATGCACTGCAGCAAGTGACAAATATCTCCCTTCCGGTCTGAGGAATACCACGGACTCCTGGGAATATTTAGGCTGTCTTTGAAGTGACGGAATGGCCGACAAGTGTTTCTTTTGCCAGACACCGGCCTCAAGAAGAAGACCAGATTTTGAAGCGAACTGTAGCATATGCAAACCACGTGTCCAACCCCGCACCCCCTCCCACCCCACAACCCACATCCACACACACAGACACACCGGTGCTGGTTAGATCATCATTTTGCACAAGCTGATGGTCAGTCTGAATGCTTTGGCTGCGGTCGACAGGTAATTGGTGAGTTTCATCAGGTCTGGGTGATTCGACGCTGCAAGGGCGAAGTTATTCTAAAACAGGAAGTCTCTCACCAGGGCCTTGAGTAGATCGGATTTTGCTTTCAGACGCTTAGAATTAAAGAATCTGCCCAAAGAGGAGAGAGCAGCTAACAGCATGGTTGCAAACATGAGGCTGAAGAATGCGGATGCCATCACGGCAAAATATACAGGGATTACACGTATTACACCTCCAATAAGTTTTCTTCCCACCCACCAGAAGCACCTCAGTTGTGTAACTCAACTTCCGTCTTCCCCCATTTTATCAGTTAACATCCAAATTTGACTGCTTCGAAGTGTTTCTATGTGAACTTTCTCTTCATCCTCTGGTCCATTCATAGAAAACTGTCGTCACACTACTGCTGCCACTACTACTGCTACTACTACTGCTGCTGCTACTGTCGCTACTACTACTAATACTGCTGCTGCTGCTGCTACTACTACTACTACTACTTTGACTACTGTTGCTGGTGGTGGTGGCAGTGCTGCTGCTATTACTATACTTTTACTACTAGTATTAGTACTTGTACTAGTACCACTACCACTACTGCTACTACCATTACTACTACTACTACTACTACTACTACTACTACTACTACTACTACTACTACTACTTTGTCATCGTCTTCTCCTCCTCCTCCCCTTCCTCCTCCTGCTCCTCTCTATGATGATGATAATGATGATGATGATGATGATGATGATGATGATGATGATGATGATGATGATGATGGTTGTTGTTCTTGTTGTTATTGCTGATGATGAAGTTGTTGCTGCTGTTCTTTTTCTTCTTTGTCTTCTTTTTCTTCTTGCTGCTGCTGCTGCTACTACTACTACGACGACGACGACGACGACGACGACGACGACGACGACAACTACGACTACGACTACGACTACGACTACGACTACGACTACGACAGCTGTAGTGAATATGATGACAATAAAAACAATGATGTCAACAACAAAAGATCTTGCTATTCCTCCAACTATGATTCTCTCTCTCTCTCTCTCTCTCTCTCTCTCTCTCTCTCTCTCTCTCTCTCTCTCTCTCTGTGTGTGTGTGTGTGTGTGTGTGTGTGTGTGTGTGTGTGTGTGTGTGTGTGTTTAGTGTATTTCAGATTCACACTGGTGTAGTATGTACAATGATCACTGCAAGAATTCTTTGGAGGCCAGACTTTGTGAATATTTTGTCGAAGTTCAGCTCCAATTAAACTGTTATAAATCATGGGAAAATAAGTACAAATTCCCCTCGGTAGTTCACTTTAACAGTGAAAGAGAACAAATGGGAGTTGACTACCATCATTTAACACCAGGATCCAAGAATCCACAAACACATTTTCAATGCCCGTCCGTGCCTTTCTTTTTCCCAGTGTTTGTGCGGTGTAATGGTGTCTATGACTGCCCTTACAAAGAAGATGAAGCGGAGTGTGAGACATACTTCTGTCCCGGATACTTCCGCTGTCGTCAGTCTCAGATATGTCTGCACCCAGACCATGTGTGTGATGGCAGAAACCAGTGTCCTCAGCACGACGATGAATGGTATTGTTCCATGTCTTGTCCTGACCAGTGTTCCTGCCAGGCCTTTGCTTTCACTTGTAAACGTGAGTTTCCTGTGGAGGCATTTCCTGATATCCGTTATTTAGACGTGTCTGGTACTGGAATGACAGTTGAAAGTCTGTTTATGAATACAATGCTGGTGTATCTGAACATGACCAGTAGCATTCAAACTGAACTGTTTCTTCCAGAACTCCCAAACCTAAAGATTCTGGATGTCAGTTACAACCAGTTAAAAACTGTTTATTTGGAAAGGTTGAAGAATGTCAGCAACCTGAATTATTTGAATATGGCAAACAATCCTCTAACTGCCTTGCTTCCCAGCGGGTCTGCAGAGACTTTAATATTTCATAATCTCAGAACCCTTGACCTGATGTCAGTGGATATACCAAACCTAAACCTTAACAGACTGCAGCCATTTCCTGGACTTGTTATTCTCAACCTGTCTGGAAGCAGAACTCAGATCGTGTGTGGGGAACAATTTCATAATCCTGCTCTCGCCAATTTAGATCTCCGTGGCAGTGAGATGACAGAATCTCCTCGCACAATGCTGAAGAATCTAAACAAGCTGAAAGAGCTCCGAGTAGACAACTTCAAGCTCTGCTGTGCACAAACTTTGCCACACAACTTCAACACACAGAACTGTCACGGCCCTCAATCCATAGTTTCCACTTGTGATCGTCTTCTAGGGGGAAATGTGCACCAGACTCTAATTTACCTTCTGATGTCACTCAATATTCTAGGCAATGGCCTTATGGTGGTGTTTTTTGTTCAAGACAATGACAAGAAGGACACTACTAAAATATTTTTGTCTCACCTATGTGGATGTAAACTACTGATGGGAGTGTATCTCTCAGTACTTTGTGTAATGGACCAGCTGTACAGCGGCTCTTATCTCTGGGAAGACAGGTCTTGGAGGTCCAGTGTCTTTTGCAAGGTGTTAGCGTTCGTTTTCCTGCTTGCTTGTGAAGTGGCTGTCTTGCTGGATGTTAGCATGACCCTAGAGAAGTGTTTGATTCTTACCTGGCCTGACAGGTTACATTGTGCATGGAGAAGACGAATAGTTTTATGTGTATGTCTGTCAGCGTGGATGGCAGGTGTCTGTCTTTCCATAGATCCGGTTTTATCATCTGAGAATGATTTCCATCAGACAAGCCTCTGTGTTCCTTTACCTATTTCTGGGGATCAGCTAGGGGGACATGATTATGCCTTCAATTTGCTGGTCGTCCTGAACACTACGTTGATGGCATTGGCTGCGGCAGGACAGATCTACGTCAACATCATGATCCATCACAACACCTTAGTTGTTTTTCGTCAATGATGACAAAGCTCAAAATTTCAACGCAGCGCGTCGCATCATTACTGTCGTTGTAATGGACGTCTGTTGTTGGTGGCTGGTGACGTCATGGGCTGCTTTAACGTCACAGGAAGTGTTGGTTCCTGCTGACAATGCTTACTCTGTGTCGGTTTTGTTTGTTTTTGTCAGTGCAGCCCTCACGCCTTACCTGTATTTGTTGAATGGGGTGCTAGAACGACGAAGACGACTGCAGAGGCAGAGAGTCTTAAAACGTTTGAGACTACACCTGAAAGCGGAAAAAAAATAAAACGTATAACCTCATCTTATTTCTTCTTTTTCTTGATTTATTTTAACTAATACAGGTTTAAAAATCATCATTGTTTATCTTGAATCAGAGAACTCTCCTATCTTAAAACTTACCAACACACACACACACACACACACACACACACACACACACACACACACCACACACACACACACTCACTCATACACACTCACGCACACACACACACACACACACACACACACACACACACACACACACACACACACACACACACACACACACACATCTTTTTCTGATGAAAGAGCAATCTGAACTTCACAAGGAAAAAAAACGAAATGTATAAGCAACTAATATGGCATGTAATGGTTTTAAAAGACAGGAAACAGAGAAGAAAAAAAAATACTTTGTTGTAGAGATCAGTCCGTGATATGTATAAGCATTTGCAACTTTAACCTCAGAGACTATACAATCACTTTTCCTCTCACAGAAAGATGTCCTCTCGTGACATCATTTACAAAAAGTAAGAGAAAGTTTTCAATGGCACCTGGAATGAGCTGCATCCCATGTCTTCTCTTTCGAGATACTTCAATAGCTAATCCGTCAATAAAAAAAATGCAAACAATTGGGAGGTCAAAGGGCACCCTTGTTTCACTCCTCTCGGTGCAACTGAAAAAATCCAAGTACAAACATTGTCACGAACACAGGCTGTCACTGAATCGTGAATTGCTCGAAGGGTACATTCTACCATTCATGCCACAGTTTCTCAAAATGTTCATTGCTGCATTCCTATTAATGGAGTCAAAGGCCTTTTTTATATTTACGAAAGCTACAAACAGCTCAGAGTTCTTTGTTAGAAAGTTCTGGACTAAGGTGTGTAGGATGAGAATGTGATCGACTGTGCAATAAACTCTTCCGAAACCTACCTGTTCTAGTATTTAGTCAGCCCTCACTGCCCGTTTCGCAAGACATCTATTCAAAACATTAGTATATACTTTCCCTGAAACATCCATTAACTCTACACACCCCTAGTTGTTATATATGTATACGTATGTGTGTGTATAATATGTGTATAAGATAGATAGATAGATATAAAACTCCGTTTTTGTGGATTTGTATAATAATAGTTTTAGAAAATGTAGCTGGAAACGTACCTCTTTTGAACATCATATTAAAGAAGTCTTGTCATGTAATTAACAGTCGGTTCATATGCATGAACTCGTTCAAAAGTTTGTCAGGTCCCTCACGTTTACCTTTTTTCAGTTCCTGAGACAATCCTTCACCACTTCCTTTGATATATCTTCATTTAGTAATGGTTCTTGTGACTCCAGGACCATTTCGCCATTTTCTCCGTCCCCCTGAGCTTCCCTCATCAGTTACTGAAAACGTTGGAGAAGTGGTCATACCATTGCTGAATAGAAACTTCACTATCAATTATCTTGTGGATGAATCTAATACATGACCAGAATAATTGTGCGTCATATAGACTCCTCCGACTTTGTTAATCTTGTTTGCTCTTAATCATTTTTTCTGCCTTAACTTGCCGTATTTTTTCGTGCAGTAACATAGGCCTTTTAAGCTCATGTGCGTTTGTTTTCACTCTACGGTAGTTCGACTGAAGACGTCTGACTTCACGCTTTTTCTTCTCACATTCCATGTCAAACCAGTCATCCACAGACTTCTTAAATCTCCGCACATTTTCTCACTATGCAAGCAGCTGCTCTGTTCAGGGATTTTACAAACAGGTCAATACTTTCATTCACATTAGCCTCCAGAAAACTATATACTTTTTCCATGCTATTAGTGTCTCTTTATACAACTGGATCTTTTCATCTAACCACACAATCTTTTCATCGTTACTTTCAGGCACTCCAGGCTGGATCGTCCCTGTACAAAGCTTTTTTTTTCACTTCACCTCCACAAATTACTGAGCTTTACATCGCAAACAGCACTTAAATGAGTGAAAACAATGAAAGAGACAATCGCACTGGAACCCTCAGGAGAAAATTAGTAAATTTTCTTAAACGATCCTTTTGACAACAATCATTCAATAAAGAAAGATCAATTACAAACACACATTCAAAAGGGATTCCCCAAAATCATTTCACAGTTATATTTAAAAGATTGGGTTTCATTAGCATCATCATCATCAGTCAGATAGTTTGCCATGTTTTAGAGACCTGGCGGTTTCACACACACACACACACACACACACACACACACACACACACACACACACACACACACACACACATACACACACACGCGCGCGCGCGCGCGCGCGCGCGCAATTACTCACACACGCACACCATCCTCACCGCACTCGATACTTTTTTTTAGATATTCAGATATACATACATTGACATAGTATTACCATCACCATCCACAGCAGTAATTACATTTGAAATAACAGTTTCCATAGCAGGAATAATTCCCAGAATGTCGGTACATATGTGGACGTAGATGATGATTTGGAATGATATAAAGTATAAGAAGCTAAGAGGTGACTTTGTAAAGTGCATCTGCAATATAATCAGTTGATACTTCTGTCCAAGACGGGGGAATTCGTGATGGTATTGCTTAAGTGCACTAAGTTGATGTATTATTGGTCAGGTTTAACGCACCAAGGTTATCTCTGCACTCATACACGCATATGCACACTCATGCGCGCACCAAACATTCACCTCTCTCTGGGAATGGGATGTCACGCATTCGTTCCTCTCCTAACACGACTGAGCACAAGAAATAAAATTTCTATGCTACTTATAATCAAACATGAACAATCCAATTACACAAGATGAAATGATCAAAATATAAAAGATCAATACTTCCTAATCCCGGGTTATAATAAAATGACTTCTTACCTGGCCAGGTTTTCACACACACAACCACGCTTTCACACCACACCACAGTTTTTGAAAAGTCTCTTCACGTCTTCGTCAGCACTGCTTGATGGTGATGCCCTTGGTCGACTGGCTCTAGGTTTCAGGACTGGGTCTTCGTGGTCGTCTCTGGGATCTCGACGTAGAGCTCTTCTTCTTCGTCTCCTTCACCCACCTCTGGGTTCAACTTCAGTTTGTCTGTCTTCACCCACTTCTGGGCTTCAAACTTAGGTTTTTCTTCTCTTCCAGCTTGTCTTTACCCCTAAGACTTTGCTGTCTCTTCTATCTCCCAGACCACGTTTCTCTCGACCCGTTCTCTGTCCTGCTCACTCCTCTCCTCTCTCTCTCTCTCTCTCTCTCTCTCTCTCTCTCTCTCTCTCTCTCTCTCCTCTGCCTTCTCTCTCTCTCTCCTGGTGTTCTTTCCTTCACGTTGTTCTCCCTCAGTTTATATAGGGATGGAAACAAAGGATTCCCCTTCGGGCCATGCCTTTGCCCATGCTGCTTCTCAAACCCCTAGTTCACAAGTACCCTGAATTCCCCATTCGCTACGTTCTTCCACACATCAGCATTTACACACATCCCTACCTAATTGATTAGCAAACAAACACTTGGCACCAGATGGACATCGAAAATTCCCGCCGACTCCGGAGGCCACTTTAACACAGTAATTATCTTAAAGAGGGCTACGATAACAACATCCACGCGCGTTCAACCAGCCTGACAATAGAACCAACCCAGTGACCCACGGCAATACCATCCGAACGAGTCCAAGACTCCTGCTCTTCAAAGACTGTTCACAAAGCAACCTCAGCTGACTGAGTAATGTAGCGCCCACTTGACGCTCCGAGGTCCTAGTGGTTACGTCCCTCCCCCCTTTCACTGTCGGGAGGTTCAAACTCGCTACTACCTTAGGTGCCATCTGTCACCTGACCACTTCGTCCTCTTCGACACAGTTCGACCGTGTGCGATGGGTAAGGCACACTGGTTAATGGGTCTATTACCTATTTGTATACTACGTACAACGTCCCTTTTGCCTCTAAGCGTTTAATGCCTTTTGTGAGATGTTTTACGCACTTGACAACTTCATGTTTCCATGTCTATGAAATAAGAACTGAAGAATTTCTTACTTTGATGGCATCAAAGTTCAGAGAGAGAGAGAGAGAGAGAGAGAGAGAGAGAGAGAGAGAGAGACAGACAGACAGACAGACAGACAGACAGACAGACAGACAGTCAGATAGACAGAGAAGGACAGAACGGTCTCAATAGGCTTAAAAGACGAATACTGAAGGCAGCAGGCCGTAACTTCATTTCCCAAGGCAAATTTGAGTATATATTAAGACAGGCACAACTAAGATTGTTCTCAGATTTTTTTTTATCGCTTCTGAACGTCGATTCCCGCATGCACATGAAGACACAACCTGGAGGTCCAAGCAGACAGATTAAAACAATTGCAGTGGGATTATTCAGGGAATATTTACTTGTCACAACGACTACACACTTCTCACATCTCAAGTCAGATATCGCTTGTTCTGTCTATAGATCTTGAGTGATGCTATCGCCTGGGATCCTATAGAACGAGAGTAATGGTTGGTTCAGGAGTTTTTTTTTCAGATCTTACACTTTTTTTTTTATTGCAGTTTAATGCTAAGACTCTTCTGTACCTCAAAAAGCGTACATGGAATATATGTATTTATATCAGTGTAACGTTTTTGTGCAGTTTCTTGTTGTGGCGTGTGACTACAAATTGAGAACAACTTGTGGAAGCAAAACGTTTTCGCGAAGTGTAGGCACAAAGCCGTGTAATCCCAAACAGACATCGCGGTGAGAAGTGAGAGAGCGAAGCAGGAAAGCGAATTGGCGGGGCTGATGATGTAAGGGAAGTAATGCGAGCGAAGACTCGCACTTTCAATGACTAGTTGCAAAGTGAGACGACTGCAGGCGGAAATCTAAACAAATCTTAAATAAATGCTAGCGAACCGCCAAGAGAAACGTGGACAAACGAGTCACAAGACAAAACACGACGCGTTTCGACCTCTTAGGTCTTCTTCAGGCAAGACACAAACAAACAATACAATGAAAATGAACGAATTTGGTACTCAGCTTCGATCTCTTCACTCTTCAGCGCAAGGTAGGCAGGCGTTGTGTGTGTGTGTGTGTGTGTGTGTGTGTGTGTGTGTGTGTGTGTGTGTGTGTGCATGCAAAGGAAAATATGGGAGACAGTTGGGAGGGTGGTGGTGGTATCCAAACAAATTTTCGAGGGTAAGTGAAGGGATGGGGAGGGGGACTTGGGCTTACCGCGCAGGTTGGTGGAAGTAGACATATGGGAGGAAGGCGAAAAACCATGTGCCAAAGCCACTCTTTGAAGTCAACAGGCAAAACAAGGAACAGGAACCATGAATACCGTGGAACGAAATGACATTTTGATTTGGAAATGGTCAAGTGAGCACAAACTGCAATGCCTCGGTTATGATGGGTGCCATTTTCCTCCCCAATGGGGTTTACCAAAAAAAAAAAAAAAAAAAAAAAAAAAAAAAAGACGACACAAAACGGCGCACGGTTCGCCGTTCCAACAGAGGCAAGATGAGCGTTGTTTTTTTGGCCGATTTAATGAGCACATTAACATGAGCACACTGCATGAAATGTGAGCAGCGCGATACTCGACAGCTGGCATGATCATGAGCGCAAGTGAGCAAAATAGAATTAAGCGTATTGCAGGAAATAGCAGCGGCACGGGAACCGAGAGTGTGCCCGCTCATGGGCGAGTGTACACGACTTGTTCATTGACGTCGTCTTCAAAGGGAACTGGGAAGATCCCTGCCAAGAGGATGGCTAGAGACACCTCTGGCACAGGTCTGGAACCGAGCATGGGGACGAAGGAGGAAGGGTGGGGATGGGGGTGGGGGTGAGGGGAGGAAGAGAGAAATGGAGTGGCGGGGGAGGGGACAGAGCGGGGGCGGAAGGAGGGCAGGGAAGGGAGACGGGAAGGAGTCATGAGGTGCATCTCTCTTGAACAAAAAAATGTGACATTAACACAACGCCAAAAAACCATCACAAATCAGGTAAGGTAAGGTAATGTTGCTTATGGCTCAAAAATAAAAGAAAATAAACAAAAAAAACATTCACACAATCCCTTAAAACACACCGGAAATTTGGATAAAAATCTTGCCTCCACAAAATCTTAAATCAGTCGAAAAATGTTAATCTCTTTCAAAAATGCAAAGATCACGTCAGGTGGGACATCTCTGAACAAGGTTTTCATGGAGTCTGCTTTAAAGTCTGTATGTCTCACATCATGCAAGTCTCAACACTCTACAAGAATATGTTTCACTGTGAGTGGTACATGACATGGAATGCACCATGGAGCTTCTTCATCTTTTAAAGTATAAGAATGGGTGTAAAAGGAGTGGCCTCTATGCAAACGGCACAAAACAGTTTCTTTTTTACGGCCACCTCGGGAACATGGTAAAAACTGTTTCATGTTTGGACGGACTTTTAAAAAAGTTGTATCCGTCTGCGAGTTCCATTCCTCTTGGCAGAGGCCTTTGACATAAGCCTAGGCTTTGGGTTTCAGATCAGTGAGTGAAATAGACAATCTGCTCAACCCTTTCTTTGTGGCACTCTTTGCAAGTTCATCAACCACTTCATTGCCTCGAATGCCCACATGGCTGGGAACCCAAGCAAAAACTATGTTATATCCAGACACGCACACAAGCCAACACATATTCCAGTGCTCATTCGCATTTTACTATTACCCCCGCCACCCCCTTTACTGCAAAGCCACTTTGGCTCTTTCAACAATGCACCCCGCCCGCCCAACCATGTCATCGCTTTCAGTTACCGATTTTGATCACATAAAAAAAAAATCAATCACTGGAAAAACTCATCGTCATTATCGTCACAGACATTTTTATCACATTAAGGAACTGTCTAGAGCTGACGCTAAACAAACCCGCGCTTCGCTCAGCTTTCAAAATGGATTATTTATATAAAAAGAAGTATATAAATATATGTATGTATGTATAAAGAAAGAAAGGGAAAAAAGGAGGAGAAAAAAAAAGACCAACAACAAAAGTGAAGGTCGTGTATGTTCCCTGGAGACGTGGGTGAAGGAATTGCCTCGGGGTTTGAGTTCTCCAAGTATGTCCTCAACTTCTGTGAATCTCAGTTCGTCACGGAAGTCCACCAACATGACCCCCTCAACCACTACCAAGCTTGCACACACACACACACACACACACACACACACACACACACACACACACACACACACACACAAACGCGTGCGCGCAGTCACCAACCGGCCCCCATTAACGGCATCAATGCAGAACAGCAACGGGTCTGTGGCGGATCATGTGGACGAGCATCGTGTATGAACAGTTACAGTTGCAGGACTCTGGCAATCAGGTCGAGACGAAAGAACCGTTGGAGCTTCCCAGACAGAACGTGGGAAGCCCGTGGCCTCAAACACGCCGAGTTGGACACGGCCTCTCCAGGGCCACGGACATCTCCAGGCTCCAATCCCACGTTGCGTGTTGGAGGCTACAACAGGTAGCTCCCAGCCTGATCACCAGACTCCAGCAACTGTTCGTACTCCTCCACATGCTCTACCATGTACTCGAACAGTTGGGGATCGAAGTAACCCCACTGCTCCTCATTAACATCAATGTCTAGATCTTCCAGGACATTATCTGCCAATTTTGGCTCATCCAGGGGGCTCCCAGCCCCTACCTCCACCCGGGGGAAGGGAATGGGCTGAGTGGGCTGCTGTGTTTGAGCTGACGTTGGCGCTAACACGTCGGGCTGTGGAGCGAGGCTTGGAGCTGTAGCCGCTTCTTCCTTTGGGAGATAGGGACTAAGCTGAAGGAACTGGGGTTCTGGCACTGGCGCTGACGTGACGCGCTGGGCTGTGCGGCGAGAGGAACACACACACACACACACACACACACACACACACACACACACACACACACACACACACACACACACACACGCACACACAACTGCGCGTGTCAATGGCGTTGAATCAAGACGTAAAGAATTTAAGTTCAAAGTTCACCCCCCATCCACACACACACCACCACCACCACCACCACACTCGGGTGGGATGACAGGATGGAGAGTGGGTGGGGGAGGGGGTGTAGCAGGCACTCTTTCAGGAGAAATTGGAGGATTTTTTTTTTTGGGGGGGAGGGGGGGGGGGGTTGGTAGGGGTTAGGGGTGGGGGGAGAACTACCACTTTAAAAACATACAGAGCCCGGCTGAGAATCGGTGAGAATCTCGCAAGGTCTGCGGCGTTCAGACACTGCAGAATCGCACTGACGAACTCTCTTGTCATTGATACTGTCTGTTCGCACGGACCAGTGCCCCCTCCCCCCCCCCCCCCCCCCCCCCCCCCCCCCCCCCCCCCATCGGGTCGTCCTATGTGCACGGTGTCTCATCTTGCCTTGTTGTCTTGTGGGCTGCTCGTGCAGTTTTAAACTGGTTTAAAGGCCTGTTACTTCTGGAACGATTTCAACTGTTCCAGATGATTCCATTTAGCTGCGAATTCTGACGATACATGTTAAGCTGATCAACAGTCCCATATTCATAGTGGAACGACGGCATACACTTGCTACTTTTATGAGCCTTCTTTAAAAGCGTTAGATTGAATGCACTGTGGGTGGGGGGGGGGGGGGGGGGGGGGGGGGGGGGGCGTGTGCGTGTGTGTGTGTGCGTGTGTGTGTGTGTGTGCTGTCTTCACCACTCACTCTCTCTTCGGCCCCATCCGACTAACGGATTCATCGTAAAGATCTCTTCCCCACCGTTCCTGACACTGCACTAGGTCATTCATTCATTCATTCATTCATTTACATTATTTATTCATTCATTCATTGTGCTATCATTAACTGATGAATTCATTTTATCTCATTTATTCTCCCATCTGTTTGAACATTGTGCAGTTCCTTCAAGTGAGCAAAATATACGAGAAAATTCCCTAACTGGTAGGCAAGTCCTGTTTCATTCAAAACAGAAATCAAACGAAAGAAAAACGAATAAACAAAATCGTCTATCTTGTTTACGTATCGAATCGTTTATTCATTTTCTTTCTATCGTTTGATTTGTTTATTGAATGCAGCTGGACTTGCCGATTCATTTGGTAATGTTCTCGTGTAGTTTGTTTGCTTTGTTGAAACAAACTGCACAAAGCTTTGATTATCACCCCGCTATGGCTATTGTGGTCGGCGAGACTATATGTAACATGACTCGACAGATGGGTTTGCTTATTGGCTTGTCCCTTTTTTTCTGTGTGCTACTCATGCAAATAAACCTGTTACAAAAATCAGCTTGTCAGAAAGTTGGCTTCGTTTTCTTACTTTCTTTCTTTCTTTCTTTCTTCTTCTTTTTAACCATTTTGTTCCTGTCTATCAAATGTATTTTCTTAGGACTATTTTTTTTGTTTTTAAAACAAATGGAAGAAATCCTAGTTCCTAACGACTGGGTCTTTTTTTTTTTTTAAACGAAAATGAACAATAGATTGAAAAATAGTCAATAGATTCGCATTCAATCGTGCAGCAAATAGAGAACAAGCCGGGTGATACAATTTTAGACAATACTCGATTGAAAAATGATGGCAAGGACATTTTCTTTCGTGTATGTTCCGCTAATGCGTGTGTGTTAGAGAGAGAGAGAGAGAGAGAGAGAGAGAGAGAGAGAGAGAGAGAGAGAGAGAGAGAGAGAGAGTGTGTGTGTATATGAGTGTATGTGGTGTGTGTGTGTGTGTGTGTGTGTGTGTGTGTGTGTGTGTGTGTGTGTGTGTGTGTGTGTGTATTTCAATTTAACAACTATCTACAAAATGTGACTTTAGAAATAATAAAAAGCTTGCTTCTGTATGGGATGAGAGATATAGGGAAATAGTAGGGTTAATAATGATTACATACACTCACATTTTATGTGTGCGTGTGCGTGCGCGTGCACACGCTCGCATATGTGTGTGTGTGTGGCATTTTTGTTTATTTTTTTAAAGGCTTTATTTCTTATTCCAAGACGTTTGTACGATTTTAGCCGTCTTCCTGGTAAATTGTCTCTTCGTCGCCTTTTTTTTTTTCCTTTGTTTCTTTTTTTCCCCATCACTTTCCAAATTCTCTTCTACGGCGCATTGAATCCATGGTTTCGATGGGTACACTGAGTAAAATTCGCATAATATAAATTCGTAAGCCGTATGTGTTCAGTGGTTTCATGTAACAGATGCGCTCGCGTGTGAATAAATTTGTGTCTATTTAGTCCCCTTGCACGTGCTAACGTAAGCCGGTAGGAGGGTGTGTGTGTGTGTGTGTGTGTGTGTGTGTGTGTGTGTGTGTGTGTGTGTGTGTGTGTGTGTTTGAGAGAGAGAGAGAGGAGAGAGAGAGGGGAGAGAGAGAGAGAGAGAGAGAGAGAGAGAGAGGAAGCAGAGGCAAGCGAAGAGAGAGAAATTCGGGAAAAGACTCTCTCTCTCTCTCTCTCTCTCTCTCTCTCTCTCTCTCTCTCTCTCTCAAACAAACACACACACACACACACACACACACACACACACACACACACACACACACACACACACACACACACACACACACACACACACAGCTAGAGCTAGAGACAACACACACATGGATAGGTACACATTGAAACACGAGTCACAGGCAGTTTTCAATGTTGATATATACAACTTTCATTGCATTAGAAAAAGCAAACAAAAAAAACATGGCTTTGTGATCATGCAAAAAAGAAAAAGATTTGAGTCATGGCATGAATGGATTTCATTTATATATTGGTCTCTGGGAAACATTCGTTATTATCCGTGTTCTGTCCAAACAATAACTCAGACTGTCTTGTGGGGGAAGTGGGTGTGGGGAGAAGGAGGGATAAGGTAGCAGGGAATGCAAAACTTTATTGTTTTTAACAAGAAAAAAGTCACAGACATCCAGCCCACTACATTTCTGCACCGTAATTTGACAAATGTAATAATCATAATCATTTCAAGGCCATTTAATTCTGCATCGCAATGGCACAGGGTACGTCAAGCATAGCGTTCCCCATGTATCAGTCTACAAACACCTCTGTAAACTAATCATAACTTCAAGTATAAGGGAAAAAAACAATGTCGGTCCTGTATTTTCCAGCACGTTAAAACCTGCAGTTTGGAAAAAAAAAAAAAAAAAGGGAGGGGGGGGGTGGTAGTACATGCTATACAAAACCTTGACTTTTTCCCCTGTCAACCTAATTCATCTCTCAGTACAAAGTGGAACCGATATACATAATATTTATTTGGTCTAGCGCAAAGGGCAGATGAAACTGGGGTCATAGCAAACTACGCCAAGGGAAGTAATTCCCACATCAATGTAATCGTTCTTATTCATTAATGGAGCGCTAAGACTGATGGGAGTTTAAACGGTTGCTAAAGTAAGCTATCGGTCAACGCCGAACATCTGTCTGAACCTTACACCGGTGTAGATGCAATACTATGGATATTGGTACAAAGGGGAGCAACCCAAAATTGCTAAATGAACTTTCTCCCTGTCGTTGTCTGGGTTTACATCCCTTAGACTCCGTGGTACAATATCTTACATCTGCACCCTCGCATGCCGCTGTTCAAAATGCTGTGACAAATGGTTTAGGACAGATGAACCTCGCTCGTGGAACGGCATTTGAAAAATGATTCATGTCCGCTATAGATTTGTAGACAGATACATGAAAAGATAGATGTAAAGGCAACCTCCAAATAATTATTTCCTTCTTGCCTGGTTGTGTGCACTAATTTGTATCAGCACATTTTGAAGCAGTACAAGCCAGACTACAATGTGATAAGAACACATAATTCTTTTTTAAAAACTGTCAATAATAATCATTCACAAATCGCTGCTGATTATTTCTTTTGCCTCAAACGTTGCGGGAGGGGAGGGGTGTGGGAAACGGACAGATTTTGCTTTAAAGGGAAACTATTCCTTAAAAATGCGAATCTTTGCTCGCATTACTTCCCTTGCATCGTGAGCTTTTCCTGCCCCGCCGATTCGCTTTCCTGCTTCGCTCTCTCATTTCTCACCGCGACGTCTGTTTGGGATTACACCGCTTTGTGCCTACACTTCGCGAGAGCGTTTTGCTTCCACAAGTTGTTCTCAACTCGTAGTCACACGCCACAACAAGAAAATGCACCAAAACGTTACACTGATATAAATACATAGGCCTTTATTCCATGTACGCTTTTTGAGGTATAGAAGAGTTTTAGCATTAAACTGCAATTAAAAAAAAAAAGTGTAAGATCTGAAAACTGAACTCCCGAACCAACCATTACACTAGCTTTATAGGACCCCAGGCGACGACATCACTCAAGATCTTTAGACAGGAGAACCAAGAGATGTGAGAAGTGGCGAGTAGTTGTGACAAGTAAGTATTCCCTGAAAAATCCTACTGCATTTATTTCAATCTGTCTGCTTGGACCTCCAGGTTGTGTCTTCATGTGCATGAGGGAATCGACGTTCAGAAGCGATAAACAATCTGAGAACAATCTTAGTTGTGCCTGTCTTAATATATACTCAAATTTGCCTTGGCAAATGAATTTCGGCCTGCTGCCTTCAGTATTCGTCTTTTAAGCCTATTGAGACCATTCTCTCCTTCTCTGTCTGTCTATCTGTCTGTCTGTCTGTCTGTCTCTCTGAACTTTGATGTCATCAAAGTAAGAAATTCTTCACTTTTTATTTATTAGCCATGAAAACGTAAAGTATCAACATCATATTGCAGATGGACCTTACTAAGGCACTGCTTAGCTTCGTTTGTTTTATATCATTCCAAATCATCATCTACGTCCACCTATGAACCGATATTCTAGAAAGCGGAAACTGTTATTTCAAACATAATTACTGCTGCGGATGGTGATGGTAATACTATGTCGATGTATGTATATCTGAATATCTTAAAAAGTATACAGTGCCATGAGAACAGTGTGCGTGTGTGAGCAATTGCATTGCTCGTGTGTGTGTGTGTGTGTGTGTGTGTGTGTGTGTGTGTGTGTGTGTGTGTGTGTGTGTGTGTGTTTGTGTGAACCGCCAGGTCTCGAAAACGTGACAAACTATCTGACTGATGATGATGATGCTACTGAAACCCAGTCTTCTAAAGATAACTGTGAAATGATTTTGGGGAATCCCTTTTGAATATGTGTTTGTAATTGATCTTTATTTATTGAATGATTGTTGTCAAAAGGATCGTTTGTAAAATTTTCTAAGTTTTCTCCTGAGGGTTCCAGTGTGATTGACTTTTTCATTGTTTTCACCGATTTAAGTGCTGTTTGCGATGTAAAGCTTAGTAATTTGCGGAGCTAAAGTGGAAAACAGGTTTGTACAGGGACGATCCAGCCTGGAATGCCTGAAAGTAAGGATGAAAAGATTGTGTGGTTAGATGAAAAGATCCAGTTGTATAAATAGGAACTAATAGCATGGAAAAGTATAATAGTTTTCTGGATGATAATGTGAATGAAAGTATTGACTTATTTGCAAAATCCCTGAACAGAGCAGCTGCATGCATAGTGAGAAAATGTGCGGCGATTAAAGAAGTCTGTGGATGACTGGTTTGACATGGAATGTGAGAAGAAAAAGGGCGAAGTCAGACGTCTTCCGTCGAACTACCGTAGAGTGAAAACAAACGTAGACGAGCTTAAAAGGGCCTATGTTACAGCGCGAAAAAATACTACAAGTTAGGGCAAGTTAGGAAAAAAATGATTAAGAAGAAGCAAGATTAACAAAACCGAAGGAGTCTATATGACGCAAAATTATTCTGGTCAATTATTAGATTCATCCACAACATAATTGATAGTGAAGTTTTAATTCAGTAATGGTATGACCACTTCTCCAACGTTTCCACTAACTGATGAGGGAAGCTCAGGGGGACGGAGGAAAATGACGAAATGGTCCTGGAGTCACAAGAACCATTACTAAATGAAGATATATCAAAGGAAGCGGTGAAGGATTGTCTCAGGAACTGAAAAAGAAGGTAAAAGTGAGGGAACTGACAAACTTTTCAACGAGTTCATGCAATTGAACCGACTGTTAATTTCATGACAAGACTTTTCAATATGATGTTTCATCAAAGAGGTACGTTGCAGGCTGCATTTTCTATAACCATGAATATACCAATCTACAAAAAGGGAGTTTTATATCTATCTATCTGTCTGTCTTTTTATCTATCTATCTATCTATCTATCTATCTATCTATCTATCTATCTTCTGCATATATTATACACATACATACATATACATATATAACAACTAGAGGTGTGTAGAGTTAATGGATGTTTCAGGGAAAGTATATACTAATGTTTTGAATAGACGTCTTGCGAAACGGGCGGTGAGGGCTGACTAAATACTAGAACAGGCAGGTTTCGGAGGAGTTAATTGCACTGTCGATCACATTCTCGTCCTACACACCTTAGTCCAGAACTTTCTAACAAAGAACTCTGAGCTGTTTGTAGCTTTCTTAAATATAAAAAAAGGCCTTTGACTCCATTAATAGGAATGCAGCAATGAACATTTTGAGAAACTGTGGCATGAATGGTAGAATGTACTCTTCGAGCAATTCACGATTCAGTGACAGCCAGCGTTCGTGACAATGTTTGTACTTGGGGTTTTTTTCCAGTTGCACTGAGAGGAGTGAAACAAGGGTGCCCTTTGAGCCCCCAATTGTTTGCATTTTTTTTTTATTGACGAATTAGCTATTGAAGTATCTCGAAACAAAAGACATGGGATGCAGCGCATTCCAGGTGCCATTGAAAACTTTCTCTTACTTTTTGTAAATGAGGTCATGTGAGGACATCTTTCTGTGAGGAGAAAAGTGATTCTATAGAGTCTCTGAGGTTAAAGTTACAAATGCTTATAGATATCTCGGACTGATCTCAACAACAAAGTAAAGTTTTTTTCTTCTCTGTTTCCTGTCTTTTATAACAATAACATGCCATATTAGTTGTTTATACATTTTTCCCCTTGTGAAGTTCAGATCGCTCCATCATCAGAAAAAAAAAAAATGTGTGTGTGTGTGTGTGTGTGTGTGTGTGTGTGTGTGTGTGTGTGTGTGTGTGTGTGTGTGTGTGTGTTGGTAAGTTTTAAGATTGGAGGGTTCTCTGATTCAAGATTAACGATGATGACCTTTACATCTGTATTAGTTAAAATAAATCAAGAAAAAGAAGAAACTAAGGTGAGATTATACGTTTTATTTTTTTTCCCCTTTCAGGTGTAGTCTCAGGCGTTTTAGAACTCTCTGCCTCTGCAGTCGTCTTCGTCGTTCTAGCACCCCATTCAACAAATACAGGTAAGGCGTCAGAGCTGCACTGACAAAAACAAACAAAACCGACACAGAGTAAGCATTGTCAGCAGGAACCAACACTTCCTGTGACGTTAAAGCAGCCCATGACGTCACCAGCCACCAACAACAGGCGTCCATTACAACGACAGTGATGACACGCCACGCTGCGTTGAAATTGTGAGCCTTGTCATCATTGACGAAAAACACTAAGGTGTTGTGATGGATCGTGATGTTGACGTAGATCTGTCCTGCCGCAGCCAATGCCATCAACGTAGTGTTCAGGACGACCAGCAAATTGAAGGCGTAGTCATGTCCGCCTGGCTGATCCCCAGAAATAGGTAAAGGAACACAGAGGCTTGTCTGATAAAAATCATTCTCAGACGATAAAACCGGAACTATGGAAAGACAGACACCTGCCATCCACGCTGACAGACATACACATAAAACTATCCGTCTTCTCCATGCACAATGTAACCTGTCAGGCCAGGTAAGAATCAAACACTTCTCTAGGGTCATGCTAACATCCAGCAAGACAGCCACTTCACAAGCAAGCAGGAAAACGAACACTAACACCTTGCAAAAGACACTGGACCTCCAAGACCTGTCTTCCCAGAGATAAGAGCCGCTGTACAGCTGGTCCATTACACAAAGTACTGAGAGATACACTCCCATCAGTAGTTTACATCCACACAGGTGAGACAAAAATATTTTAGTAGTGTCCTTTTTGTCATTGTCTTGAACAAAAAACACCACCATAAGGCCATTGCCTAGAATATTGAGTGACATCAGAAGGTAAATTAGAGTCTGGTGCACATTTCCCCCTAGAAGACGATCACAAGTGGAAACCATGGGTTGAGGGCTGTGACAGTTCTGTCGGTTGAAGTTGTGTGGCAAAGTTTGTGCACAGCAGAGCTTGAAGTTGTCTACGTGCAGCTCTCCCAGATTGTTCAGGTCCTTCAACATTGTGCGAGGAGATTCTGTCATCTCACTGCCACGGAGATCTAACTTGGCGAGAGCAGGATTATGAAATTGTTCTCCAGACACGATCTGACTTCCGCTGCCAGACAGGTTGAGAATAACAAGTCCAGGAAATGGCTGCAGTCTGTTAAGGTTTAGGTCTGGTATATCAACCGACGTCAGGTCAAGTATTTTAAGATTATGAAATATTAAAGTCTCTGCAGACCTGCTGGGAAACAAGGAAGTTAGAGGATTGTTTGCCATATTCAAATAATTCAGGTTGCTGACATTCTTCAACCTTTGCAAATAAACAGTTTTTAACTGGTTGTAACTGACATCCAGAATCTTTAGGTTTGGGAGTTCTGGAAGAAACAGTTCCGTTTGAATGCTACTGGTCATGTTCAGATACACCAGCATTGTATTCATAAACAGACTTTCAGCTGTCACTTCAATGCCAGACACGTCTAAATAACGAATATCAGGAAATACCTCCACAGGAAACTCACGACTACAAGTGAAAGCAAAGGCCTGGCAGGAACACTGGTCAGGACAAGACATGGAACAATACCATTCATCGTCGTGCTGAGGACACTGGTTTCTGCCATCACACACATGGTCTGGGTGCAGACATATCTGAGACTGACGACAGCGGAAGTATCCGGGACAGAAGTATGTCTCACACTCCGCTTCATCTTCTTTGTAAGGGCAGTCATAGACACCATTACACCGCACAAACACAGGGAAAAAGAAAGGCACGGACGGGCATTGAAAATGTGTTTGTGGATTCTTGGATCCTGGTGTTAAATGATGGTAGTCAACTCCCATTTGTTCGCTTTCACTGTTAAAGTGAACTACCGAGGGGAATTTGTACTTATTTTCCCATGATTTATAACAGTTTAATCGGAGCTGAACTTCGACAAAATCTTCACAAAGTCTGGCCTCCAAAGAATTCTTGCAGTGATCATTGTACATACTACACCAGTGTGACTCAGAAATACACTAAAAAAGAAAGAGAAAAAAAAATTCATAGTTGGAGGAACAGCAAGATCTTTTGTTGGTTGTCATCATTGTTTTTATTGTCATTATAATTCATTACAGTAGTAGTAGTCGTAGTCGTAGTCGTAGCCGTAGTCGTCGTCGACGTCGTCGTCGTCGTCGTAGTAGTAGTAGTAGTAGTAGTACTAGTACTAGTAGTTGTAGTAGAAGTAGTAGCAGTAGCAGCAGCAGCAGCAGCAAGAAGAAGAAGAAAAAGACAAAGAAGAAAAAGAACAGCTGCAACAACATCAGCAGCAGCAATAACAACAACAATCATCATGATCATCATCATCATCATCATCATCATCATCGTTATCATCATCATCATCATCATAAATATCATCATCATCACCATCATCATCATCATCATCATAGAGAGGAGCAGGAGGAGGAGGAGGAGGAGGAGGAGACGAAGTAGTAGTAGTAGTAGTAGTAGTAGTAGTAGTAGTAGTAGTAGTAGTAGTTGTTGTTGTTGTTGTTGTTGTTGTTGTTGTTGTAATAGTAGTAGTAGTGGTAGCAGCAGTAGTGGTAGTAGTACGAGTACTAGTACTAGTAGCAAAAGTAGTAGCTGCAGCAGCACCGCCACCACCACCAGCAACAGTAGTAGAAGTAGTAGTAGTAGTAGAGCAGCAGCAACAGCAGTAGCAGCAGCAGCAGCAATAGTAGTAGCAGTAGCTGTAGTTGTAGCAGCAGTAGTGTGACTACAGTTTTCCATGAATGGACCAGAGGATGAAGAGAAAGTTCACATAGAAACACTTCGAAGCAGTCAAAATTGGACGTGATGTTATCTGATAAAATGGGGGAAGACAGAAGTTGAGTTATACAACTGAGGTGCTTCTGGTGGGTTGGGAAGAAAACTTATTGGAGGTGTAATACGTGTAACCTCTGTATATATAGTCATGATGGCATGATGACTGGTGTAATGGTAATCGCTCCATGTCTGACCATTTCCCAAGGGTGTACAACAGACATATAATGGCACCCGCATTCTTCAGCTTCAGGTTGGCAACCATGCTGTTAGCTGCTCTCTCCTCTTTTGGCAGATTCTTTAATTCTAAGCATCTGAAAGCAAAATCCAATCTACTCAAGGCCCTGGTGAGAGACTTCCTGTTTTAGGATGACTTCGCCCTTGCAGCATCGAATCATCCAGACCTGATGGAACTCACCAATTACCTGTCGACCGCAGCCAAAGCATTCAGACTGACCATCATCTTGTGCAAAATGATGATCAAACCAACACCGATGTGCATGTGGGGGTGGCAGTGGGGTGGGGGTGGGGGTGGGGGGTTGTGGGTGGATGGGTGGGGGGGGGGGGGTTGGACACGTGGTTTGTATATGCTACAGTTCGCTTCAAAATCTGGTCTTCTTCTTGGGGCTGGTATCTGGCAAAAGAAACTCTTGTTGGCCATTCTGTCACTTCAAGGACAGCCTAAACATTACCAGGAGTCCGTGGTATTCCTCAGACCGGAAGGGAGATGTTTTTCACTGGCCGCAGTGCATGGCGGACTTTGTGGGGCATGCCGAGCGAAGTTCTCGACGACTGTCGGCATTGAGTTTATCGCACTGGTTTAGCACACGTGCCTGGGGTGTTTTTTCGCTTGCCGATTTCTGCTGCTGATTTATTTCATTTCGTTCATCTGTTCACCATGCTGGCTAGCCCGGCTTGCTAACTTATGTTTATGTTTTGTTGAAATGTTCTTCTGCTTCCTGTTACTGGAAGTATGCCATCTACAACTGGAAGTGTGTTCCTGCTTTCTTCTGTCGTGGACTTTGTTGGTGGACGGCCAGTATCGTTTAGGTAATATTGATGCCAATGTTACTCAAATGTACTAATATTTCACTTCTAAGTTTACGTTACCTGATACAGTACAACATAGTAGGGTTTTATCGATATTCTTGTTTCCTGCCCTCCATTGTTCAGAGAGAGAGAGAGAGAGAGAGAGAGAGAGAGAGAGAGAGAGAGAGAGAGAGAGAGAGAGATGGCGACAAGAATGCTGTCATGTTTCATTTTGAATGATTAGCTCCCGCGTTTTGATCAAAGACTACTTGTTATATGTTAATCTATTCTTCTGTGGAGAAAACAACTGCTTCGAATGATTAGCTCCCGCGTTTTGATCAAAGACTACTTACTACATGTTAATCTATTCTTCTGTGGAGAAAACAACTGCTTCGAATCGGTTGAGGGAACAGGGATAGTAAAAATCCCATGGGTAAAAGGCCTCAACTGACTCAGCTGGAGGGACTTCCGACCCGACACAACCAGTCATCACCTACCGGCAAAATCACTTTTGGCGCTACGACCATCTCGAGGAGATCCAGTCAAGGCATCCTTTATATGGACAGCGGGAAAAATGTTTACTGATTTTCGATTTGTTCCTGTTGGGTGTCTGTGCCAGCCAGCTTCAATTCTCGGAGTGATGATCAGAGAAAGGCATAGTTAAGGATGGTATGGATTTGTCAGTAGTACCAAACGAAAGAAATCCCTGAGGAAAGCCTATAGCCCAAAAGTTGGAAAGAAAGAACTTGCTTGTTTGCTTTTCTTTGTGTGGATATGTAAACTCCACCAGATATAGCCTCATCTGAATTCCTCAAGTTAGAGTTTCAATTAGGATCATGCATGAACCTGCTATATAATAATTTGCTTCCCCGACTCCCTTCAGGCATACAAACTCTCTCTCTCTCTCTCTCTCTCTCTCTCTCTCTCTCTCTCTCTCTCTCTCTCTCTCTCTCTCTCTCTCTCTAACTCACACACATACTGTAATTTTGACTGTTCAGAAATGTTGTTTCTCATTAAACAATTTATAGTTTAAAAATACATTTAATATTCCCTACCTGACATCATATCTCAACCCTGAGGTCTAGCCCATGGTCCTATCTTTGCACAAATTGGTCTTCACAAAATTGTACTGTTCGTTATACGTTAAAATGTCTGCTTCGAATCAATTAGCACATGTCTTGACAGGGAAACGAAGTAAAAGAATAAGAATAATCTGTCAGACACAAGACGCATTCTGTGAGCCACCCAGATCTGCTTTTCTTGATCGAGGAATAAGCGATGTCATTTGAATAACTGTAGACTTTCCTTTTCCCCCTCATGTTTGCAGTGAGAAACATACCTTATTTGTTATCCCGGTAATATATCATTCTGATATTTACATGCTTCCTCACGACTGTCTTTGCATGGAAAGTGAATGAAACGGGTCTACTCGTCAATCAAGGGGTTGTCCTTCTTTCGGACAGCCGTGATAAGGATTTGTCCAGCTTTCCAGCACTTTTGAAATTATTTACATAAAACCATTATTTACTTTTTCAGCAAACGATCCAATATATAGTTAGATATTCCGTCCCTAGCAACAGACACCTTTCCCCCTAAACCATGGATAGCATTCTTAATCCCCTGGTCAGATATTGTTGAATATTAAGCTTTTTTTTAAATCAAGGTTCATATCAATTTATAACTCCTATTAAAAAAATAACACTGAAAACACGGCATCTGCACTGCACGTGTTAACATCAGAGAAATAAATTTGCCAGCCTCTCCTAGAAGAAACAAATACTTTTTATGTTGAGAGGATAATTTTGCTATTTCACATCAATTTCTTTTTTTTTCTTTCCTTCCTTTCTTTTTAATACATATCTTTTCCTATTATCAGCTTCGAACACTTTATTCAAACAGAACTTTATGAGCTTTTTCTGTAATCTTTCGGTGAGGTTCCTTCATAAATTCCAATTTTACTGGGTAATCTATTTTTACGTTGCTCCCATGAATGATTTTTACAGGACAATTCCGAAAAGAAAGATAAGTTCTGTTTCAGTATGCTTCCAGAATCGAGTTTTGGAAATTATTGCAAATCATATTTACATCATTTCAAGCTATTTCCCTTTCACAACTTTTAGCGAAAGTATTTTGATATATTTCCTAGAGTGCTTTACCATAGCTATCAGTCTTACTGATATAAAGGCAGTACACACGCAGAAAGCAGAAGAGAGTTCTCCTTTTACCTAACACAAATTTTACACCATTTACATAATGTGATTTTAACTAGAGTTTCAGAAAATTATTTCCAGGCACATATGTTTCAAAATGAAATATGAATCAAGTCCTCTCAGACACACAAGTACGTTTTCCTTTGACCATGTAGACTGTATAATCCCCTATCTCTCTCGCAGAAACAATCATCGTAGAATACCAGTGAAGCTTTTAAAAATGCCTACCTGACTACTGTCTCCACAAGGAATTGATCCCTCGCCAAGACATGGCGGGTGGAAGCAGAAATCCACATCACTCCCATCAAAACAATCGACATGGTGATCACAAACCAGAGTGAAAGGCAGACGTTCTCCTTCACTGGAGCACAGAAAATAGAGAGAGTATGACGTGTTGGGTGCTGCACACCAAGATGAAGCTTTTACTGTCAGCGCGTCCGGGGAGGGCTGAATATTGACTTCATTGTTGGCCCAACATTGACTATGCGTGTCACAAGCCAGGAATTCTGGTACCCAGTGGTTATCAGGGCAATGAGCAAAGTGATAAGAATGAGTAAGGCGGGAGACAGAAATGTCTGTCAAAACAGTTTGTCTTTGCTTTTCATGTTGTAGCGGATTTCGTTGAACTTTGTCTAGTTGACTGGAACCAGACATAGAGGAAAGTTCGCACAAATAATAGTAAAACTGATGGGCACAAGAGTTATCTGTAACGTGGATGCTGCGTCTGTCTGTCTCGGTCATGGCTCCACAATATGGAGGAAGAATAACGCGAAGTTGTTGGACTGTTCATGTGAAGAAGAAGATGAAGAAGAAGAAGAAGAAGAAGAAGAGAGAGAGAGAGAGAGAGAGAGAGAGAGAGAGAGAGAGAGAGAGAGAGAGAGAGAGAGAGAGAGAGAGAGAGAGAGATCAGTGTCCTGTAGGCTATGGTAGCATTCTAAAAGAAGTTATTTATTCTTCCGTGACTATTCAACGCAAACTCAATGGCGTCCAGAACACAACAATCTACCAATAAAAATTAAAGAGAGTGCATTTTGAATTCCTTTGTACAGGTATGATTTCTTTAGGCAAGTAAAATGTGTTTGAAAAAGAAAGAAAAGGATTTCAGATCATGTTTGCCAGTAGATTGTTGCTATTATGTATTGAATCTAGTCAACATCATTATTTCTATATCGGACTGATTTGAAATGAAACAAATGTGATACCTTAAACAAATGACCATGGTTATACGATCCGGGTTTTAAAGAAAAGTCTCAACATCTTCCAGTTTTGATTATAGGCACATTTACCCCTCACTTATACAATTTCCTGACACAAATGTATACATATTAATGGTTGACAGGCAGTGTAATTTAACGGTTTTGTTTCTCATAATATATGGTCATTAGAATTGTGAATTTTAAGAAGAGATCAACATAAGACACGACATGAAAATATGATACGAGTAGATGCCTCCTTCAAGCCCCCTCTTCATCATCCGGCCAGCTTCAGGAGAGGTAAATGCCTGTATATTTTTACAGTCATTCTGCGGTCCGGGAGACCATACTAGACGCCTTAATATGGATCAGTTTAAATCACTAATGATTTGATGGTGATGCTGGTTCAGTATACTCATGGCATGTATGCTTGTAACTCCACAATGCATTTTATCAAAATTAGTTTGTGTTGTTGATAGTAGTTACGCTCGTTTTACTTGTAATTAAATTTTCAATTCATGGGAGAAAACGTGTTTAATGGAATACCTCAATGTGTACATTAATTTTACATGTGTTGTCTACTTTCAGTAAAACATATTTGTCGAGTTGGTGGGAACGCTGTTTTAGTTTTCAAGACTGAACTAGAAACATTACATTCACGTTTTCCTGATAAGATTTTTTTTTTTTACTTCATATGCATTCCCTTAATTTTAAAGAATAAATGCAACTCATCAAATGGTGAGCCTTAGCTGGGAGCAGTGTTTAAAACAAAACTGAAAGCTATGCATGCACATATTCAACCTCTGGCATTGATCAAAGTGAGAAACGTTTCAGCCTCATTGTACCACTGACGTTTAATCCATGTTACCAATAATTCTGGTTAAGGTTGGTATTTGAATATGGCGTAACTTGTTTGTTTGTTTGTTTAAAAAGTCAACATATTTAGTAATATCTGGAGTGTGTTATATGTTTGGTATATGTAAACTGAAATTAAAAAAACTTGGTTGAAGGGGACGGGCCTGTCATGTTTTGGTCAGGGAATGGTACTATTCAAAAGACTAAGCAAATCATAATTAGATCTATGCATACATTTGAACTAAATGTTATGCTTACAGTGAAGAATGCCTGATGAATCTATGCTTAAATGATTGGTTAATATTATAGTACACGTTGATCCTGGGCTTAGTTATTGCGTTGCGTAACAAAAAACAATGTAATGTTTGCAACTGTGGATCTGAACTGTGAATCTGATGTATAATTTATGTTTTATTGTGCCATCTGTACCTTTATTAGCTATTTTGTCTGCAATTGTGGGCATTAGCAGAAATAGGAAACGTGAGAATCGCCAGAAAATTTGAGTTGCGATTAAAGCGAACATTCATGTTATCCTTCACAATGGACCAAGTTTCATATGGATATTACAATATTGAAGGTCGGAGTTGTCCAAATCATAGACGGACACTTAAATCTTTGGGACTGTTGTGTAGTCTTCATGTAATTGTGAAATTAGACAAGTTCGTGCGTAGTGAACGTAAATATCTGAACTTTATTGCGAATGTGTACATTCTAAGGGTAGTGTAGTACAGCGACTCGATTCAGAATTAAATAGAATTCTTTCACTCAGTTTTCTCCAATGGTGCAAAAATGACTATAGTTCACAGACACCAGGCCTAGTAGTTAGCTAGTGTTCTAATCGTTGTACTTAATTGTGTTATGTTTGTCGTAGGTTCATTGGGGTTAGATGTACTCTTCTGGAGTCCAAGTTTTGAATGTGAGAGAGAGAGAGAGAGGAGAGAGAGGAGAGAGAGAGAGAGAGAGAGAGAGAGAGAGAGAGAGACAGACAGACAGACAGACAGACAGAGAAAGAGAGACAGACAGATAGACAGACAGACAGACAGAGAGAGAGAGAGAGAGAGAAGAGAGAGAGAGAGAGAGAGAGAGAGATTTTCTTGACAATGGCTAATAGCTCTCCTGTAATGGGGATACAAATGGAAATATCTTTTAAACAAAAGAAGTGACACTCCTATAGTACAAAAACTAGGGGAAAAAAAATTCGAACTGGATTACTGCACATCCACGTCAATAGTTAAACTGAGAGAAAACACAAGAATAACAACAACAAAGAAAAAGCCCACAACTATTATAGCGACAAAAATGAATTGTTTTGGATCTAATTGCAAAGTGAGACGACTGCAGGCGGAAATCTAAACAAATCTTAAATACATGTTAGCGAACCGCCCAGAGAAATCTGAACAAACGAGTCACAAGACAAAACACAACGCGTTTCGACCTCTTAGGTCTTCTTCAGGTGAGTCACAAACGAATAAAATAACGAAAACTCACTTAGCTTTGATCGCTTCAGATCGCTTCAGAGTTCAGCGCAAGGAAGATTGTTTTGATTGAAAAGATATTCATTTGTACATTTCTCAGATTATAAATGTTCGCATTAGACATTTTGGAAAAAATTACATTCGATTTTGATATCATCATAGACATTGCAGTCAATGAAAAATGCTTTTCATTTTCAATAGCAAATGAGTATATAGGACAAATAATCCTTGTCTTTGGTTCAGCATCAATCCAAATTCTGTCGATCTGGAGACCAAGAGATCTTATTCTGAATCGAGCAAAGGCAGATCTCTGCCATTTGTTTGTTGAACTGTATAGATATTTTTGGAGTTCAAATTTGTATCCTCTCCTTCTGAACACCAATGCCAGGTCTGTTTTAAACAAGACAATAAACTGTCCAGCATTTCAAACTTCCTGACTCAGCTAAACAAAGCCGTTTGTAATTATAATCGTTTTCACGTCACAGGACCAGCTTTCATTTACCTCATTTACATTACTTCAACGGCATTTCGTATGCCTGCCTATTTGATTCTGACAATGGAAAGCCTATAATTTTCAACTCTGATCTTAAACATCTAATGAAGGTACAAATGCAGAACGAAGATCTGTCTGTTTCACCTTAGCACATTTTGTTTGAAGAATGGATAGGTATGTTTAAGAAACGTCTGGTAATGTATGTGTGAACATTCTCCATTTGCTGGTTTCCTTTGAGTCCCCAGAATTCTGCTGAGTTGTTAACATTTGTTCAGTTTTGTGAATTAACTTATTTCCAAAACGAAGAGCAGTCTACTGAATTCAGTTTCTGTAAAGATTTTAGTATTTCTGTTACACCTTTTACCTTTATCGCAACCTTCAGATCATCCTGCATGCACTCAGACTTACTTTTGTTGTGCAGTTCCATATATTTATAAGCATTTGTAACTTAAACCTAGAGACTCCATACAACCACTTTTCCGAAGCGGAAAGATGTCTTCCCTTCCTAAAAACTATTATATTTGTCTTATCCAGATTTACGGTTAAATGAAGTCTGTCAATATCCGGCTTCACAATATTTAGTTGATTTTGAAATCTAACAGAAGTTTAGATAATAATAATATGACATCATCTGCAAAAAGTAAAGGAAAGACTTCAACGGCGCCTGGAATGTCTTCCCTTTCTTAATATTTCAGTAGGTAATTCATGAACAAATAATGCAAATAACTGGGGTTTCAAAAGGTACTCTTTCACCCCTCTTGGACAATTAAAGAAAAATCCGAATACAAACATTTGTCATGAACACAGGCTGTCACCGAATCATAAATACATCAAAGAGCATCATTCATTCTACACTAGTGCCAGAGTTTATCAAAACGTTCCTTAATGCATGCCTATTCATTGAGTCCAGGACTTTTCAAAATGTACAAAAGCTTGAAACAGCTCAACGTTCTTCATTAGAAAGTTCTGGATGAAAGTGTATAAGGTGTAAATGTGATCGATTATGCTGTAGCCTCTTCGGAAATCTACATGTCCTTTCAATATTTTGTCTCCTCTCTCCGCCCATTTAGCAAGACGTCTGTTCAAGATATCAGTATACACTTTCCCTAAAACAGCCATTAAGGCTGCTCCCCTATAGTTGTCTGGACTATTCATATCTCTTTTTTAGGGGTTGGTGTAACAATAGATTTAGACAATGCAATAGGGAACGTACCTATTTGGAGCAGCGTATTGAAAAATCTTGTGAGGTAATCAACAATCAATTCATTTGCTCTCTCTCTCTCTCTCTCTCTCTCTCTCTCTCTCTCTCTCTCTCTCTCTCTCTCTCTCTCTCTCTCGAGCGCTCTCACACACACACACACACACACACACACACACACACACACACACACACACACACACACACACACACACTCCTACCGGTTACGTTAGCACGTGCAAGGGGACTAAATAGACACAAATTTATTCACACGCGGGGGCATCTGTTACATGAAACCACTGAACACATACGGCTTACGAATTTATAATCATGCAGATTTTACTCAGTTTACCTATCGAAACCATGGCCCCTACATTCAATGCGTCCGTAGATGTGATTTTCGAAAGTAATAGAAAAAAAAGACAGAAAAAAAAAGAGAAGAAGACGACGAAGAGACAATTTTCCAGGAAGAGTCGTAGAAACGTCTTGGAATAAGAAATAAAGCCTTAAAAAATGAACAAAAATCACACACACACACATACACACACACACACACACACACACACACACACACACACACACACACACACTCACTCACTCACTCACTCACCACACACACACACACACACACACACACACACACACACACACACACGTGCGCGCACGCACGCATGCATGCACACACACACACACACACACACACACACACACACACACACACACACACACACACACACACACACATACAAGCACCGCGGTACTATCCATGCGCGTGAGCAAGCACGGGCACACACGCGCGCGCTCGCGTGCACGCACACATATACACACGCGCGTACTCTGACACATCCAACCATTCCCTTTTCTCATCCCCTCCCCTAACACACTCCCACATGCCGGTGTTGATTTTGATGGCTACGCTATTACTGTTACTCAGTAAAGATCCCCCCCACCCCCAACCCCCCCCCCCCCCCCCCCCCCCCCCCCCTCCCTACGTAGCAATCGCCGCGATGGCGCGAGGGTTGACTGCCAGAACCCAATATCTCACATATAAATATACAAGGGAGATACTGGGTTCTGGCAATCAACCCTTGTATGTAATGTATTGTGCTTCATATCTGACCAGAATGTTAATAGCAAAAGAAAGAAAGAAAGAAAGAAAGAAAGAAAGCGTAGAAGTAATGGATGCTGGATTTGATTTGATAGTAGATTTCACATACACACACACGCACGCGCAAGCACGCACGCACGCTCAAACACACACACACACACACACACACACACACACACACACACACACACACACACACACACACACACGAATGCACACACGCACTTACGCGCGCGCGCATGCACGCACCCACGCACGCACGCACGCGCGCACACACACACACACACGCGCGCGCGCGCGCGCGCGCGCGCGCGCGCGCATCAGTGATACGGAGGAGCCCGTGGTCGAATGGTCAGACCTTTCGCCTGTGCAGCTGACGGCCACGAGTTCGTAAATCCTCTCTGTCCACCTAGCAGTAGCTGGGTACCTGATTCAGTTCAGGAGGGTAAAGCGGCGGAAGGAGAGGCGTGCGTTCCGTCTTATATGATGCCACTCCATCTGCGTGGAATCTCGAACAGTTTACTGCCTGTATGGCCTTTTGGCTTCGAATCCTCTCTTCTATTTTCTTTTCCTTTTCTTTGGAAATCAGAGATACGTCATGGACAATGTTCTACTAGCACATGAACATTGCAGCATTCGCGGTCACTGTGTGCTTCCTTTCCATGAGAGAGAGAGAGAGAGAGAGAGAGAGAGAGAGAGAGAGAGAGAGAGAGAGAGAGAGGAGGTGTCGGATGGGGGATCGAGAGAGAGGGGGGTGGGGGGTGGGGAAGGAGTCGGATGGGGAGAGAGACAGACAGACAGACCGACAGACAGACAGACCGACAGACAGACAGACAGCCAGACAGAAGTAGAGAGACAGACAGAGAAAGATGGGCAGAAAGAGAGACAGTGTGTGTGTGTGTGTGTGTGTGTGTTTTCCCAATATAAAAGTGGGTTTACCAACCAGTCAAATACTCGGAAAATGTTTTTTCTGTTTTCTTTCTGTCCTTTTTTCCCCTTCTTTGTCGTTCTCCCCCCCCCCCCCCCCCCCCCACCCCCCACCCCCACCCCCCCCACCCCCACCCCTTCCCTCCCCTCATTTGTAAACCCACTATTTCTGCAAACCCGGTTTGTTCCCACACAGATTCAGGTGGGTTTTATTTTTTAAAGTTCGGAAACACTTTCAAAATAATGTAGACCTTCTAATAGTAGAGTGTAAAAATAGAAGTAGAGTCAGCGTTTGCGGGTAGTTATATGAAAATTTTAGCTTTTAAATGTCGAAAAGAGTAAACATAAAGTCGTCCTAGCAGAACATCCTAGTTTCGCTTCAATGACACGGATTTAGTCTCAAAATGCTGTATCTAACTTTGCATTCTTTCCCTAAATTATAACGTTCTTACATTTTAAAGTTCGATAAACCAGTTTGGGGGTTGTGTACCCCCCCCCCCTCTCTCTCTCTCTCTCTCTCTCTCTCTCTCTCTCTCTCTCTCTCTCTCTCTCTTTGTGTGTGTGTGTGTGTGTGTGTGTGTGTGTGTGTGTGTGTGTGTGTGTGTGTGTGTGCATAAAGTTAAATGTTCAAATACTGTGCCTAATCTAAATAATCTTGCTGCTAAAAGCAAAGAATATAAAAATGTTTTGAGACGATCTGAAAGAAGAGCAACGAGAAAATGGCATAGAGAATTGCGAGCTTTAAAAACTAGAAATCCAAGGGATTATTGGAGGAAAATTAAAGGCAAAAAAGCTTCATCGTGTCCTATACCTCTTGAAGAGCTTAAAAATCATTTCCAGTCCCTTAATCAAAATACTGGATGTATCATTTTTAGTAATGAAGTATCTGAAAGAAATATCAATCTAGATATTTTAAATGATTCAATTACTGAGGATGAAATTGAAAGAGTCATTAAATGTTTAAAGAATAATAAAGCAGCAGGAGTTGATTTAGTAAGGAATGAATATATAAAGAATAGTGTTCCTTACATGACAAAGTTTTTTGTTTATTGTTTAATCGTGTTTTGGATTCTGGTATTATACCAGAAGATTGGGTGACAGGGTTAATTGTACCACTCTATAAAGGCAAAGGAGATCAACAAGACTGCAATAACTACATCAGAGGGATAACACTGTTGAGTTGTGTAGGCAAATTATTCACGTCAATTCTAAATAGCAGACTTACTTATTTTGTTGAAATAAATGGACTTATTTCAGAAAACCAAGCAGGTTTTAGACACATGCATTCAACGCTTGACCATGCTTTTGTTCTTAAATCATTGATTGACATGTTTGCAATCAACAATGGAAAATTATACTGTGCTTTTATTGATTACAGAAAGGCATTTGATTCTATTTGGAGGCATGCTTTATGGCACAAACTGATGAGTCAAGGCATATCTGGGAAAATACTGCACGTTGTAATCAATATGTATGATCAAATAAAATCGTGCATTTTTCTAAATGGTCAAAAATCAGAGTTCTTTGGCAGTTTTAGGGGAGTTCGTCAAGGAGAAAACCTTTCACCCTTATTGTTTTCATTATTTTTGAATGATCTACAACAGTTCCTTATTGATAATAACTGTTCTACTTTAGAATATGATTTAACGCAAGAGTTGAAACTTGAACAGTTTATTAAATTGCTTGTATTGTTATATGCTGATGATACAATTTTATTGGCAAATTCTAAATCAGCTTTGCAAAAAGAACTTAATGCCTTGCATATATATTGCACGCAATGGCAGTTAGAAGTAAATCCAAAGAAAACAAAAATAGTTGTCTTTCATGGTCGAAATAGTATGCGTGAAATTTTTTTCTTTGGGAATGAAAAAATAGAGGTTCTTAATTCAATGAAATACTTAGGCATCGAGTTCAGCAGAACAGGTTCTTTTTACAAAGCAAAAAATGTGCTTATAATCAGGCTCTCAAGGCAATGTTTTCATTATTACAAACTGCAAGAAAACAGAAATTGCCAATTGATGTTTGCATACAATTATTTTATTCCATAGTTGTACCTGTGTTGTTGTATGGTTGTGAAATTTGGGGTTATGAAAATGTTGATATATTAGAAAAGTTACAGTTACGTTTTTTAAAGTATATATTTAGATTAAATAAAACTACAATGACTTCAATGATTTATGGTGAAACCGGAATCTATCCTTTATCTGTACTGATTAAAGTGAGAATGATAAGGTTCTGGGCTAACTTAGTTGTTCCTGATTCTAAGAAGTATTCAAACAAAGTATATAATATCTTACATGAACTATATGCAAAAGGAATTTTCGTTTCACCATGGCTTAGTTATGTTAAAAGCATTTTATTTGAAACTGGTTTTGATTGTGTTTGGGAATCTCATTCATTCACACAAACAGAAGTAACTTATGTAAGTGTGTTAAAAAGGAGTTGCAAAATAATTATGCTCGTGATTGGCGCAGTTCTCTTGAAAACAGCAACAAGTGTGTATTCTATAAAAGTGTAAAGACTGTCTTTGGAAAAGAGCATTATATTTCTACCTTACCAGATATTTATGTTATATCTTTATTTAAATTTAGATGTAGTAACCATAAATTGCAAATTGAAATTGGAAGACACCATAATGTTCCAAGAGAATTGCGTATTTGTCGTAACTCTGAAATGGGTGAAATTGGAGATGAATTTCATTGCATCATGGAATGTCCAAAATATAATGAACTTCGTGAAAAATTCATCCCTAAAAATATCTAAAACCAAAGTCTGTTTTCAACTTTTGTAATTTATTTCAAAAAGGAAGACGCATTTGTTTGAATATTAGTAAGTTTCTAAAAAATGGGAAGATTGTTTAATGAGATCATTACAGTTCACCAGAATTCAGCATTTCGCAACTATGTTCACACACTGTTCTGAGTGAGTTTCGTATTTCTCTTTGTTGCATTTGTATCCTCCATGCCCCAACAGGGGTCAAAGGATTAAATTTGAATTGAATTGAATTGAATTGAATTGTAAGTGTGTGTGTGTGTGTGTGTGTGTGTGTGTGTGTGTGTGTGTGTGTGTGTGTGTGTGTGTGTGTGTGTCGGTGCGTGTGCGAGCACGCGTGCGTAATTTTTCTATGCTGAAAAATATTGTATCAAATGTATTGTAGTGTATTGTGTTGTGTTATATTGTATTCATTGTATTGCAATGCACTGTATAACCTGATTGTTACAATAGATGATTCTTTGTGAAGTTCGGACTGCTGTTCTCTGTCTCCCCATCGGACTGCGCATCACTCGAACGCCACATAATTCTGTTCCGGCTTTTCTTTTCTATCTCCCCGTCTGTTTTTGTTTACCTATGCACTGAGCTTTTTGCTCGTGATAACTCCTATTGTGCCGTTTGTTTAGAGTTTTTCTTTGTTTGTTTTAAAAATGTGTCCAAAATTGATCGGTGGCGTGTCTTCTGTCCACCGTATCATCTCAGAAAGGCCAGACTGTGATTCATGAAGGGGGAGAACTGTGACTGCACTCTCAGAAAGGGAGAGAAACCCATTCGGTAGGAGACCGGAAACACGTACACGGAATTCTTTCCCTTCCTTTGACGAGTGTGTCATGCACAAAGCCTTTAATTAGTGGGGGTGGGTGAGAGCAGGGGTGGAATCGTTATGATGATCATGATCATGATAACAACAACAACAACATCAACAACCATCATCATCATCAGCATCATCATCATCATCATCATCATCATCATCATAATCATAAAAATCATAATAATGATATTCATGATGATGATAATGATATTTTTCTTTTCTTTTCTTTCTCGTTTTTTCCCATCAGATATACTGCAGAATATATACTCCGCCCCTGCAGAACCTGTTTGGTCTGCTCAACGATAAAACTAATTAATCAGATTTTATAGCAATGCACTATCTTACAGCAATCTCAGCAGATGCATCATAATATTATTGTGTGTGTGTGTGTGTGTGTGTGAACGTAAGTCCCAAGTTCCACCATTTCACTAGTAATCCTGTCAGGGCCGGACAGTTTCAGAGGACACATTCCATCCTCTAGCTCCGGAAGACTGAAGGGTATTTTCATCAAGAGCTCTGTCCATAGGGAAATTCTGGTATGTTCGCTTACATTCGTGGCATCTCTCGTCCGTTCTTGAGGGACCCGGAGATGGCTTATTTCTGCGTGCTGCATTCCTTGTGCTGTTCAGCCGTTGTTTTTTTAACATGCGATCTGTTGCCCCACTATCAAATCGTTCAGCTTAATAGTGTTTGGTCGATCAGTGGGAGATTGCATCTCTTAGGCTGTTCTGCGCAACTCTTAGCTGCTGACAATGCTTTGGTTATTTAGCTGCAGAGCTGACCACTCTGATTGTTGGACATCTTTTGACCTCCCTTGCATCCTAAATGGATCCTCAAGCATAGGTTCGAAGATTTTCCCCTAAGTTTTATACTGTTTATATACCAAGTTTAGTTTTTCAGCAACTTATTTCAGTACCACACTTCATTTGGTTTTACTTTTTACCCTTCGTTGGCTGCTTTGGGTGTTGGTGGATTCTATTTTTAAACACTTGGTGGTGAGAACATCGGAGAATTATAGACTGTGGTATATCTCCCTTTGATGCTAAGGGATTACAAACACAATCAGCCATGTCTGCCTGATGAGTCCGATCCAGCGGGAAAGGCCTCTTGAGCAGGCAATATGAATGGATCTGTCTTCAAGATGGGTTACAATGGTTCACATATGCTGCTAGTGCAAAGTTTGATGTATACAATATATTGCCCTATTTTTTGTTGTTGTTGTTGTTGTTCTCATTTTCTTTGTTGTTCATCCTCTTTGGCATTCTTACACAACGGACACATAATAGCATCGTCATCAACATTAGTATACCGATTCTTCTGTGCGAATATATCGGCTATTCCAAATCTCATTCTTGCCATATAGTTCTTCAAATGTCTATCAATGTCAAGCAAAAGATATGCTTCACAATTCCTAGATGATTTAAATGTTCTATAAAAAGCGTACCTGTCACTGTTTTGAACATGTTCCTCCCATTTTTGCCATCGATTATCAATCAATCTTTGATGAAGTTCCTCTTAGAAAAATATTGACATTTTCCACATCTTGACTGACCCAGACGAACCCGAACCTATTTTGATACAAAAAAATCTCGAATGTCAGATGCCCAACATTTCTTTTACCTTTTAGTTCTAAACAAAGCAACATTTTATACGCCTTATATGGTAATCGTTTCTCATCCATACGCAGAATTTTCAACCAGTAACTAATACATCGCAAACAGGAGTTGGTGTACATAGGATATCGACCTGTATCCCCATATACAAAATCATTTCGCGCTTTAGGTTGCATTCCCAAGAATCTTTTTAAAGCAAACAGGTGACCTTTTTCTATTTCAGCAACAGCTTTATCCATACCCCCTAACTCTACTCCATACTGAGCAATTGGTTGGGCTCGCGCATCCAAAAGTTTAAGTAACACAACCAAAGAGTTGTTATTAAGCATATACAATTTTCTCAATATGCATAGTACCGCTTGTTTTGCTCTGCGCGCAAGGTCCTGACAGGCAGGTGAAAAATTAAGACGGGAGTAGTAAAATAGATGCCAAGATATTTGTAACAATTCACAACACCCATTGCCTCGCCGTTTAAAAACCATCTCTCCCTTGCTGCCAGGTA
>CM065738.1:38380929-38383429 GCA_033310375.1 Conus canariensis | reverse complement strand
AGGAGGAGGAGGTGGAGGAGGAGAAGAAGAAGAAGGACGAGGGGGAGGAGGAGGAAGAGGAGGAGAAGGAGAAGATGGAGAAGAAGGAGAAGAAGAAGAAGAAGGACGAGGGGGAGGAGGAGGAAGAGGAGGAGAAGGAGAAGATGGAGAAGAAGGAGAAGAAGGACGAGGTGGAAAAGGAGGAGGAAAAAGAAGAAGAAGAAGAAGAAAACAAACGTAGCATAAAACCACAACTGTTACTGTCACCATGGCAGAACATTTTTTTTTTTTTTTATGAACACCTAATTACGTGCTGTACTTGGACATCAGATATTTGTATTTGAAATAAAGATATTTACAAAAAAAAGTACAGGCTCGTCGGAAACCCTTGCCATGCTCTCCAGATTCAAACAAATCATTTTGTCTTCATTCACTAATTTCATTTCATTACCTGCCCGAAAGAAAAGACAGAGAGAGACCCTCACCACTAGCACCCGCTTCCCCTCCCACCCGTCTCCATCCCACTTTTCTGCCCTAAACCGATCTTTAGGAAGGGGAATTCTGAAAGTTCCATTCAAGAGGATGGTGTATGAGCTAATTAGGTACAAGTCTGGGAGGTATCCCTCTTAGAGCATACGTGTTCACAGAATAGAGATGTGCAAAACATATACACACATGAAAAGAAAGAAAAAAAAATGACTGCAGAAATATTAAACTTCCATCATGCTTTGTATGGTGAGGAAGGTGAGTGGGTAAGGTGGGTGGGTGGGTGGCAAGAAAACACACTCTCTCTCTCTCTCTGTCTGTCTGTCTCTGTCTGTCTGTCTGTCTCTCTCTCTCTCTTCTCTCAGGACTTAAGAATTCAAGTGTTTGTGGGGGAGAGTGTGTGACAGATACAGAAAGTGACAACGACAGTATGTTTTCATGTTACTCCACAAGCCCATACACAGGGCGAGTTCGTACACTTCATATACACATGTTAAGTTATTAATAGAGTCTAAGAAGTGTAACATCAAAAAGAGTTTAGGTTTACTTTACTTCATCACTTTAGTAAGTATGTCCGTCTCTTAAAAGCTTTATACGCCGAAAGTGCAACACTGTGCACCAGGTTACTTTTTTTTTTTTTTTTTTTTGGTCGTTAGGGGGGATAAGCGGAACAGGTACGGGCAACTGGTATACTAATCAGGTATGAATCCTTTTCTCAAATTACCACAAGCAGGACAATAGGAAATTATCTTATTCTCAGGACAAAAGGAAATTATTTTATTCTCAATCACGCCATGACAAAATGGACTATCGATCTCAGTATCTGACTGACTGCTTTTTCTTGTAGAATGAACTCTCATGCTTGACACAACAGTTCCAAAGCGTATCAGAGCATGTCTGACGAACTTTTTAATGTCTAAACTCTTGTAAGGTTCCAGTTCAAAGGACACTTTATATTTGCTGTAAAATTCTAGTCGATTCCTTCTTGTAATTTAGCTTCGCCAAGTTCGTTTCTGATTGCCTGTCAGCCTATCTTTGAAGCACAGTAAGAAGTCATGATAGATTAAACTCCTTGGTTCATCCACACAAAATAAAAACTAAATTCAGATATAGTTCTTTTCATATCGGGTGCCCATATGCGCTTACCTCGTTCATCCAGGCTACATAGCGTGATGAAAACTTCATGTGGTAGTCGATGGTGATCCATTTTGTTAATTTTCAACCAGCATCGCATGCACCTGATAATATATTAATGTGCAAAGGATATTGTCCCATCTCCCCAGAGATCATCTCATTTGGCGTTCTGTCCAGTCCCATATATCTTTCATGACAAACGTGTATGCCTCTTCTATTTCTGTGTATGTCTCGCACAATCCCCATGTACGACAGAACTGGCTATTTCTGAATATGAATAATTCAAGAAAAAAAGAAGCAAACTGATTTAATTTCTAGAGTGTTCAACACATTTTAAACACTTATAAAGCTTTCTTAGCTTTCATGGCGAGATCACTATAAGCTTCAGAAAACAAAACAAAACAAACAAAAATCTAAGCCTGGTGGTGATATACACACGAAGGCATTTATTTATTACTTGCGTTTGTACTCCACCCAAAGACCACTTCTAACGGGATGCCAGGTATCCTTCTTCACGGAAAACAATAACATTACTTTTATCCCTGTTCACAGTTAGTCTAAGATATTCAACAGAATTGCATAGAATTCTAAGCTGATTCTGTAAACCTATCGCAGTTTGATGGAGGGGGGGGGGGGGGGGGGGGTTGCTCGATGGCCTCTGGTGATAAAGTTGTGCCGCACCTACTATTGTTGTTTACATCCACTGGTAGTTCACAAATCAATTAACATCTCCTTGCCAAAGGCCATCAGAGCACTGTGTTTAGTCGGTCATCTTGGCATTACTTCTAACGCCTGCTTCGACCGTAGTGTACACTCTTTATAAGCAAAGCAGTACGTTTTCTGCCTATGTTATTGTTCTGTAAAAAAAAAAAAAAAACTGGCCATAGAGGGTGTCTTGAAA
>CM065738.1:38340929-38375929 GCA_033310375.1 Conus canariensis | reverse complement strand
GCTACCATTACTGTGGATCTTAAAGATGCAAACGGAAACTTTTGTGGCTTTCATAATTTCAAAAAGAAGTTTAACGGGACAGATACCAATTTTCTAATTTATGCAGGTGTAATGAGACCCATAATCACTTTGAAGAAGACAAAACTTGAAATGTGTTAAAAAATTTTGTAAATGGGAACTCAAAAGTCTGGAAGTTTATGGCATTTTCTAAACCACAAGCCAGTACACCACGCTCTATCTTACATACCTAGAAGGCTTTATCACCCCACAAAGAATCAGAAAATGACAACTGATGAAACTGTAATACAGATTTATACTGGAAAATAATGCAACAGAGAATTAAAGACAATTGATACCGTATGTAATGACTGCCCACTTTTGATAGAAGAGTGTATGCTTGTCTTGGGGGGGGGGGGGGGGGGGGGCGTTGAAAGGAGGATGGGTAGGGGTGGGGAGGCGGGATGGGAGGAGGGTAGGAGGGGATGGGAGTGGGCAATTCTGTCACTATGCGCATGTGTATATTTTGAGTTACAGGAGCAAATTTTTGCTGATCAATGAGGCTCGCAATGGTTAAACTCATGCAGAGTTGCTTGTATGTCACATGGATTTTCAATCGCCATCATGCTTATTTTATGAATAATCCAATATGTTATGTGAGGTATGTAAATGCATGAATGTAAAGAAAAAAAAATCTTTGGTGCTGAAAAACAAAAATCATCCAGTTAGGATCATAGCACAGAGCAGTATACAAAACCAATTCAAGACACAAATACTGATCCGATTGCAAGCCTCCCTTAGGCACCACTCTAATCATACATCTCTGTACTAGAACCATGTATATTCATTTACCATCGTAATAACAATGTTGGAAACGGTGAAATCTTAAAAATATTCTATCTACGGGTAAATGTCAGTTGAAATGAATTAGTACTACGGTTGATTTTTCTAAAAATAAAACCTTACAGAATACCAGAGCAAAAACTGATGCCTAGGTAATTCTGAAGCAAAATATTGATTGAAATGAAAATTGTGAATGCCGCCATACTTTTTTTCTTTTGAAAATGACATAATGACAAATGGATATAAAAAAGATAAAATTTCAGTCTACAGAACAGAAACTCTCCAGCATTTTTGAAGGTTTACACCACTTCAACATGATGGGAAATTAGGGTAGACTAAACAACAAGAAATTAAGTAGCTAGTGACACATTCCTTGTCACGGATAGACATTTTTGCCTTGACACAGCATCTTTCCTTAATGTACGTTTTTTTTTTTTTCTTGTTTAACACACACCACACACACACACACACACACACACACACACCACACACACACACACCACACACACACACACAACCTGAAGTGCAGTCACTGGTTCGACTTGGCATTGTTAAGAGCTTATCATACATCCTATAATCATGCCAAAACTTCAAAATATGCAACACCAATCTGAACATGAAACATTTATTTTATTTTTAAAAAAAAACTAAAAATAAAAAAGCACCAACAATTTCTCCTAATTTGATTGTTTTGAGTCATCACCTGCAAACCTCTTTGTAGGAAAAGTCTTGTCCCACGTCTCTCCTCAAACAACAAGAGGAATGAAAAAAATTTTTACAAACATCTCCAGTGAAGCTTGCTAAAAAAACAAGAACAAGATCTGAAGTTCAGAGAAAACGAAAGAAATACATGTAAAAAAAAAAAAAAAAAAAAAAAAAAGAATTACAACACTGAAAAGTCAATTCCAACTCAATATGTCAATAAATATGTTGATTTTAGCCCCTGGTACACATCTCAATATCCACATGCATATATATGCTTGGAAAATTTTGTTTTCAATAACAACAGCAACCAAAAACACTAAAAAGACAAGGAAAATACAACAAGAATCCTAAAAAATCATTATCAATTCAAAAATAAATGTGTCAGTTTCAAGTTAAAGATCACATGTGTGTATGCACACCACACACACACACCACACACACACACACACACACACACGTGTGCCTGCACACATACATGTGTGCATACATGTGCGCGCATGTGTGTGTGTGTGTGTGGTGTGTGTTGTGTGGTGTGTGTGTGTGTGTGTGTGTGTGTTGAGAGAGAGAGAGAGAGTTTAAGTGTGTGTGATGCATGCATGCACATTTATAAAGATGTTCATATGTCCTAGATATTTGTATACAAGGGATACACTTAAAAGTCAAATAATAAATCCATTACTTGCACTATCGAAGGCAAACTCAACACACGCTCATTCCATACTTTTACAACATAGGGATCAAACTAGAGATTCATACTTGCTCCAACAACTGATGAATCTCATTCAGGGGATGAAAATCACCTCCTGAGAGGCAAAAACTAATATAATAGTTCAACAGAATCCACCTGCTCCCAAATGCTGTCTGTGAAGGATTTGATTTACACTTTGATGTCCTCTTTGGCATCCCAGCCCCCTCCCCTCTCCCTCCTGCCCCTGCCCACATCTGTAGATCCTTGTCAAGTCATTTTCAAATTCATGACTTGTTTACTTGCTCTCCCCTCTGTATGTGTGTGCGTGCGTGCGTGCGTGCGTGCGTGTGTGTGAGAGAGAGAAACACACACACACACACACACACACACACACACACACATTTATACACACACATGTATAAAAATACTCTCAGGGTCAGTATCTGTATGTCTTTGCATCCATCATATTTGCGAGTGTAACTCATTATGGTATTTGCCATTTTAAGTCTCTTTCTCTAGGCATGTGCGGATGACAGGAAGAAAGACAAATAAGAAAGAATATATGAGAGAAAGAGAGGGAGGGAGAGAGAGTGTGTGAGTGAGAGAGTCTTATCAATTGTGTAACAGGAGAAAGAAAATGTGCAAACGGATGGCTCTAGAATATCACATATATATAATAAATCAGAGAGTGAATACTTGATGGAAAGAGTCAAGCGGGAGGGGGGCAGGAGGGGGAAAGGTTATAAAGCAGTATGATGTAAAACTTTTAGCCATGAATAAAGTATTCATGATGAATGAAAATGATAAACGCTGCAGTCCTTTACCACTTTTAGAGCTCTGAAGAAGCTGGGTACAGTCAGCAAAAAAATTCTGAAATACAAGAACTGCTTGAGGTGTAAAAGTCACCTGGATTTCCTCAACATTCTGCATTTCCATACATATATATGAGGGAGAGGGAGGGAGGGAGGGAGGGAGGGAGGGAGAGACAGAGAGACAGAGAGAGATGTAAAATGAAGATTTCTGTGAATATGAAACTTGAAAGAATTAATTTTGGGCCTGGAGTCTTCAATTTCCAGGGGGAAAAATGGATTTCATCAGTTTGGCATAACCACTGTGAACTGTGATCATCATAGTTCTCTGGTAAACTGTGACTCAGAAAACATATTATATCAATATATTCATCAATCTCTCTATCTATGCATGTATGTATGCAGGTACCACTGTCCCGTCCTCTTAATCCTCCTTGTTTGATAATTAATTTTGTGATAAAACAAAAATAAGAAATCCTATTTCTGTACTTTTTCAAACATGGGTGCGCACACATGCGCACACTTGCACACACACACACACACAGGCACGCACACATGCTGGCAGCTACACCACAACTATCAGAGATTTTTCTATCAGGCAGAACTGTTAAAAAAAAACACCAAAACAAAACAAAATCCCCTACAAAATCATTATGCCTTTAGAGCATCATTCATCTTTGTCCAGATTAAAGCTAACATCCTTACCAAGTACAGAAACAATAACAAAGGAGGGAAGAGGGCAGTGGATTTTTTACAGGCATATTAAAATGATCTTCTGATGGTATGAGAGTCAAGTGGTTAGACCACTTGCTTCTTCATCTGAGGACCACAGGTTCAAAACCTGTGACACCTGGCGGGTAATGTGGATCAAGAGTTTTCCCCCATTACCCCGGTTAATATTCAGGATTTATATTTTTTTTAAAAGGGCACAAAATTAACTTTTTACCAACTTTTAGGAGCCAACTGGACTACATTTCCAACTTTAGTATAAACCAACGGCCGCTTCAAACAGACACTGGTGTATTATCTTATACTTAACGCAGAAATGGGGCCATCAGTTTTGATCGATAAAAGCATAATTCACTCATTATGATACATCATACACGTAAGTATTGGAAAGGATTGATCACTCATTACGATGCAAATACTGGAAAGGACAAATTTTCTAAAATATCTCCAAATAACTAAAACGTTCACCTGGTTAGTTTCTAAATCCATGTGGAAAACTGAATTCACTTGCAATAACAACAAAACAATTTTTTGTCCATTTGGTGAGCCTTAAACTGATGCTATGAACTATGACGGTATTCTGTGCATTTAAAAGTTCTAAAAAATTTCTATACAAACTTTAAAGAACTGCTTTCCATGTAACTATTTGAAGCAAACAATTTTCTCTTCAAATCCATCAATTAAAAACATTAAATTCCATCCACATAAGGTTAAAATTACAACCTGACATTTTGTTGAACTTTCAAATGACTTTCTACAATACAGTGAAGGTTAGTCAAAAATGCCTGGATGCTGCAGCAAAAGACCATGAAAAGAAATAACCTTAACTCTCTTCAGTTCTTTCCCTTGAATTCCAATCACTGGTGATCGACAGTTTTCTTCCCGGAATTATGGTATTTAAAACAACATCTTTGTTATCTGAAGCAATATATCGCCTAAAAAAACCCGAAATAGACACATTCATCACAAAAATATTATTATTTTAGAAATAATGCGCAGAATATTATGAAAAAAAAAAAAAGAACATCCGTCATGCAAAATGCAAAAATCTCAAAAACTGTTGAGAGTTAAGAAGGATTTGTCTGGCGGCGAACATCCACTCTGAACATTGGAATTAGCTAAAAATCGTGCTTGATTTCTAGTTTAGATCTGACCTTTTCTTATTTCACCACACAGAGAAAACACTGCGCAGATGGCTTAATCATGCTCCCCAACCCACCCTCTGACCCGCACTTCTTTTCATAATAACATCATATTAACACTCTTACAAAGCTATGTCAATTTTTCAAGACTTTCAATAAGATTGTGAAAAATCTTATGACAGTACACATCCTGGCATCATAGACCTGCTCCTGACTAAACCCCTTTAATGTGTATCACAAGATCAAGTGATACACATTTAAGATCCTGTAATCCATGTTAGTATTCTGTGGGCTTGGGAAACACAAAATACCTGGCATGCACCTGGATACTGGGAGAGGTGACAGGCCCTGCCAAGTCCACTGAAATGCCATGATGAATACTCAAATAGCAGCAACATTGTTTGGTTACGGGAATGAAGAAAAATAACGGGGGGGGGGGGTCTGAATCTGTGGTATTATTTCATTTTTAAATTCCTTTAAACGTCTGTTAATGTCAAACAATGAATCGTTTCTTGAGGGGGGAGAGGGGAAAATGACAGTAACTTGATCACACACACACACACACACACACACGCACACACACACACACACACATACATACAACACCATTACAAAAATACATCTGACATAATTCACCATTTGACTTTTGTTTGACTTAAAACTAAAGTTCATTTCAGCACTGAAATGTTCACATCAAAACCCCAGATTGCATTCACTCACACAGATATCTTCTGAAACTCCACTATTGTTCTGGATGTCACATAAGTAGCAGTATGATTCTTCAGCCTATCAAAATAACCTGGGGGAAAAAACTGCAGTCAGTTGAACTGTCCTGAACAATGCTCACCGCCTGCTTGTAGCTAAAAACTCATTCCCTGCAACAAATATAACTCAATCTTTGCTATATATACAAGTCCATCTTGTAAGTTTGTTTTTTTTAATCTCAATCCATGTCATAACTCAGTCCATGTTAACCTCACTTAATTATACATTATAATTAACATCATCCACAATATACAGTTATAATGCACATTGTAACACAATCCATGGAACGCCTCTCACACAGTGTTGTATTTCGTGATCCATGTTACACAGTCTCGGTTCACATTATAACTAAATCCAAGCTATACACTCTCAATCTTGCAATTAAGTCTCTGTTCATGTTATTTCTTAATCCATGTTACAGATCATTTCAATATTCAGCCAGCTCACACTACATGGTAAAACTAATGAGAATTTTCTTTACAAAATATAGGTGGGTTTGGGAGGAGTGGAGAGGAAGGTGGGGATATTGAGAACCCCCACTTCTGCCCAATGCCTGCCTCTCAAGCCCTCTTACTTCCCTTTCAATTCAGAAAGATGCTCATCTTAGTTAAGACACTGTTATTTTGCCATGAGAATAGAATACATGTGCAGCGAAAAACCTTTGCTAATTTTGAATGTGAGTCTGCTTTGTTGGGTACTTTATTTTCCAAGACCATTTCTTATAACACTGAAAGCATCCTAAATGTTGTCGTTCCCCCCCCCCCCCCCCCCCCCCCCCCCCCTCCACAGCGCATTTCATCTTCTACAAAAGGTACGTTTCATCTAGTACAGCATTTTAATCTTCCAGCAGACCACTCAACTGGAAGAAAAAAAACAACACACACATGCATCATGAAACCATCTGAGTTTAACTTAAGTTTCTGGCCCCACATTTTACGGGGTTCACACGGAATCCAGTCGCAAAGTTCAAAGGAGTCTTCAAGGATATTTCAAGGATAGATTTTCAAATTTCAAAGACAGACAAAGAGATAATGGGAGAGCAACAACACTCGTGGCTGATATTTAAAAACTCAAGAAATGCCCCCACCCCATCCCTAAAAACAAACAAATAAAAAAAACATCTGGGCAGTATTGTCCAGTCTGAATTTGCACTGATCACATCCCTAAGATTTCTTGGACGATTCCAGATGAACCAGTTTTTCTTTTCTCCCTCCTGCTCTCACATCCTACAAAGAAATGTTCCCAGTAACCGAAACAGCAGATATATCTTCTAACACCCGTCCACCCCACCTCCTGAAGAAAATCAAGCATGTCAAGGGTCAGTGTGAAATTAGAATGCAAATCGTTGATTTCTAACTTGCTGTGAAGATGTGGGGAGAGCCAAATGACGTAGGGACCCCAAGGCCACTTGCAAGCAAACAGTAGAAGCAGCGAACAGCTAGCCAAGCATATCAACAGCCATAAAATGGGGCTTCTGAACTAGAACACCACCATCATTTCAATTGCATCCAAAACTGCATGTGCTTGCTCTTTTTTTGTGTGTGTGTGTGTGTGTGTGTGTGTGTGTGTGTGTGTGTGTGTGTGTGTGTGTGTGTGTTCATTTCTTGTTTGAGGCATAATGATGTGTTCAAACTCACAGACAGCAATGACCCATTTATGACAGATGATGGCCCATTGATTTTTTCAATGAATGGGCAAAATGACCCATACATGTTTTCTCCAAATAAACATTGATCATGGCAGCAATCCCTATCAATGGGGGGTGGGAGGTAAGTTGGGGGTGGGTGGGGCGCAATACTGTGATACAGATAACCTATTTTTCCGCAAGCATGAGACCATTCCATCCTGGAGAAAAAAAAAAAAAAAAAATGTGCGAATTCCATGTCCATCACATGCTTAAAAAGTTAACATAAAAGAATGATTAAAGACAGACCTTCGACCATAATACAGTTCTGACAGAATAAGCTTACTGTACCTGAAAAAATGAAATCCCATGACAGCATGAGTCTTGATAACCTTCTCGTTTACAAAGTCAAGCACAAACATTCAAGGACATTGAGGTAGGTAGCAGTCGCAGCACTCAGTTCCAAGCACAACGCCCGCAAATGGCCACCCAAGTCTCGAATGCTGCGCTCAAAGTGCCGTTTCTGCTCTGGGGTCAAGATGTGTAAGCATGGTCCTTTGAGGATTTGCTGCCGAAGGTCACAGTTCAGGCGTTCTGCAGAGGGAAAAAACACAACTTTTGTCACAGAGTGTAACTGTAAGGGTCTTTCCTTGTTGTACGCTTCAGTTGTAGTTTTGCAGTACTTATCAAGGAATTCAAATGGATTTCATAAAAACAAAGCACACACACACACACACACACACACACACACACACACACACACATACAGTGACAACTTGTAACTTGAGTTAGTCACAACTTGAATAAAATCTTTTGTAATTTCATGAACAAGAAGATGTTTACTCACAGACAAACATCAAACTAATTATCCCCTTGAAAAGTCAACGTTTCTTTGGCCTAGCCATTTTTAGTTGTCATCTGACAGCTCTGTTTAACTGTTGACGCTAGAAGTTTACAACCTGATCTAGCAAGTCGTTCAATATTTTCTTTTGACAAAAAATACTATACTTTTAAGCCACATTCCATTTTGTGTTTTTGTTGAAATGGAATCTAGAAAGAGAAGCTGAAAACACAAAACCAGCCTAAGTACAGTTCACCTGACCACGAAGGGCCAAATTATGGTGGCCTAACAGTTACACCTGAAGCATAAAGCTACCAAAAATTATGAGAAAATTTGGTAAATTACGTTATACTTTAACATACAATAGCTAGCTGCTCCCTGAGGATGTGAAGAAGTGGCATTTTTTCATCTGGGAAAATATGGAACAGTTTAAAACAAAAAATAACAAACATACATATGCGTGCACGCGCAGATGTATGCGTACACACACACACACACACATGCACACAAGATAGTTACAACATATTCAACCCTGCTACCTACATTTTATCTCCAGTCTCCTTTACCATAATTCTTGTAGTATAATACATCTATAGACCTACTCATTCACGTGACAGTTAAGTCCCTGCTGAGCCAAGCTTCATTCATTTTTCACGGTGGGTTTCAATCAATTCAAACTCGACAAAAACTCTAATTTAGAGTCTAAATACTTCACATAATGGGCCTTACTTAATGGGCCTGACTGACACTGTGACTATATTCCACCGAATCCATGAAAATGTGGTACGAACAATGCACATTCTGATAACAGTAGAAAAGTATGTTTACAGAGAGAATAACAGACCAAAGGGAAAGCCTATTTATGGAGGAACTGAGAGAGTAGGTGAAACTGAAAAAAATTAGGGCATGACCAATAAACAAGAGAGAGAGAGAGAGAGAGAGAGAGAGAGAGAGAGAGAGAGAGGAATGAAGAATGAGAGAGAGAGAGAGAAGAATCGAGTCTTCAAAACTGTATTTTCAAGGATAGATTCCATTCTATTTCTAGGCAATGCCTAGTCTTCCAATCTGTCCTTGCTACACTGTCAGTCTACAACATTCTACTAAAACACAAAGTAAGAGTACAACAATAATAGAAGACCTGAAGCAGTAATAATAATAATCATAATACTACCTGATAAACTGACAATATCGATCATAACAATAACGATAAAGTAAGTAGTAATGTCTAAATAGCAAAGTGCACACACACACACACACACACACACACACACACACACACACACACACACACACACACAAACACAAACACACACACACACTCTTAATAACATTCACCAGTTATCATCAAAAAGGCTTTCAAAGCATGGCAAGTTGGGAGTTCAAGGTCAGCAATCAAACATGAAAATGGAACCTGAGGTCAGAACACATAAAATGATCAATAATAATTGTAATAATTGACAAAAACCTTATAAAACACAGAGAGAGACAGAGAGAGAGAGGCACAGAGAGACTGACAGAGAGAGACAGACAGACAGACAGACAGAGACAGAGAGAGGTGACAGACAGACTAGAGACAATGGTCTATCTGTACTTGTCACGAAGGCAGTGGCATTTAAGTAGTGTTTGTATGGACAATCTGAAAGACTTCGCAATGACTGACATGCCCTGATACTAGACAGAAGAAGAGCGTTCCAAACAGAAAGTCAAAAATGCAACACTAGATTTTAACCTGATGCCAGCACAAGGCAGAGTGTTGCTGTTCAAATCATAATGCTTTGCTTCCATTTGAATGTACTCAGTGAGGTAAGGTAATTTATATGTTTGCATGGACTTTGAACATCGCTACATGGTATCATTACATATCAAGAGCTTTGAACTAGTAGTACTGTCAGTTTTCTTAGTTTGTGGTTGAAAAACACAGAGAGAGAGGAGAGAGAGAGAGGAAGAGAGAGAGAGAGAGAGAGAGAGAGAGAGTGAGAGAGAGAGAGAGACGGACAGACAAATGGATAGTATACACAGGGATGGAGAAACGCAGACAGACAGAGGGGAGGGGGGCAGAAAGGATGGAGAGAGGGAGACAGAGCAAGAGAGAAAGATATTTAGAAATGGAAAAGAGAGACGAAATAAGCTTACCAAATTACTATGTCTCCGTCAAGGAAACAAACCACATGCACGCGCACACACACACACACACACACACACACACACACACACACATAAAATAAATTAACAAATAAACAAACGAAAACATAAAAATATGGAAAGAAAATGTCTGTGGTAACTTCACTGAGTCAGATCATAAACAACCCCTCATTTTTAATGCATTAATACAATGTGAAACACACACACACACACACACACACACACACACACACACACACACACCACACACAGAAAGTTTGCATGTGGTTATGTATGATTCCATTCAAATCTGCAAATCACTAATCAGAAACTCCTTTCTTGTCCTCTACCTAACCCCACTCTACTTTCTGCACAAACACCCATATTCTCTCACAGTGCTCAGAGAGAGAGAGAGAGAGAGACGAGAGAGAGAGAGAGAGAGGGGGGGGGGGACCGTACTTTGTTTACAAGTGATAAAACTCTTGGTGATGAAGTAGATCAACATGGCCAGCTCCTCACAGCTCTGGACAGAATACCTCTCATGTCCATCTTCTGAAGGGGAAGGTGGTGGTGTCAGATGATCCTGATCCTGAGGCGGCAAAGCCACATAGTAGTTGTGTATTACTTCCTCAATGGTAGATGGGAACTGGGAGCTGACTATGGTGCTTTCACACTGATCTTCCATGATCAGGCGCAGAACGTAGAAACAGAGAAGTGGGCATGCAAAGCTCTGAAGGAGCCGTTTCTTAGTACCCAAATCAGTCAGGTACTTGTATGTTCTCCGCATCTCCCTTGCCAGCCTCTTTGCAGCCTCGTGCTGATCCCTGCTGACCAGGACTGACATCCCCAGCAGCGTCTGAAGCTCACACATCCACATCTTGGCCATGGCCACATGCTCCTGGTGCATGACCACCGGCACCAGGCAGAACTCCAGCCAGTGAGTCAGCTGCTTGATGAGGGTCTTGGAACCCTCGGAGGACAGACAAGCAAAGGCCAAGGACTTGTTCACACTTTTCTGATCGGCCAGCGTGCACTGACTCAGACTGAGCTGCAGGCCTTTGACGAACAGCTGGAAATACAGCCTGCACTGCTGAACATTTGGCTTTCCCGCTATCACAGGCCCTCTCCACTTAGACCATGACAAGCCACCAGTTTCCGAACTGGACATGGAATTCTGCAGGTATTTCTGCAACACATCCCCACACACTAAGACTAACTGCACATCAATCTTGATCAAGTCTGGAAACCGCTGCCATTGTTTCAAGACACTGTGGTAAGTTCGAACCAGCATGTCCTCATCTGCAGCACCGAAAAACCCTCTGTTCATAATCTTTTCAATCAACATGGGGTCAGGTTTCCGTTGAAAGCCAAAGTCTTCCAATAAGTCCATGCATTGGGAAAAGTGGGTTGGATCACTCAGATCATTTAATAAATCATCCAGACAAGCAGTTTGTATTTTCACAAAATCTGCACACAACTTGTCCATAACTGAAGGGAAAGTTATGAGATCCTGTAAAAATGTGACTCCACTGAACTTATTTCTCAACTGCCTGCTGTTAGACACAGAAGCAGGGGTTCTTCTATCAACGGACAGAGTAGAGGAGGTGTCATGAGGGAATTTAAAGACTTCATATTCCTGCTGATAAATCGGGGCAGATCCCGCTTGCTTTTCTTGACTTATTCTATCCTTCCGTTTCCTTGAAATTTCTGCTCCTGAACTAGCGTTTGTTGCTGTCTTGACAGTTTTCACTATGTCGTTCGATTTGCCAACTTTACTATCCTCTTTCGTTCTCTTATACTTTGGGGTTGGTTGAAATGTATCCAAAAAATGCCTTTCCTTGCCTCGTCTTGGACTGCCCATCATACTCAGTTTCTTTGGTGTGGACTCTGATGGATGCAACGGTCACAAATATGAGCAGTGGTCTGCAAGTCTGCAAATGAGTCATCTAGGTCTGGCAAAGTGTCTGAATCCTCTGCCCCACTGCCCTCAGAGGAGATATGGATGGCAGAGTCAGACAGTGGACAGTCATCTGATGTTGGAGATGGGATCTTGAGGGCCGCATGCTCAGCCCGCCTCCGACTCCAGGTTTTGGTTTTGTTGGGTGTTTGGTCAGTCCAGATGCTCTTGCCATGGCCCCCACGCCTACCCTGGCAGCCCATGGCTGACGCAAAACTCTGAAACAAGCAAAAGAGCCATGAGTGTGCAAAACTGCTTCATTGAAACACCTGTCAACTGTTGCTTACAATGACAGAGGATTTGCCAAACTGTACTTAAACAATACAGTCTCTGATATGATTTCATTGTTACCTGTTGTACAAGCTCACAGTGTTCAAGCTGCAATAGCTTTTACACATTAAAATATATAAAGCTGCAACAGCTTCTACACATTAAAATGTATAACTAGTAAAAAAAAAATATAAGATACTAAATACAAGACATACTGATCATACCACAAATGAACAAATGTCTCAAACCACTAAGCAGCACATTGAATCATATGAAGATCTACTGAAATCAATCAAGAAAAGAAAACTATGTCAGAATGACCATGTAACAAGATCCACTGTCTTTGCTAGAACAAACCTCTGTGGAACTGTAGAGAGAGGGAGAGGAAGGGGAAGACATTATATAAGATGGACTGACAACATTGCAGAATGGACTGTGAAAATATCTGCAGAGACCCATGCTACTGCACACAACCAACACAACTGGAGGAAACTGCTCAGTTGGTGTTGTCCTGCACATGTTGGACCAGGACTGGTTCTACTGAAAACCACCGAAGTGACTCCGCAACAGTACTGAGTCTCCTCAGGTGGGTTGCGTCATGACATCTTGAGTTGATGCTGACTGCTCCCCAAGCTGTGGTAGTGGACATGAGGCCAGAATCAGTGACATAGGAGTAAAGCCAATGAAGTATCAGAGAAGATAAAACAGGGAAAAAATTAAAAAAGAAACAAAAGTCCAGGAGGAACCCCAGTGAACTATTCTTCAATGAGGTGCCCCCATGTTTCCGCAGGACTGGAGTGAGAAGAGAAAGAAAATGACATAAATTTTTAAACAGTGTGGTCACCTCAAAGCCACTAAAATAGTAAAAATTTTAGAATACAAAAACAAAGGAGATGAAACACTAAGGGCGAGAAAAATATGCTGTTCTGAATCTTTCATGATTTTTTCCTTTTCAAGGAAAAAAAAAAAAAAAAAAAAAGAAAAATTTACCTTCGAAATTCAAAACAAAACTGAGGACACATGTATACATAATATTTGGTGAGCCAGAGACAGACAAGAGATGATGAACAAATAAATAGTGGGAGAAAACAAGCACAGGTAAATGATTTCTCCTTCATTTCGACAGTGACTTAAATATTCACAGAAAAATGAAGTGGCTAAAGGTGTGTGTGTGTGTGTGTGTGTGTGTGTGTGTGTGTGTGTGTGTGTGTGTGTGTGTGTGTGTGTGTCGGAGGGGGGGGGGGGTGAGGGGGGGAAGGGGGGGGGGGACAGGATGGTGGAGGGGAGAAAGAAAATGGGGATGAAAAAGATGGCATTACAGTGTAATAATTATGGGATCCATGAAAGCCTGTCTTGAGTAGATAGCCATTTACAGTCTGTCCAGAGTCAACTATCGTCTCCTCAGTGACACACTTTCATGAAACGCTACTGCTTGTAATAGTCTATTCTTGTATCAGATGATATACATATATGTATATATGTATACATACATACAAGCATGCATAGATATATACCAACTAAAATTCTCTCACCACCATGAAGACAAACCAACATTCAACAGTCTACTGCAGCAGGATTGTGAGGGAAGTCAACATGTGCCAACAGTCTGAGACGTCTGCTCTATTGTTTACTAAAACCAAGCACCGTCAGCCACATCAAATGCCATGAGACAGAAGTTCGCACTACTGGAACTACCATTGCGCATGAATCTAGGCTTCTCAGTTTCTGTGAATCTCGGGGACTGATGCCCCTTTTTCTGACAAACTATTGATGGTATGCTGCCACAGGAAACAACACAGACATTAAAAAAGTAAAACAGAAGAAGAAGACGGAAAACAAACAGAAGAAGAACAAGTAAAAGACTGACAAAATGCTCCACATCCTAGCTGAAAATGTCAGCACTGACATGATGATAAGATGATGTTTTTCCCTGACTTCAATGCCAGCCTGACATCAAAAGGACAAGCAAAGGTTACACCTAACATGTGCGGAAGAGCAGGATGGTTGAGATAATTAAACCTACTGCTTGGCAGAGAAGTTTTGATGGTGTGTGTGTGTGTGTGTGTGTGTGGTGGGGGGGGGTGGGGGGGGTGGGTGGGGGGGGGTGGGTGTGTGGGTGTGTGCGTGTGTGCATGTGTGCATGTACGTGCGTGCGTGAACACTTGTATATATGTGAGTATGGCTGATTAAAAGTGTATACACATAATACATGTGTGTCTGAATGTGCACACATATTTTACATATGTGTAAAACTGTCTCTGTGTCTGTATGTCTGTCTGTGTACATGTGTGTCTGTATGTCTGTGAATGTGCTTGCATGTATGTATATATGTGCCCACATTATGTTTCAAATCATGTTATCCATTTCGTTTGCTGCTGACCTAGAACACTTCTGCCCCATAAGAACAAAAAAAAACAAAAAAAAACTACTACAGTCAATGCACAAGCCAGTAGGCAACAGAAATTCCCAAACATCATGACTTTTTAAAAATGATTGTCACTCTCATATAATGATATATTTACAGACCTACAACAGTATTTTCAAAACCTTCCCCCATTTCACCTTTTATACAATAAATACATACACACTCACACACACACACACACACATTTTTTTTTACCCTTGTATCGTTTTGTTATACGGTGTGCAAGTGTCACTACACCAGACACTAGTACAAAAATAAACCCCGACACTGTATGAAATGCCAAAACATTAAAGTCAGCAAGAAAATGTCCATTAGTTGCAATACAACATACAGACTTGCATGATGCATGAGAGTTGAACAAAAACAAAAACAAAAAAAAACTGCCTTTACAATTTAAAGAATGAGAAAAGAAGAAAACAAAAAAAAACAACCAAGAAACAAAGATAATGAAAAGTATTAAGGACAGGGGTGGTGGAGGGATATAACAACACACACACACACACACACACACACACACACACACACACACACACACACACCACTTTAACAGCAACAAAGCTTTTACAGCTTTACGGAAAGCAGAACAGATACAGACAGGACGTTTACGTGAAAGAGAATTCCAAACATTTGGTGTATACAGAAAAGCAAACAAACAAGCAAACCAGCCTTTGTTTCTTTGTCTGTTTTACACTTTTAGACATGTATGTAAACAGTCAGAGAGGATTAATTTTGCCCCCATGTGGTGGTAATCATATATATATATATATATACGCTGTCCTTAAGGGAGCTTTTTGTGACAGCATGGCGTCAGAACTCTGCAACATCAGCCTGCAAATGAGTACATTACCATGAGACATAGCTGCCAACCTCCTGGAGTCAAAACTTGGGAGCCGGGGGATGGGGCATGGGTGAGAAGGGAGGGGGTAAGGGCAGTCTGGCTTTCATCTGAGAGCATTTTGATCATTACTTCTCGAACTGATCAAAACAGGGCTTAAAAAAAAAAAAGATATAATCTATTTGTCATAGCTGAAACTTGTGAACATCATACTGGCTTTATTCTCCAATTCTTTATCATCCCTTTCCCAATAACAACGCCCCACAGCCCACAATTACCACAAAGTTTCTAAATGTTTTACTTTTACATCAAATTCGGGATTTCTGGAATGATTTCTGAAACAGTTCAATTCAAGAAAAGTTCTGAATTGGCACCTATGCAAGTAATCTTCACTTCCTAACTTGGGACAGACCCGAACATTCCAAGTGTGAACAATATCCAAATAACAATAATTACCCTTGGTTAATCAGACGACCCATTCCCTTGTGTGAATATACAACCCCTCCCCAAATCCCACACCCATTCCCTCCTCCACCTCCCTTCTCCCTGTGATGCTTCTATTGAACAAAGTTGCAACTGTTTAAAGGCACTCTGAGTCTGTTTCTCAATATCCTGTTGTTCAGTATAGTCATTCTGGGGTTTGAATAGAAATGTTGACAGTTTAGGGATCACCAAGATGTTGCCAAAGATAACCACTGTCTAGAATATTCGTGAGTCTTATGTTCATATTCCAAATGATTTGTTTGTTAGCCGCAATAGAAAATGGGGAACAGGCTTTCACCTGCACAGTTAATTTAATGCACAGGAATGCTCTGCATTGCATGCTCTGCCAAATGAAGATAGTGTATGGTGTGAATTTGAAACTATGGTGTCAAAGTTTCCATCAGGCATATATACAAAACCCATATTCAAATCTGAATATTAATGAACATTTATATAACATGATCAAGTCACTAAAATTAACAAAGAATGATAAGATTGTAATGGATGACTTCAATTTCCCACAAAGCAGGATGGTACTTGGACTTCACTAAAAGACCAGAATTTATCAAATGTTTCGGGAATTCTTTTCTGATATAAAAGGTAAAAAAATTTTTAAAAAAGGACAAAAAACCTGAAAACCAAACCAAAACAAGCATGCAAACAACACTATCCAGCTGAAAATTTCATTGCTAATTCTATATCTTTGAGTGACTAATATTACCTATCACCTATCCGGGAGTCCTGAAGACCGTTGGGTCGCCACAGAGGACTTCACAACCAGTTTCCTCCACTCCTCCCGGTTCTCAGACACTACAAGGCCTGTCCATGCACTGATGTTGTCCTCTCATCTCTTTGTCTGTCATCATCTCCTCCTGTTTCCTCGCACTGTGAATGGTTTTGGCAAGTCCTGTCGACACTGATACATGAATATACCATCTCTTTTTCCTTCTTTTCACTGTGGACAAAAGGTCTTCATATGGTCCAACTGCTTGCCTTCCATTGGGTTGGACCTCCAAGGTGGTAATGTGGTCTTTGTATGAGATGCCAAGGATCTTGCGGAAGCATCTTATCTCTAATGCCTGAATCCTTCTCTCAAGTTCAGCTGTCAGAATCCATGTCTCACAGGCACAGAGAAATATGGCAATGACCAGGGAGCACATCAGTCTGATCTTGGAGATGACTGTGATGTTTCTGTCATTCCACATGGGTCTTAGTCTGGATAGCGCTGCTGTCATTTGCGCAACTCTGGAGAGCACTTCATGTTTTGATCCTTCATCTGAAGCAATTGCCCAGATGTCTTTGAAGTTCTGAACTGTCTTCAGTGTTTCTCCCTTGAGAACGAAGTTAGCACCTGATGTTGTTGGTGTTGTTGGTCATCAGTTTTGTTTTTTCAGCACATACTGCAAGACATTTGTCAAGGTGCTCTGCCAGGTTGGCTAGTTCCTGCTCTTCTCCTGCTATAACGTCGATGTCATCAGCAAAGCATAGATTTCTTACTATCCTGCCACCAATGCTTACTGAGCCTTGATGTCCCTCCTGTGTATCAGTCATAATTCTCTCCAGGTAAATGTTGAAAAGAGTGGGTGAGATCAAACAGCCTTACCTCATTAAAACAGTTGTCTTGAACCAGTCTCTGAGTAAGACTGCACTGGCGGTTTTACCGACACCTGATTTTAATTGATCTGAATCCCTTGTAAAAAAAAAAAAAGGGAATCACAACATGAAGTTGTTTCAACTTCCTGAAATAAAAATATACATTAAAAGCATAAATTTAACTTGAACAAAGATTCAATGTGAAAATCCCTCATCAAAGATGTCTGGTCTGATATGGATGAAAAAGAAATCAATCTGTGTCTGACTGACATGAAGGTGTTATTATACGAATTAAAGATTTATTAATCAATTTAGTCCAGACGACCACAGAGAGCCTTTTGGGGGGCTGTCTGGGGCTGGCTGAGGCCTGAAGTACTCCTATAAGGTATTAAGATCTAATGTATAAAAAAAAAAATCATTAAAAAAAATAATAATTCAGAACCCCAGCCCACCCCCCAAAAGATCTAGTGGGTAACACTATATGAGGAAAAACTCTCTTGCAATGAAACCGCGCAGAAACTAAGACTACTCTTTATGTTCAGTAAAAAGATTTTCCAAATAATAACATGACCCAAACTGTTAAGAATTCTTTCCTCTTCTAATCTGATCATAGATAATAACACACACCCTTCCCTACCCACTAAATGTGCTGATGTAACATAACAAATTTACTTAAAAATAATAAATGAGATGAATTACACCTACTTTCAATAACTAAATCTTCCACCCTATCCCCCGCCTCTCTCTTGCTCTCTCTCAAAGGCACTGAACATCCGAACAAAGAAAAGTAACTTTAAACTGATGCAGTTAAAAAACAAAACAAATTTTTAAAAAGACAGTATGGCTTTTATACACTGCGACTTCTTTGACAAAGCAGTACACTGGATGGTCGTGTTTAAGGCTTATTTTGCTTGGAAGTTGTACTAATTCATGTTTGCTCTGACTTGTTTGTTGGTTGGCTTGTTTGTTTTTGTTTCCTTAACTAGTCTTTCGTTATGCACCCCCATATCACCAGAGCTATACAGTATTGACATAAAAATTGTTCAGTGCTCTCTCCCTCCCTCTCTCTCTCTATCACACACACACACACACACACACTGGGCAACGACAAAAACGCAAACACATCAGCACCCCTCTTTTCTGTGAGGGGGAAGAACTACATCACTGCCAAGTGCCATTGCATCACTCTTCAGCCTGATCGATCATCAAAACAACACTCACTCATAATCAAGCCGGATCGTCTTCTGTTCGTATATGCCGTCCGCTCACACTGTCACAGAACATGTGCGAGACAATGCGTTAAGATCACTGCCAGTTCAACTCTGACGGTCTTCGATCTTTCCTTTTCGCACATACAGTATTCATCCGAACAATGGAAAGGAAGGTGGTGGAGAGAGAGCGGAGAGAAGGGGGTGCATGAATGGGGTTTAGGGAATGATAAAAATCACTGGAAATAAAACGGTACTACTTGAAAGATCCACGGCCACAACTTCACGAATTCCGACACAAAACCTCTGACAGCAAAATCACTTTAAAAGAAATAGCTCAATAAAAATGAATTAAACCCCCAACGCTTCAAAGACGACATGATTCAGACGCACAACGCGAACGAACATGGTCGCCGAGGAGCAGACGACAGTAGCTACGATATTTTTTCTTCCTTTTCCACGCGCTTGTCGTCACAACGGCACGCGCTCGCAACAGTATGCAAAAGCCCACGTGTTCGCAGGCGAGTGGCGACAGACCCTGTCACGTGAAGATCTTGTCGATGACACACGCACCCTTCGTTCAATACTTGTAATAGTTTCATTAATCGATGTCTGCGACCTGACGAGAACGTGAAATGCGATCGTTTCATCCACCAATCAGAAGAGTCGGTGGTCTTTGCTATTTATGGTACTTGGAGAAATAACACGTACGCAATCCAATTTTCTCTCTAACCCCCATGACTTCAAACGCTCAAACGCTCTAAACAAACATTCGTATTATTTGTATGGTTGCATGGATCTTAAATTATGGAAAGACCACCTGAGAGATGTTGGTAGAACTCTGGGTTTTTTTTTTTTCATTTGTTTATTTACATTATTTTATGCTAGATTGGTTAAGTCATGTTGTTAAAACACCAGAGCAGTTGTCTTGTCAAAGTCAATTCCTTACACAGTTGTTAAAAAAAAAAGTAAGCCTTTTAATTCACAAGAATTGCTTGAAAACGTTTCTACCACAAATCAGATACCAGACAAAAAATATATTTATCTCTTTCAGGAACTGAATAATCACAAGTGGTAGAAAGATATCTGAACAGGGAATTTCATGGAGTCGGATGAAAAGTGTCTATGTCTGACATCATGCAAGTCCCAACATGAATATGTTTCTATTAGTGTGTGGAGTGCCTTACATGGAGAGCACCACTCAGCTTCTTTGCCTTTTACATTGATATGAGAGGGTGTAAAATGAGTGGCACATGGTCTAAACTCTTTAAAGGTTGGATGATTTGCCGAAGTCTGTGAACATGCTAGGGATTGGTACAAGACAAGAATATACTTTGCCTGTTGAAAAGCTGTTACGTTGCTGTCATGAACTCTCTCAACCCTCCCCTGCCCCACACAAATACAGCAAGTATTAGGCGTACCACCCCAGTGTTTTGCTGCTCAATCTGTGTAGGTGGGAACAGCTGGAGGGTGTGGACTGAATGGCAGATTACTCACACAATGAGGTTTCAGTCATTATCACATGTGGCTGGGAATGGGATGGAAGGAACAGAAGCTTAAAAACAAAGGAAAGGAAAGCATGGCATGCCAATGCATTCTCCTAGTTTCCCCGATTCTGACAAAAGCCAGAACGTGTGTATTGGGTCATGCAAAGAGTAAATTCAGAAGAAAAAAAAAAAAACAGTAAAATCAGGGGAAAAAAACACCCTTAAAGTCAGGTTCAAAACCTGTTATAATCCCTGGCTATCTGACACGCAAAAAAAAAAAAAAAAAAGCAACAACAAAAAAAACAACTAAATCATATCTGTGGGACACTACTGTGTGTGTGTGTGTGTGTGTGTGTGTGTGTGTGTGTGTGTGTGTGTGTGTGTGTGTGTGTGTGTGTGGTTTGCCAATATGACCATGAATGTGGCTACATTCATAAACCACACAAATGAATAAATCGAGTATATGATTGTGTGTGCACAATTGTGTGTGTGTGTGTGTGTGTGTGTGTGTGTGTGTGTGTGTGTGTGTGTGTGTGTGTGTGTGTGTGTGTGTGTGTGTTGCGTGCATGCGTGCGTGCGTGCATGTGTGTGTGCTATTGTTAATATGCCCATGCATGTTTGTGAGCATGTACATGTTGCTGAATGAGGAGAGAGAGACAGAGAGAGAGAGAGAGAGAGAGAGATACAGACAGAGACTGTGTGTGCATGAGTGGATATCACCCTAATAAATTTATATATAAATCTCATAAGCAGGCTTACGCTTTTCCACTTAAATCATCTCACGACAACAAGAAAAAGGACTTACCAGCAGTGAGACTGGTGCTTCTGGATTTTTAAGGTTATATAATAGAGAGAGAGAGAGAGAGAGAGAGAGAGAGAACATGTACAATACCACCTTAACACTTTACACGGTCAGCAGATATCAGACGATGTCCAGTTGCAAAGACTTTCACCTTAAAAACCTCAGAATGTACAATAGAGACCAGCCCTGAAAAGGTCTTGTGTAGCTAACTGGGTTGTAACTACACTGAAGCCTAAAATACAGCGTCAGGGGCAACGGCAAGGGAAGCAGCTTGTAACAGGTTCTTGACAAGCAAGTTGCAGTTATTTCCCTTCTTACTGTATAGCCCCCTGCAGGTTTGAGGGTTTTGCCCACACATTCTTTGCATTACTTTGCTTACATTCAAGTCTGTAGTGAGAAGACACATTCACCTTTAGATATCTCAACATAAAAACAACAACAAGAATGAAAACAAGAACCAACACACACACACCACACACACACACACCACCACACACACACACACAACAAAAGACTGTCATCAAACATATTAACTTCAAAAAGCATGGACTCTGGTGTTTGAAAACACTGACCTCACTACATTGTACAGAAACAACAAACAAAACAAAAACAGCTTCCCTTATTTTACAATTACTATGAATATATGTTCCTTCTAGCATTGTGCACAGGCCAATAACAGTTAACTGTCATATCATTGCAGACAGGTTAAAATGATGAGCCAAAAGTACAATGGTAGGGACATTTTATCGGAGGTTTAAAATCTAAAAGTGAGAATACAATATCAAATATTAAAACACATTAAGACAATTGTTTGATCAATTCGCAAACAGCTTTCACTGATATTTCAAACACAGATTCCTGTAATCTGACAGACAAGCACATAAATGGGAGAAACAAGCAGTCCTTAAGTTAAATGGAAGATGGAACAGTAAAATCATCATCAAAGCATAGCTGTTGATTGGTGTCTCCCAAATGAATTCCTCACTATTTTTTTCCTTTCATTTCTCTGAGCCTGTGAATTTGACCTTCCATGCAGAAAGTGCCAAGAACCAGCCACTGCAGGTAAAACATTGTTTTAAAAAGCACAGCTTCACATGGCTATGATGAGGTATCAGGGCTTACATGATCTGTTGCTGGTCAATAGAAGGGGTCAAATGTTTAAAAAGCATGAGCCCTCTTCAAATAACTTTATCCATCACTTCCACTCACCGAGTTTCCTATTTTGTTTTGTGACTTCCAAGTATACAATGCTGACACCGAAAAGCAATGCATTACCCCCCCCCCCCCCCCCCCCCCACCTCAACCCTGCCCCCTCCTCCCTTTTTTTCACCAATGTGTCAGCACACAATCAAAATCTGGAGCTCTGAAAAAGTACGAATTCTGACAGAAATCAAGCAGATGGTTCCGATCACTGATAGATTTTGACAGGACCGTTTTATAGCCGTTGATGCTGTAGTGACACAGCTACCATCCATCACTGTTATTGCAAGTCTCTCTTTGACAATCAGCATATATCAACTCAAGTTTTTGTATATGTGTGTGCAAGTGTGTGTGTGTGTGTGGTGTGTGTGTGTGTGGTGTGTAGTGTGTTTGTGTGCATGCGTGCATGTGCAAGCATGTGTGATAATGGAAAAGTCCTGTTGACAGTGGGAAAGACTACAACTTTGGATTCTCTCTTGAGGGCACATAAGACCGTATGGCGAAAGCTTGGCTGTGTCTGGAGTGGCACTGTCTTCATCTGTCCGTGGGCAGGGGTGGTTGGGTCTGTGGGGTGTGCTCGGCAGCTGGAGGGTTTTTCGCCGGTGGGCTCTGCAGTCATGAAATACGGGCTGGTACACCCATGGGGATGCTACTTTAAGGCTGTTAAGAGCTGCATCCTGTAGTCTGATTTACCTCTGTTCAGGAGCAGTTATGTCCCTTGATGTCTTAATGGAGTGTCCTGCGCGTGCCTGTACCCATCGTCAACACAGCGCAGGCCTCCAAGGGTGGTACAGGACTGCTCTAAAGGCAGGTGAAGACAGTGCTTCTCTGGGTCCTCCCCAGCACCTTCGGGTGTTTCTTTTTCTTCTTTGCCTAAACTAGGCTGACCCTGGAGAAAGGTCCAGTGACGGTGAAGAAAGACCCACTGACCACAGGGAAAGTCCTGTTGACAGTGGGAAAGACTACAACTTTGGATTCTCTCTTGAGGGCACATAAGACCGTATGGCGAAAGCTTGGCTGTGTCTGGAGTGGCACTGTCTTCATCTGTCCGTGGGCAGGGGTGGTTGGGTCTGTGGGGTGTGCTCGGCAGCTGGAGGGTTTTTCGCCGGTGGGCTCTGCAGTCATGAAATACGGGCTGGTACACCCATGGGGATGCTACTTTAAGGCTGTTAAGAGCTGCATCCTGTTGTCTGATTTACCTCTGTTCAGGAGCAGTTATGTCCCTTGATGTCTTAATGGAGTGTCCTGCGCGTGCCTGTACCCATCGTCAACACAGCGCAGGCCTCCAAGGGTGGTACAGGACTGCTCTAAAGGCAGGTGAAGACAGTGCTTCTCTGGGTCCTCCCCAGCACCTTCGGGTGTTTCTTTTTCTTCTTTGCCTAAACTAGGCTGACCCTGGAGAAAGGTCCAGTGACGGTGAAGAAAGACCCACTGACCACAGGGAAAGTCCTGTTGACAGTGGGAAAGACTACAACTTTGGATTCTCTCTTGAGGGCACATAAGACCGTATGGCGAAAGCTTGGCTGTGTCTGGAGTGGCACTGTCTTCATCTGTCCGTGGGCAGGGGTGGTTGGGTCTGTGGGGTGTGCTCGGCAGCTGGAGGGTTTTTCGCCGGTGGGCTCTGCAGTCATGAAATACGGGCTGGTACACCCATGGGGATGCTACTTTAAGGCTGTTAAGAGCTGCATCCTGTAGTCTGATTTACCTCTGTTCAGGAGCAGTTATGTCCCTTGATGTCTTAATGGAGTGTCCTGCGCGTGCCTGTACCCATCGTCAACACAGCGCAGGCCTCCAAGGGTGGTACAGGACTGCTCTAAAGGCAGGTGAAGACAGTGCTTCTCTGGGTCCTCCCCAGCACCTTCGGGTGTTTCTTTTTCTTCAAGGCCAAAGCAATAGTATGACTTATTTGTTATTCGTATAAATATGCATGCTGAATTAAGGAAACTGTTATTTGTTCATTGTTGTAAGATCACGTCTCAGATTAGCTAACAGTGTATGGAGCGTTCATTTTGAGAGGAGTGAAGACTTGACAGAGGGTGTGCCGAGGGGAGCAACAAGAAATTCTCCAGTTACTGAACATCTGGATCATGAACATTAACTTAAAGCTATGAAGATGTTGAACATTTCTTACTGACGCTTTTCAGACTTTAGTGAAGGTCATAATAATTACATAGCTTCTATGAACTAAAAGCCCATTTTGAAATGAACAATCTTGGTGCCACAAGGGTCATACTTTCAAGTTAAAAAAATCAGGAAACAAAACAAGCCTCAAATGGTGCTTTTTCACTCAAAGAGGAGTCGTCTCCTGGACTTCACTGGAAGCGCACAGCTGTGAATGCAGCCACCTTAAACAGTTTCAAGAGCAGACTGGAAACTGCTCTGAAGCCTTGTGATTAATATGCTGGTGACAGTCTGCCACTTGTGCTTCTCTTGCCCTTGCCACCCTCTTGTGAAATACTACAATTAGGTCATGGTCATATGGTCATGTACTCTGGAAGTTAACATACTCTAGTTTGACTTTTATCAAAAGATCAGATACAGGCCTTCGGCATTAAGATAACCTGGATAGTATTGCACTGTCATCTATCGCAAGTTCAGTGTGACGCGATGTCCGTATGCTGACATGGACAAGTACAGCTGTTTTCCCTCTGCACAATACTTTGTCTTTTTCTGGAAACATGTTTGCCGCTGTCAGTTGGCGACCTACTGAATATTCTGCGACATTCTTGGGTCAGAACAGATTGGCAAAATCTACAGGAGAATCACCATGTTGTGGATCATTCTGAGCTTGTTTGCTATGCCGTTAGTTTCATGTTCAAAGGATGCTTTATATATATATATATATATATATATATATATGTATATATATATATATATAATTTTTTTTTTTTTTTTAATCTGAACTAATCTGAATAACATGGGTTACCAGGATTGCTGTTAAATATTGATTTTGAAAAAGCTTTTGACTCAATAAATTGGGAGTTCATGTTTAAAGTATTAAAAACATTTGGTTTTAAAGAAGACATACGTAAATGGATAAGTATATTCTATAGAAATACTAAATCTTGTGTTATAGTGAATGGCCAGGTGTCAGAATGGTTTCAAATAACAAAAGGTTGTAGACAGGGAGACCCCATATCTCCATATCTTTTCATATTGTGTGTTGAAATATTAGCAATGACTGTCAGAGAAAACACAGATATTAAAGGCATTACGGTGAATAATGTTGAACTCAAGCTGACACAGTACGCTGATGACACTGAATTTTTACTGGCAGGAGACAGAAAGTCTTTTGAAACTTGCATAGATGTACTTGACATGTTTAATTCTGTCTCAGGGCTCCATATAAACTCGGGCAAAACTAGTGTGATTTGGCTAGGGAGTCGCAAAAATTCCACAGCTCGTTATATGGAACATTTAGGTTTAAACTGGAATCCGCCGAGATTTCGTGTGTTAGGTATTTGGTTCACTAATGATTTAAAAGGATGTCTTGAAGTTAACTACTCAGAAAAATTAGCAGAAGTAAAGTATCTGTTCAAAATATGGGTCAAACGTCAGATCACACCTCTTGGCAGAGTTGCAATATTAAAATCTATAATCCTTTCAAAGCTGACTCATCTCTGGCTCCTTTTACCAAACCCACCAGACATATTTTTTCAAACGTGTCAACAAATTTGTTATAAATTTATTTGGAACAGGAAACCAGACAAAATCAGTCGAAACATTTCACACAATAGTGTGAAGAATGGGGGCATTGGCCTTCCTGATTTGAAAACATTTGTCTTATCTTTGAAACTTTCATGGATTCGTAAAGCTGGGAAAACAAAACATAAATGGAAAAGTCTTTTGTTGCATAACTTTCCCAAGTGGGAACTTATTGATAAGTATGGACCAGAGTTTGTGTCAAAATTCACTAAATACAATCAGTTTTGGTCAGAAGTTCTTGAAGCATATAAGGTGTTTTACTACAAATGCATTCCTAAAAATTCTACTGAACTTCTCGCCGAACCTTTATGCTATAACAAGAGGTTTCAAATGGGAAGAAAATTTATCGTCTCACAAGTATTGCATAACAAAAACATATTCTGTGTTGCCCATTTCTTTGATGATAATGGGCAGTTCCTCACTTACACATGTTTCAAGGATAAGTATGATATTAATATCAATTTCCTCACTTACGCTGGTTACAGATCTGTAATACTTGACTATGCAAAAAAGTCTGGCATTAATATAAATAACAATACATACCGAAACTCATCATTGTGTTTTAAACAACTGTTTGCAGTTCACAAAGGTTGTAGATTATATTATGATATATTGATTACAAATAACGTAACGCCTAAATGCTGCGAAAAATGGGATGCCAAGCTCTCAACATCCCATGACTGGAAATCTTGTTTTGTATACGCACACAAGATACAGGATATAAAACTCCAGTGGTTTCAGCTAAAAATAATACATAGATGTCTGTGTACAAATATCATATTAAAGGAAATTGGTGTAAAAAATAACGATAGATGTGACTTTTGTGGAGAGTATAAAGATAGTATTGATCACGTGTTCTGGAATTGTCATTATGTACAATTGTTCTGGAATAATCTCACTGATTTAATGAAAGAAAGATGTATAAATGCACAAAATGTGCGGCTAACAGAGTCACTGATACTATTTGGTAATGATGCAGCAATTTCTAGTGATGTAATCTTTTATTTTATAATTCTCTTTGCAAAATACTATATATACACTTGTAAAGTACAAAACAGTCTACCACAAGTAAGTGCATTTATAAGGAAACTAAGGAATCGGTATAAAATTGAAGAACACATCGTATACTTAAAATTAAATCATGTAGATTTCACTGTGAAATGGTCAATGTACAAACCATTATTTGTTAATGATTAACTATTTAAACATCGCTCGATCTGTATCCTATGACCCATGTTCACAGATTTAAATGCTTTGTCAACTTTTAGTAACCTGTTATGCTTTGATCTCTGCACACACAGACTACCTAATGTTGCAGATGAGTCTGTACATATGTCTGTTCTGACATCATTATCTCTTTTATTGATGGTTATGTTTTTGTTTTCTGGCCACTGTGATTTACTTTGTGAAAGTACCTTGTGTCAACATATTGATTGAATGTAATCCATCCAGCGTCTCTCTCTCTCTCTCTCTCTCTCTCTCTCTCTCTCTCTCTCTCTCTCTTTCTCATCTTCTCTCTTTTTCTCTACCCCTCCCTCCACTTCTTCTGCAAAACCTACTTTTCTTTTCTTTTTTCTTTCTTTTCTTTTTTTTTTTTTTTTTTTTTTTTTCAAATGAGAAATGTGGAATTTTTTCTTGCTTGTGTGATTGCTGAATTCTCTTTTTTTTTCCCAAAATTCCTTATGTATGTTCTGTGTTCATGTAAATGTTTGAAATGAAATTAAAAAAAAAAAAAGTTAAAAAAAAAAAAATAATAATTCCTTCTCATCCATACTACCAGAGAACACACACACACACACACACACACACACACACACACACACACACACACACACGTTTGCATCACCATCATTCTTTCAAAAAACACCCACACAAAAAAAAACACCTCTGTATCATGAGAGTTGATGACCCTTGAAAGCTGCTTTACAATGGTTTTCTGGGTCATTTACTAGAGATTATGGAGTTCTTCAATTTTCAATCCTTGGAAATGTGTCTGCATGTGTTTTTGTACTCTCAGTTCTCATAGAACAGGGAGTACTTTAGAATGGGAACGAAGAAATGCTGTGTGTGTGTGTGTGTGTGTGTGTGTGTGTGTGTGTGTGTGTGTGTGTGTGTGTGTGTGTGTGTTGTGTCTGTCTGTCCGTCCGTGGTCAAAATGTGTTCCACTCGCTACAGACAGAACTACTAGGCCGATCTTTCTGAAAATTTGTAGGTATGTTCATTATGGGCCAAAGATGATGCCCGATGTTTTAGTTTACCATTGTAGCCGTTACTAACGGCTGTAATGGCCTGTAACTTTTTTTTCTTCTTTATGGAGTATCTCAGAAAGTACTTGGCCGATCTTTCTGAACATTTTCAGGTACGTTCATTATGGGTCACAAATAATGCCCGATGTTTTAGTTTACCATTATAGCCATTACTAACGGCTGTAACGGCCTGTAACAGTTTTTCTTCTTCATGGACTATCTCAGAAAGCATTTGGCCAATCTTTGTGAAAATTAGCTGGTATGTTCATTATGGGTCACGGATGATGCCCGATGTTATAGTTTACCGTTATAGCCATTACTAGCGGCTTTAACGGCCTGTAACGGTTTTTCTTCTTCATGAAATATCTCAAAGTACTTGGCTGATCTTTGTGAAAATTAGCAGTATGTTCATTATGGGTTACGGATAATGCCTGATGTTTCAGTTTACCGTTATAGCCGTTACTAACAGCTATAACCGCCCATAATGGTTTTTCCTCTTTATGGAGTATCTCAGAAAGCACTTTGTCGATCTTTCTGAAAATTTGTAGGTATGTTCATTATGGGTCACGGATGATACCCGATGTTTTAGTTTACCATTATAGCCATTACTAACGGCTATAACGGCCCATAACAGTTTTTCTTTTTTATGGAATATCTCAGAAAGTATGTGGCCATCTTTCTGAAAATTTGTAGGTATGTTCATTATGGGTCACAGATGATGCCCAATGTTTTAGTTTACCGTTATAGCCATTACTAACAGCCCATAATGGTTTTCTTCTTTATGGAAAATCTCAGAAAATACTTGGCCGATCTTTCTGAAAATTTATAAGTATGTTCATTATAGGTCACAGATGATGGCCGATGTTTACCAGAATAGCCATTACTAACGGTTACACCAGCCCAAGACGTTTTTTCCTCATTATGGAATATCTCAAGCGTATTCAGGATAAACTGGGAGTAACGTTTATATGCTTTGCATCTTGTTATTTGTTTGTTTTATCAATTTGTGTGTGTGCGTGCGTGCGTGCGTGCGTGCGTGCGTGCATGTGCGTGTGTGTGTTTGTTTGTGTGTGTGTGTGAGTGTGCCGCATGTGGTGTGTACACTTTCACTCATTCAAAACATCATTTGAAAACTGAAGGCCTACAGTACTCTCTCTCTCTCTCTAGATACAGACAGATAGAGAAAGAGAGACAGCTCTGGATAAATATGTAGGTAAGGAGCATGCATGTGTTAAGTGCCTGTGCGTTGCTAAATGACGATTTAGTCATTTAATTTGTTTGCTCGTTTAGTTTTAAAAAAAAAAAAATTAAACAAGACCAAGAATCTCTCTCTCCCTCTCTCTCTCTCTCTCTCTCTCTCTCACACACACACACACACACACACACACACACACACACACACACTTCAACATGCTGTTCATATTTGATGATCTAGAGACAATTTATTGTGGACTATATCAGGGAATGCGCTGCACAGATTGTGAGCAGATGTTGCCATGATCAAGAACACAAGACTTATTTTGAGAAAAAAAAAAGCCACCAAAAATGACTGAAATGACACACGGAATATTATAGGAAGTTAAGTGTCCACAAAACAAATGAACTGAAAACTAAGCAACTAACCAATTGAAAGTACAAGTAGCACATGAATAAAATAACTAGAGTGAAATAATGCCAGCAACAGAAGTTTAAGCTAAGAAACAAACCTGTCTTATTTCATTCTGGCACAACTACTTTGATTTTTTTTTTCTTTCACGCATATATGTTCTCTAAATGGAAGTGGACTGGTCTTTTAAACTTGAAATTTCACTTTGTATTTGAATGCAAGTTCACATGCACACCATTTGTGATTAACTTGATATGGCCAATATTTTTTGGTCCAGACTATAAGCAGCATGACTTGCTTTATTTACCTGATTTGTTTATTCTCTCATCCTGTTTTTCTTTTGTGCCATTCATACGCACTATCTTATATGAATGAGTCAGCTCATCGGATCATACTTGAAATGATTATGTTCCTGGCAGGAAAAAAATTGCCAACGACTTTTTTTCCTTAAAACATACATACACGCATGCAAGCATGCACGCACGCACCACGCACGCACGCACACACACACACACCACACACACACACACACACACACACAAGGCAACTAACCAGACAAATAAAACAGTTTGTTCTGGCAACACATTTCACAAATTTGAGTAATCATGCTGCTTATGGAGCATAATCGGGGGACATGACAAGACACACTATCCTATTACTTTTACTAATATAATGATGATAATAATAGAATTCAAAGCAGCTGCAAGTGACAATTTATGATTTAAACAAGGAATCATTCAAGCAAATGTCCTCTGTGTGTGTGTGTGGTGTGTGTGTGTGTGTGTGTGTTGTGTGTGTGGGTGTTGTGTGTGTGTGTGTGTGCGTGTGTATGTGTGAGTGTGTGTGTGTGTGTGAGTGTGTGTGGATGTGTGTGTGTGTGTGTGTGTGTGTGTGTGTGTGTGTGTGTGTGTGTGTGTGTGTAACATAAGATAATGTTGCTTATAGCCCAGCCAACCACAGAGGGCCCCATCAGGGCTGTCACCACGTTAAAATCAACTCACAAGTCATATAAAAAAAAAATTTTTAAAAAAAAAACCTTTCATACATCTCTTTAAATGACATCTTCTAAAACGCACCAGAAACTTCGTTAAAAATGTGTGTGTGTGTGTGGTGTGTGTGTGTGTGTGTGTGTGTGTGTGTGTGTGTGTGTGTGTGTGTGTGTGTGGTGCGTCATTGCTTCCTAAAATTATAATGAAATCCAAGTTTACTTTTCAATCCAGTCTGATTCTCTTTGTTTAAAGAATTTCTTCAAATCTGAAAACTTAAGACCAAACAAACAGGAGATGCGCTAATCACAACATCACTAGTGCTTTGCTAATGCCTCAGCCTTCCTAAGCCAACACTGTCTGCATCGAAATCGGGTTTCTTGACTCGCATGCAGAAGAGTTCTTGTGCTGGTGGACCTGGCAACTTGCCAATTAGCCTTATATAATTATATGAAATTAAGATGCTACTGCAGATTTTTTTCTTTCTTTCCTTCTTTCTGCATACGCAGGCTGATACTCGTGCGGACACTGCCTGTCTATAGTGTGGAGTTTTGTGTGTATGACCGTTTTTATCCCACCATTAAGGCAGCCATACTCCATCTTCGGGGAAGGTGCATGCTATGTGTAACATGTCATCCATACTAAAGGCCAAACTGGGCTTTTCTTCTGAAAGTTGGTGATGGGATTTTACGTGTGTGCAAGATGTGTGCGCCGTTTTCACACACAGAACCTTGGTTTATAGTCTCATTCGAAGGACTCTATCATAGTGTATGGGGAATGGAGTCAGATTCAATGTTAACTCCGAGGGAAAAATACCCCTGTACCGAAATTCGAACCCGCAACCCCAGGATCACGAGTCAGGCGCTCTACCAAATGAGCTATTCCGCCCGCTACAGCAGATAACATCAGTCTGTCAGCAATTGCGTAACATGCTCGCAGTACACACCTGACACTGTGTGCAGATGCCACTGAAGACCACACAACTGGTATTGATAACCTTAAAATGATGGGTGGGAATTAAGAAAGCTATGGCACTAACTCTTTCCCATAATGGAGGACAAGAGTAGACAACTCTGCAGTCCCCATACTGCAGTACACCTTATCAATGAAGATTTTTTTTTCAATCAGGTAGTGTTTTTCAGGTTAAGATTAAGGTTAAGTTAGGTTTGGATCAAGATAAGTTAGGTTAAGATTTGGGTCAGAGTTAGGGATCTAGGTCTGGGTTAGGGTCAGGTTAGAGTAAGGGTCCTGCAGTCCAGAGCTGGCGAGTCTTCCAGTTCTTTTACTTAAGTTCTATCTCTAATTTTCAACCTACAGCCATGAAGCCATGCTGTTGCTGCTGCTGCTGTAATGTTCGAGAGAGAGAGAGAGAGAGGGGAGAGAGAGAGAGAGAGAGAGAGAGAGAGAGAGAAAGAGAGAGAGAGAGCGAAAGAAGAGAGTGAGACAGAAACAGAGAGAGGGAAAGAGACGACAGTGAGACACAGAGAGAGAGAGCAAAAGAGAGAAAGAGAGAGAGGAAGAGGAGGAGAGAAGAGGTGAGTGGAATGCAATGCAGAAAGTTAAGGACTTGGCGAAGCCTGGTTAAAATGCTAGTATGATATAACTTGGTTTCAGACACATGAATAAGCTTAATTATGTAAAGGGTAAACATCAAAAAATGGATTTTGAGAGGAGCAGAGGGAAGAAGTGCGAGGAGGAGGGTGGTGGGGGTTGAGTACCATGATCAAGATTAGTTTGCAAAACATCATCCCTTAATGTTTGGGAGATAACTCCTTAAAACTGGGATTCATACTGACATGTGTCAGAGACAGGGAGTATAAACATGTATACTTACATGCGGCCTTTGAAAAATTAAGGAATACCCCTAAATCAAATTCCAAGACTACTAGCAATCATACTCCAGATCTTCCCTGCCAGTTTTGCCCATGGGCGTCACCAGAAACTGAGCAGACAACTACAGAGGTTCCAGTGGCTGTAGTATCATTTTACCAGGCAACAAAACGGACAGCTTTGAACTTTTTTCTGTCATGGTAGATTTTCACCCCTGACTGGCCCAAAGCTTTTTGCAATACCGTGATTGTGAAAAACTTCTAGCATGTGAAGAAGCCGCATGACTTTGCAGTAGGAATCATGTAGCTTTCCTATGAAGTTGAGGACTTACTCATGATGAATTATAGGAACCTTACTCAGTTACTGATTCAGTGGAATGTAACACATTAACTGCCCATTTTTGCAGGATGATCTTATACTAGTTATAGTATACATGAATATATGTAGAAGCAAAGACCATAACAGATATTCAGAACTGTACAATGAAGATGAATTTTAGTTTCACACCAACAGTTCATCTGCATACATGTTGGGATATGCTGATATGATGTGATACACATTGTTCAAATTTTCAGTCTCAGACGAGTCAGAGTCTGTGATGATAGGTTTATTGCTGTCTACAAACTAATAAATCCACAAATAGAACTGATGAGCAAAACATGCAAACCATTTGTGCATTCTTTAGAAATAGAACAAGTGTACAAATGTGACATTTTTTCCTTCTATTTCTCCTTCTTTTTATTCATTTATTTCTCTTTAAGCCATGGACATTGAGCTTTTCTTCACGTGAATTTCATCGTACTTCATAAAGCTTCAATACAATCAGCAGATCTTCAAACCCTTTTTCACCTGCTGTGAGACTCTGCTTAATTTAATTTTAAATGACGATCCTACGTTTCCAAGTGTTTCCTGAACACTTGATTTCTGATTCATATGCATGCAACACTGCTACCACTACAGAACAAAAACCAAGCTCCAAAGTTTTCAACCTCAAAGTCAAACTCACACACTGAGATAGGGAGAAGTACTACACTGGGAAGGGAAAATGACTTGTGTCATGGGATCAAAAGGTCCATAAAGATAACCAGAGAGTGGTCTACACTGAATCATCTTGTGAAAGTAACACACAGGAAACTGGCACTCTTGGCCGCTCAGGGATCAGATGTAACACTGTTTGGACCAGCTGCACCCAAGTGATCTACAACATGGAAGTAGCACTGAGCAGATGATCCTCCTCAGCAAGCAGCAGTGAGCCTACAGTGTGATGATGATGAGCATTCATCTCCAGCTGCAACTGAAGTTGTTACTTTGCTATGTGCCTTCCCACTGTTAAAGAGTGTAATTCACTAGGCCTCAAAAGTTTACTGAATGTGTATTGTAAACTGCATGTGCCGGGGAAAAAAAACCATGATAAAAAGATTTCACATTTAGAATTTTAGAAAACAGAGAGAGCGAGAGAGGAGAGAGAGAGAGAGAGAGAGAGAGAGAGAGAGAGAGATGTGTGTGTGTGTGTGTATTGTAAACTACACGTGCTGGGAAAAAAACTGATAAAAAAATTTCACATTTCAAATTTTAGAAAACGGAAGGAGGGAGGGAGGGAGAGAGAGATAAATAAAGAGAGAGAGAGAAAGAGACAAACAGACAGACAGACAGATAGAGAGACAGAGAACCCGAGACAGACAGACAGACACACACACAGACAGACAAGAGAGAGATAGAGGAGAGAGAGAGAGAGAGAGAGAGAGAGAGAGAGAATACACTTTCATTCAGTACACTTTCATTCAGTAAAGGCCATAGCCCCTCATGAAGAGATACATGTGCACTGTAACCGAGTTTCAAAATAAACAAAAAGAGAACAACAACTTTGAACAAGTACAGCTTACGAACTAGATTTAAAGATCAACTTGTTTTATAAACATTTTCTTGAGCAGAAGTCTTAAGCAAAACAAGTGTCTACACAGATGAGAAAGACTGTCTGTGGGTGATGTTTGGGAGATCACTCAATTTCCAAGGGTACTCGGGCTAGGACAGCAGAACATAATGAAATCACTCTCAAAAGCATTTTTGCACACAGGACAAATCACTCTCTGTGTTGTTTATGTG
>CM065738.1:38331067-38340829 GCA_033310375.1 Conus canariensis | reverse complement strand
AAAAAAAACCGAGATAGGAAAAGGTAGGGAAAAAAAACTGCAGGGGGGAAAAAAAAGAAAAAGAAAAGGCAAACAGAAAGTAAGAAAAGGTAGGAAGAAAACAAAAAAAAAAAAAAAAGGAAGAAAAGACAGAAACGAACACAGGCAAAAGGTAGCAAAAGTAGGGAAACAGGGATAGCAGGGAAAGTTCGAAGAACAAATGGCCGGGGAAAACAACGGTGGGAAAAGACTGGAAAGACCTGAAAAAGAAAGGTCGGGAAACGAAATACAGACGGTCAGAAAAGGTGTGCGCCTGTGACTCATTGCAGCCTCAGATCAGAGATGTTAGGATAATTCAGTAGTGATTTTTTTCTTTTGTTCTGTTTTTCTTTTCTTTTCTTTTCATCGTTCTGAACGCCTCTGTCCCGTTCGACTTGGTAATTTAAGGCCACCGCTTTGTCATTATCTGACACTTTCCGGCTTAGCTGCAAAGAGGCGTTGTGAACATAGAGCCCACTGCGTTTTAATTAAAGAGAGAGAGAGAGAGAGAGAGAGAGAGAGAGAGAGAGAATTATCCGTCGGCCTCTGCATGCACAAAATGGATTGCTACTTCTTTCGAATGTGTGGATGGAAGGGGGGGGGGGGGGGGGGGAGAGAAGATGGGGGGGGGGGGGGGGAGAGATGCACATGGGCGTAGAGTGTTCAGGTACACTTAGTAATTCAGATTGAGCTCGGACTACGTTCAAGGCTGTCTCAGAGGCTGACCATGTCATCTCCACGGCAACAGGTAAAGGTCTCGCCCGACGTTGACTTCGGACCCAGAGAAAAAAAAAAAAAAAAAATCCTCCGCGCGTCGCTGGCAAAGCGTCAATTTATCACCCCCATCGCCCGCCACTACCACCACCACCACCACACCCCACCCCCTCTTCCTCTCCGACTCCTCTCCGCCCACACACTCCCCCCTCGTCGCCCTTCCTTACTCCCCTCCTCCTCCCCTCTTCCACCCCCCCCCCCCCCCCCCCACCCCCCCCCCCCCCCCCCCCCCCCCCAGCCAACCTTCCGTCCTGTCTCTTTCACGCGCCCTCTTCTCTTCTCCACCCCTCCACCACCACCCCCCTTCTACTCTCCGTGCTCTTCCGTCCACGTCTCTCCCCCCCCTGGCCCGCCCACTCACCCACCCACTCACACGGAGTGGAAAAATTGGCGGTCCCCAACCCAGACCTTGTGGCCGCGTCACTTTCCATCCGACACACACGCTCACACGCGCAGCAGGCTCAAGTCACAGCGACCGACACAAACGGCTTCTGCACAGTCTTCTCTCCGGTGTACAAGTGATCACGTTGATTGGCTCTCTGTGTCGCCCGCCGGCCGCATTGAAAGCTCGCGCTCCCCGTTCAGGAAAAAAAAAGAAAAAAGAAGAAGACAAGGTATGGAAGATGATTTGATTCGTTTGTTTTTACTTAGTTGAGCGGATTGTGTTGCGTGTAAAAAGATCTCTCTCTCTCTCTCTCTCTCTCTCTCTCTCTCTCTCTCTCTCTCTCTTATTGATTGTCATTAAAGCAGTAGTACAGGTCCTATCGGGCGGCCTACCAATCGCACGGAAGTTGACAGGATTCGGCGATCGAATCGCACTGCCCGACTCATAATCATGTCAACGTGTGCATAAAAGGCAGAGATGAGACACAAATAACATGGTGTATGTAAATCGGGTCTCTCACGCATTTTCTTTATATTGAAGACCTTTCGACCGTAGATCCAAACCAGACAAATGTTGACTTTCCCTTCATTTCCGTCAATATCAAACCTTTCCAAGCCACAATACCCATAGTAGTCCGTTCTCAGTCACCATGACAACTGACGTCTTCTCATTGGTGCATGAAGTGATAGCTATTCTCACGCTCTAATTGTTCGACGATCGATTTTTCTCCCTACACGGTGGGTGCACATCGTGATTCCCCACATTCTCCTTCCCCCATCACCCCAACTCTTCACTTGCATCGGGCATGGCATTTGTGGATGAGGAAGTTGTGCAGCACTCCAGAGGTGAGCGTTACAGACGAAAGAATTCGCAAGGTGGGTTTTTTTTTTCTGTCCCAACCTCTGCGCCACCTCAGAGGCAGTGCACGGTCATTCCGAACCCCGTCAACAGCCACAGCCCGGTCGGCTCCGCCGCAGCCCCGGCACCGGCAATCCCCAGACAGGTAGCAGTCAATGTCAAGTCGTCAAGAGGCAACCCTCCGGAGGAGACACTGCACTGCTGCCGATCACTTCGGTGGTATTCAGTGGCGCCTGTTCTGATCTAACATACGCAGGACACCACCTACTAACGACAATAATTGCTTTGTCGCGCAGCCGGCGCGAGTGCGTTCTCCCTCCAGAGGGCGCCGCCACCACGTCCGTCCAACGACAGCCCCCATGGACTCGCCGATACCGGTGACCCCGATGGAACCAAACCAAGGCCACAGACGTGGAGAGGACATCCAAAATGAGGTCACCATGAGAGCAGGGCATGAAGGGCCACAGAATTCGAGACATTTTTTTTTATGCTGATCGATGAGAATGAGAATGATTAAGATGATGCTACGGATTTCCATTTCGGTCTGAGACTACATGACAGGGCTGTACTCCACGCTTCCTTTCATAATATATCCCGGTGTCAACCAGGCCCGAGAGATACAGGCACCTGCAGTGTTGGTCAGGAAATTTGAACAACACTCTCAGAGACGAAGTGGATGAAACTCGACTGTGTGGTCCCAGTCTTCCCAACTGAGTCCACACCAAACTCAACTCTGGGTAGGAGCCGGTCGGGGCAGAAAAATCCCACATGACTCTGATGGGAATCGAACTAGCGACCTCCCAGCCGGGAGTCCGCGACGCTAACCACTTCGCCACGGCGGCTGGTAGAACTCGCAAGGTTGTTAAGCTTAATTTTGTGGCGTGGAAACAGAGAGAGAGAGAGAGAGAGAGTGAAACGACACACGACACATTTTATTTCAGTAGAGCCAAGCCCTCAGAGAAGAGAGAGAGAGAGAGAGAGAGAGAGAGAGAGAGAGAGAGAGGAATTCAAATCAATACTGACTTTTTTTTAAGCTCTGACAGTCCAAATGCGACCGTTTGCGATCGGCTGGCATATACACAAAATATATTAAATATAAGCAATATCTCTCTCTCTCTCTCTCTCTCTCTCTCTCTCTCTCAAAGCTCTTCTTGCTGTTGAAGTGCCAGCGTTATGATCGTTTACTGTACCAATCAGAGCAAGTTATTACTTTTCGTGCGCCAATCACAGGACGTCACACTGTGCAGCCATTTTCCTTGGCATGCGAGAGAGCTCCTCATACAGTCTAGCGACCCCCTCCCTTTTCCTAGCCTTGCTCCTTGCTACGGTGTGCGGTGAAACGCTGACTCTAGCAAAGCAAGCAAGGATTCTCGCCACCTAGTCTCCAATAAACGCTTCTCTGGCTGACGTTAAGGCAAGTGAAAATTCAGACCGCCTCATCTCTCATGGGACATTATTCTGTATGATCATTAGGGGTTAATACGGATTGAACAGAATTTAAAAAAAAAAAAAAAAGGGGGGGGGGGGGTGCGTTTAACCCTCGGCCCTATCAAGACAACAATTATCTTGTTTGTATTGAAGAACAAATGGATTTCTTCTTACTTGACAGAAAAAAAAAGTTTAACTAGAAAGTAGATGTTTTAACTAACTGTCTCTGACTGTCTCTGTCTGTCTGTCTGTCTGTCTGTCTGTCTGTCTCTCTCTCTCTCTTCTCTCTCTCTCTCTGTGTGTGTGTGTGTGTGTGTGTGTGAGCAATGTCATTGTTCAACTTAGTAATGAACGCTAATTACTCTAATTTTGAGAGTGCTCATGCTTGGAGCCTGAGTTCGCTTTCGACCTAATTTACATACAGGAGAGTCATGTCTGCGTCATTGCAGGCTGATGCAAGCATGCGTTACACCTTGTTGTCGCAAATATTTCACCTGCATAAGCTCTATGAAGAAGATAAAATACAAGACTGAATAGAAGAGACAGTTTCACTAAGCCTAGTGTCGAATTCAGCTTCTGTCCTTTTAAAGGGCACTTTATGTTCAACACGAACAAGATGACCGTTATCTTTAAATAGTTAACGAGTTTAAGAAAAGGAAAAAAGAAGCAATTTCTGATTACGTGCGACCAGTAAGCTTATTTTACTCCCCGTACGCCAGAAGGAGTAGTGTCCCTTCATTGGTAGGTGAAGCGCTCGGAATTCCCACTCTTTCCTCCTCATCTGTCCTGGAGAATTTGAACATCCCTGCTTTGAAATGAAATGAGACAGGGAACAGTAAGCAGCACGTAACAAACAAGTAGGGTAACTCTTGCTCACACACGGGCGTGTATTCATTTTGTGACGGGTCTCCGACGCTCCCCCTCGTTATTAGAATATGATTATCATATGCAGGGATGCAGGGGGGGTATAGACAGAAGCATTTACGCTTTCACAACCAAAATGCATTCTCGCATAGGCACACGCACTCTGTCACTCACATCGGGCCCGCACAAAGGTGACGGGAAACCAATAACATTTCATAGAAAATAATCCAATTTTATTTAACTTGACTTCCGAGCCCCCCCCCCCCCCCCCCCCCCCCCCCACCCCCCCCCCCCCCCACCACGTATACACACACTTATCTGTATTATACAAAAATGTAAACATCATACAGATAATCTCATAATCGCATCCCCTGTTCTTAGTTACTCTTACTTAACCAGGAAAGACAATATTCCACTATTCTGGTTGTACACTTATAAACTTAAGAACAAATGAAACGTCCATAACTTGCCAGCATGCCTTGGTTGACCATCAGTTTCTCTCATCCCACTGTGCGACTACGAGCTGAAGCTGCCACACTGTTGTGTCCTCCCGACTGGCCAAATTCCAGTTGGGGGACATTGGCCGTGTAGCTCGCGTTGCACCCTCAGACCGAGTCTCCTGGACTCCACTGCACTTCGCCCTCTCCACGGAAAGGGCTCCTGCCGGCCACTCCCACAGGTCTTCTCTGGCTGCAAACTCCCCACCGTTGTCTGACAGCTCCCTGTCAAGGCTCCAACAGGCTGACACGTCTTGCTGTCGACCGCCCCCACACAGGAGACAAATCTTCTCGTCGTCGGTTCCGAGGTTACAGCAACCTCCACTGTCTTACGTCCCCACCCAGGAGACAACGAGGCGACAGCAAAACTCTGCTTCTCGCTGTATTTTCTTGAGCCCTCAGCAAGACGGGATGAGTTCATTTTCCCTTAAGTGAATCACAGACTTCCTGGTTTTCTGAGTATCTTATATTCATTCTCAAAGAAAGAGAGGACCCGAGTTTAACTGGTTAAACCAATGGAATCACTGGCACACACACATCACAACGGTTTGCACCAATAACTCCCCCAGTTATTTTTATTCCACCAATGGAATCACTGGTCACACACACACACCACAGCTGCTAGCACCAACAAAGAGTTGGGTACCAAGTGGTTAATGCATAACCTCCAGTCCAAACTCATGTTCGATTCCCTGAAGCTACCCATTGTACTAACAGCCTGGACTTCTCCATAAGCCAGGACTGATGCTTCAAGTATTTACTGCACTCTATAGACAACAAGGTGTAAATCACTCAATAGGCCGAAGCCTTCCATTCATTCCTCAGGACGAGAACGACTGAATGGTCACTGTACCTGCCTGCAGGCCGACAATCACCGAACCGTGACGGTCATCTCCTCTCAGGCTTGCTGCAGAACCCAATGAAAAGCCAGTGGTCAAGGTGGACACTCTTCTCCACCCAGGACCGGCAGGTCGACATGCACTTGTACTATCCCAACTGGACATGTGAACCACTTCCCAGTAACTCTCCCTCCTTCAGTGTACGGCTTGGGGCATTCCCCTCTGGTGATGCCTGAGTTCGCACACTTGAACAACCCAAGGAACTTGCTCTCAACAACAGCAAAACTACCCTTAATTTGCCTAAATGCTCGAGAACATTCGGCCGACTCATGACACATTTCATCAAGAGGGCAAGAGTTACCCTCCTTCTTTGTTCTATTCTCCTGTTTTGGTTTAACTCGGTGCAGTGTACTGGTATCTGGTTTTTAAATCCACGATGTGCATTTCTTCGCCGACACCCAGTCCATTTTGAATCACTCTTGTTCTGTTCCGTGAAGAGAGGACAGTTCTTTGTGAATGTGGTCCTAGGTCGCTGTCGTCTTGCTCGCTTCTCCACTGTTTTGAAGGCTGCCATTCTGCTGCCTACTTCCACCTTGCAATCGATATTATGGCATTAGCTGAATGTCCCAAATTCGCGGGCAGGTCCCGTATATGTGACGGGTATGCTGCTTTGGGGTCTGCTCTCCTTGTAACGTTGAGGTCCCTTACTGTGGAGCACAGATCCAGAATCTTATCAGTGAACTTGGTTTGCCCGTCTTGCTGTGTCCCACGTATATCAGTTCCTGACTGGCAAAGGCCTTTTTGTACCAGCCGCCGTGGCGAAGTGGTTAGCGTCGTGGACTCCCGGCTGGGAGGTCGTGGGTTCGAATCCCATCAGAGTCATCTGGGTTTTTCTGCCCCGACCGGCTCCTACCCAGAGTTGAGTTTCCTGCGGACTCAGTTGGGAAGACTGGGACCATACAGTCGAGTTTCATCCACTTAATGGATGCGTTTCTGAAAGTGTTGCTCAAATTTCCTGACCAACACTGAAGGTGCCTGCATCTCTCGGGCCTGGTTGACGCCGGGATATATTATGAAAGGAAGCGTAGAGTACAGCCCTGTCATGTAGTCTCAGACCGAAATGGAAATCCGTAGCATCATCTTAATCATCCTCATTCTCATCGATCAGCATAAAAAAATGTCTCGAATTCTGTAGCCCTTCATGCCGTGCTCTCATGGTGACCTCAACTTCGATGTCCTCTCCACGTCTGTGGTCTTGGTTTGGTTCCGTCGGTGTCGCCGGTATCGGCGAGTCCATGGGGGCTGTCGTTGGACGGACGTGGTGACGCCCTCCGGAGGGAGAGCTCACTCACGCCGGCTCCGCGACTAAGCAATTTTATTTTTATTGTCGTCAGTAGGGGGCTTAGTAGGTGGTGTCCTGCGTATGTTAGATCAGAACAGGCGCCACTGAACACCACTGCAGTGACTCGGCAGCAGTGCAGTGTCTCCTCCGGTGGGTTGCCTCTTGACGACTTGACATTGACTGCTCTCTGTGGATTGCCGGTGCCGGGGTTGCGGCGGGGCCGACCGGGCTGTGGCTGTGGACGGGGTGTCGGAATGAGCGGCGTGGGTGCACTGCCTCTGAGGTGGCGCAGAGGTTGGGACAGCAAAGAAAAAAAAAAGGCCTTTTTGATGATGGCGGTGAGAGTATGAAAATCATCGTGTGGCAGGTTGGTTGAAGATCAAACCTGACGTTTGTACGCGGTCCTTCTTCAGCTGTTCATAACATTATTCCTGTGCATGTTCTGCTACGCGTGCGCGCGCGCACACACACACGCACGCACGCACGCACGCACACACACACACACACACACACACACACACACACAGACACACGCACACGACGCACGCACACACGCACGCACACACACACACACACACACACGCACACACACACACACACACACACACATGCACGCACGCACGCACGCACGCATTTTTCCCCCCATTTTTCAAAGAAAAAAAAATTGTTAAACAAACACAAATCTCCTGATTCCTCTGATTCAGGTCCCGCCCACACCAGCGATGGCAACCAAGGCTACGCAAGACTTTGTGAAGAAATGCGAAAGGCTCTACCAAGAAGTAGACGCCGACGGAAATGGGTTGTCGGTCGTGGACTTGCGCACCCTGGTCTGTAAGTGCACCAACAATCCGGAGATCACTGACAGAATGATTGCGGTAAGTAGTACGCTGGCTTATCCAACCTGTACAGGTTTTTTTTTTTTTTTTTTTGTTTTTTTTTGTCTATGGGAGCACAGTTGCATTATAAGCAGATTGTTGCTGTTTTGCCAAAGAAAACAGGTGTTCATCCAGGGGTTAACATCAGTTATTATTACTGCTATCTCTAGAGATCATAACTAGTTTTCCTCTGTGTGTGTGTGCGTGCGTGCGTGCGTGCGTATGTGTGTGTGTGTGTGTGTGTGTGTAGGAAAATGCTCTGTATCCATAAGAAAAACAAAACAAAACAGTGGAAACCTGGAGAACATCTGTAACGGACGGGGAGTGTGTGTTCGTTTGCTCACTGTATACATCTATGAAGCACCGTAGAGCGAAGGAATTGTTTTCCATCCTAACCCTCAGTCTGTCTGTCTATCTGGCAGCAAGAAATCTTGGACAACTGTTCAGGGAATGTTGATCAGCACTGGTGCTCAGGGTGCCCTACAGGGTCAGTCCAGTGTCTGGAACAATGGAAGATTGCTATCCTTGGTACTGAAAACTGACCACGAAGGAATTTCATTCGGAAATTAGTAAACCAGTCGCATTGTGTGAAGACCCAGCTGACCCTAAAGATACCACGGAAACATTGTGGATCCACAGCATCACAGCATGCGATGATCAGAATAGCGCCCCCCCCTTCCCCCCCCCCCCCCACCCCCCTCCCCGGCCTCGCCTTCCTCCCCTCCCCGCGCTGCAAAAGAGAAAATGTTCAGTGTCTACGAAGGAGAAAGGGACAGGGGAAGGGGCATTCTTTCACATTTCTGATGAAAGTAGCTCTAGCACACAGGATTTGCGTTCCCTTTTTCCGGGCGCGGACTTCACCTTCCCTTTGTAATTCCTCCCTGTGGAAGAGTTGGCAGCTGAATGAATCGTGAGGATTGTGGGATAACGCACTTTGCTGGAGAGACGTGACACTAATAGACCCAGTCAGAAATACCTGTAATTAGGCATAAAATCTATGTCCAAACGAGTTCAAAGTATCTTTACAGTTATTGGCACCTGATTAAAATGTGCATGATTTTTTGAAATTTTGATTTGAATTCAAAACGAAAAAGAGAAAAAAAACAAACAAAAAAAAAAACAACAGCAGTACATGTGAAATATCAGTCAAGCACTCGCTTGCATACAAAAAAAAAAAAAATATATATATAAGAAAAAAAAAAGAAAAAAAAAAGACAAGTCCATAGCATATCCATCCGGTTTTTCAGTTTCCTTGTACTAAGCACAGACATCTGGGCGTCGTTTCCATTTGCGTTCTTGTTCCTGAGCGTCGCTTGCGCGGGGTAAAGGACCCAAAGCAAGCGAGTTATTGGGTGAAGGTCGTTAGGGAGTAGCTAGCTTGTTACTTTGATTTCTTTCAGTCCAGTTTGTATCAGGGCCCAGATAATGGCTCACTACAGACGTGTCAATTTGTTCTTTGGCTTACCTGTGATGTCCGGCAGATTCAGCAAACGAACAGTTTAGGCACATTGTGGATTTGTTCATTTATTTATGTATGTCGTTGATCTTATAGTTTATATATGCATTTTGTCAGTACAGATTTGAATTAATTAAGATGTGTAAGTTAGCGCACTTACGACTCATGCACGCTCACACACGTTCACGCAAACGCATGCACATGTGCGCTCTCTCTTTCTCTCTCACTCTCTGTCTGTCTGTCTGTCTGTCTGTCTGTCTGTCTCTCTCTCTCTCTCTCTCTCTCTCTCTCTCTCTCTCTCATTCTCTCTCCTGTGTGTTGTTTTCATGTCTGCTATGATTGTATCTGCTCTGCTTCTTGAGGGACAATGGCCTGAACTGAATGAAATCTCTCTCTCTCTCTCTGTCTCTCTCTCTCTCTCTCTCT
>CM065738.1:38311067-38323567 GCA_033310375.1 Conus canariensis | reverse complement strand
GTGCGCGTGCGTGCATGTGTTTGTGTGTGTGGGGTGCGTGCGTGCGTGTGGTGGTGTGTGTGTGTGTGTGTGTGTGTGTGTGTGTGTGTGTGTGCGTGCGTGTGTGTAGTGTGCTTTGCCATTTCATCTCCCATACAAGAAGCATAACTCACACGCCGCAAGACATCCCCCCTCTCTCTCTCTCTATCTCCCTCTCTCTCCCTTTCTCTCTCTCTCTCACTCTCCCTCCCCCCCCCACTCTTCCTCCCCCTCTCTCTCCCCCACTCTCTTTCTCTCTCTCCCTCCCTCTCTCTCTCTCTCTCTCTCTCTCTCCCTCCTCACTCCTTGCCTCATACACAACCACACCCAGACGTTGTCTATCGCAGCCCTGCAGAACCGGCAGTTGACAGGCAGCAGGTACTATACCACCTTCCAGGACCACTCCCTGCACTCCAGCGCTCAGTGTAACCCAGTGCTGTCCACTAACGACGCCTGCTCATTCTAATGACAAATAACCACATAAGACCGCGGCAGACGTTTTGAATTACGCCAGTGAAACTGTAGCGTACAGCCGCTTTGAAGTAGTAGGCTACATACCAGTGAAATAGCTGACTGGAATCCCAGTACCGACAGAAAACTAAATCGCTGCGAGCAAACGCACTCTGCATACTTGTATGATACAATGGAACCTTTTAACAACGACCTACCGAAAGCTTTAAATGAAAACGCCATACAGACAGACAGAGCACACACACACACACACACACACACACACACACACACACACACACGCACGCACGCACACACACACACACACACACACACACACACACACACACACACACACACACAGAGCATGCATGCAGGTTTGTCTGATTCACTCATTATAGTCTCATTCTCACATCTTCACTACGCAAGGTTAACCCCTGTCATTCTGCGTTCGCTTGCTTCTCGCTTGCAGAACGTCTTGTTTGTGCCCTCTGACGAATACAGATTTAGTCACAGAGTGAGGTGACAGCAGGCGGAAATGCCAAATACATGCTGCAAGGTACTTGAACTGACTGCGCCAGCTAACATGGACAGACGAATTACAGGAAAACACGACGCGTTTCGACCACTAATGGTCTTCTTCAGGCCAGAGAAACAACACTCAGGACAACGAAAATGAAGAACGAGCGATCACTTATCTTGTCAAATTCGGCGCAAGACGGGCGTTGAATTTTTGATTTTTTTTTTTTTTAAACAATTTGAATATATGTGGTAGATGTGTGAACAGTTCACATGCAGTTTTGTATTGTGTGTTAAAGAGGAGTTATACTCTTGTTTCCTGTTTGGTGTACTCATTTGTATACCTGAAACCAGTATTCTTCTGCAAACAAACCAAACTAGGTAATAAAAAAAAAAAATGTAGAATTGCACGGATCCCGAGTACGTCAGTGGAAATCCTGACCTAGCAGGTGCATGCCTATCTGCACCCACGTGTGAGTCACCGGGAGTCGCGGCAGTTGGCGCTTTGAAATGCGGTACTACGGCGAAATACCGCCTAAACCGGCCTCATTTAGCCGAGCTGTCCAATGTAATGGAGCTGGCTGGCGTCCGCGTGTAGGCATGCTGTCAGTCGGGGGGTTGATGGTGGTGGTGGTGTGGTGGTGGTGATGGTAGTCAGTGTGGGCCATTTGCAATTTGTTGTAATCTTCCGGGATCGTCAAATGTGACATTTGATGATGGTGAGTCGGTACGGGGGGGGGGGGGGGGGGGGGGGGGGGGGGGGGGGGGGGGGGGGGGGGGGGGGGGGGGGGAGGGGAGAGAGACAGAAACAGAAAGACAGAGGAAACAGAGACAGATGGAAACACACGCACGGGCGCGCGCACTCACACACACACACACACACACACACACACACACACACACACACACACACACACACTCACACACACTCACACACACCATGCACGCATACAGATGTGCGCGCGCGTACACACGCACGCACGCACGCACGCACACACACACCTACGCATACGCATACACATACGTACGCGAATACAGCTTATTCACTCGCAGGCTCTGGCCCCTCACCAAAAGCAGTTTCAATGTGAACGTCCAACGACCACGTGGGATAAGAGCGGGCCTGTACACGGGAGCGTTGGAATTGTCAGTTCAGAGCTCCGGGGGACGGGGACGAGGGGATTGGGGACTGGATGAGTGGTGGTGGGGGGGGGGATCACATGCTTGTTCTGGTGAATCATTCACGCGTGTTTTTTTTTTATTGGTTTGGTGCATTGCAGTGGCTGTTATCGTCGTGTTTGTCATGGTTTAATGCTTTCACCGCCAGTTTGTGATCTCTTGTATGCCTGTTTTTTCTGTCTGTCTGTCTCCCTCTCTTCTTCCTTTCCTCTCTCTTCTTCCCCCCCCCCCCCCCCTGTCTTTTTGTCTTTCTCCCTTCACCCTCTCTCTCCTCTCTCTCTCTCTCTTTCCCTCTCCTCTCCCCTCTCTCTCACTCCCCTCTCTCACCCTTTCTCTCCCTCCCCCACTCCCTCCCTCTCTTCTCCCTCCCTCCCTCTCTCTCTCTCTCTCTCTCTCTCTCTCTCTCTCTCTCAAGCCCAGAGATGCCCTTCATGGTCTTCGGGCACCGTGGCACGGCAGCTTTTATTCATCTCGTACAATCTCTCTATTTCTTTCGCTTTTCTCTACATCATCCCACCTTTACCCCCTTCTTTCATCCTTTGCTCCACTCAAGCCTCTCTCAGTATCAGTCAGTTGACGGCAGAAGCTGATAAAGACCATGCATTACTCTCTCTCTCTCTCTCTCTCTCTCCCCTTTGACCCCAGCACCACTTTGGGTATGGTCTTTACGGTCAGCTAGGCTAAAAGCATCGTGTTTGAGTTTGACATCTGAAACTCCAGTGAAAAGTGCTGTATACTTGAGATGAAGAGAAAGAGAGAGAGGGGGGGAGGGAGAGGGAGACAATGTGTGTGTATGAGAGAGAGAGAGAGAGAGAGAGAGAGAGAGAGAGAGAGAGAGAGAGAGAGAGAGAGAGAGCAATACCCTAAACTCGGAAATGGTCATTCCGAAATTATTTAATTCCAAGTAGAGGAAGTCTGTAACCTTTAACCTTTTTGCCGTGTCAGACTTTTTTGGTCGGTGTGTCCAAAAATTGGACATGCAGAAGACAATACAGGGGAAGGCATTGTTGCCACAGTGGGTTGAACTAGACATCACAGGGAAAGGCATTGTTCCCACAGTGTGCTGAAATTCCTCAGTTTTAACGGTCGTCCTTTCACCGTTTATCGTCCCTTCCTCCTTTCCACCCCTCCCCCCTTTCCTCCCCCTTCTTCCGCCCCCCCCCCCCCTCCCCCCCCCCCCCCCCCCCCTCCTCCCTGCTCTGCCCCATCCGGTGTATGTGGTGCACGATATGCATAATAGTGTTCATGTGCATGTAGTATGCTTCATTCTTTTGCATTGCTATGGACTTTGGAGAGAGAGAGAGAGAGAGAGGGGGGGGGGGGAGAAAACGGGTGGGGGGGGGGTGATGAAAGAAAGAAGCACCATTGCGTAGAGTAACTGACTGCATTGCGATATCAGACAGCAACTCTTTGGCAAGATGCATGATTGTTAAAAAAAAAAAAAAAAAAAAAAAAGTGCTAGAACGGAAGACACACTTTGACGACACTGTGTAATGTGACACAGCGTGTTGCAACGACATAATAAAGTAGCATTGGTTTTTGTTTAATGAGTTGCTTAATGTGTGTATGGTTGTGTGTGGTATTCTAAGTGTGTAATGAAATGATTATGTGTGTGTGTGTGTGTGTGCCGCGCGCGCGCGCGTGAGTGCGTGAGTGCGTGCGTGCGCGCGCGTGTGTGTGTGTGTGTGTGTGTGTGTGTGTGTGTGTGTGTGTGTGTGTGCGTGCGTGAGTGCGTGCGTGCATGTGCATGTATGTGTGTGTGCGTGTGCATGTTAGTTCCTGCTGGTTTTGTGTGGCTGAATTACTCGTTAAAACGGCTATTCCATTAGTTCCCCAGCATGACTGTATATCATATGTTGCTGAGGGGCTGAAAACCGTGTAAAGCAAACATCAGAGGCTTTACTAACAGCCACACAGTTCACACGACACGTGACAGCTGTTTCTCTGTCCTGCCCGTCGTCACAGTGAATGTGGACAACTTTAAATGACAGGATTAAACAGAGTGACACAGACAGCAGCAAATGTGCTGAAACAACAGTCGCTGTCTCGTTCTCTGTCTGACTGTCTCTGTCTCTCTGTCTCTGTCTCTGTCTCTCTCTCTCTCTTTGTGTCTCTGTCTCTGTTTCTCTGCCTCTGTCTCTCACTGTCTCCCTCTCTGTCTCTGTCTCTGTCTGTCTCTCTGCCTCTCTCTCTCTCTGTCTCTGTTTCTCTGCCTCTGTCTCTCGCTGTCTCCCTCTCTGTCTGTCTCTGTCTGTCTGTCTGTCTCTGTCTGTCTGTCTGTCTCTTTCCCCCGAGGCACAGGTGGTGGTTTAGTTACGTTTGGTTACTTCCAACACTCCCGGTACAGAAATAAACAGGCCCTGTATCATGTACAAATAGGCAGACTGGTAATTGTGCTTCAAGGTAACACTTTTTTCCCCTCTCTGTTCCAGAGTAATCGGAAAGCGCGCACAAATCATTTCCTCGCCCTCAAATTGCGTTAAAAAAAAAAAATGAAAAAAAAAAAAAAAAAGGCGCGCGCGCGGTTTTCAGTATCCAGTATGATGAACACGCGCGTATCACTGTCCAAATGAACGCAGCTTTCTTGGATCAGTCTGTCCGGCGCTTTTTCTATCTTTGCTGGAGACAGATACTGCTCTGTAGGCTAGGCCTACGTGGGAGCGGTGCCAGAGTGGCCTCCTCGGCCCGGCAACGTTCACAGCACATTCCGTGACAGCAAGCATGAAAGGAAGGAAAGTAAAGAACAGGAAGACTGAATAATTCAGCACGACTGGTCGTTGGCACAAAGGGTCGTTGACACACCAAGGGACGGAACCCCGTTCTTCGTTCTTTTTTTTTTTTTTTTTTTTTTTTTTTTTTTTTTTTTTTAAATATACTGGAAGCGGGCCCAATATTGAACAGTCTTAGGTCTTTGTATGAAACGCCGAGAACACTTGAAAGTCCACCAGAGAATGCCCGTTGGTGACAGAACATACAGACCTGTACGGTACGCGAGAGGTATGCTTGCTAATTGGGAGAAAAGAAAAGAGAGAGAAAAAAAAAAGAGGGGGAAAAAAGAGGAGCATGGAGGCTCCAACTTTTTTTTTTTTTAATAAGGTAAAAAAAAATGTTTAAAGTATTTTCTAACATGGAAAAAAATAGGTTGAAGAACAAAAAAAAAAGAAAAAAAAAAAAAAGAAAAAAACCCAGACATAAAAACATGAACTAAAAACAAACAAGCAAAAGTCTTAGGTACACGTATATCGGTCAAAGCAAGAGCACAGGTACACGTATATTGGTCAAAGCAAGAGCACGCATACTGGACAGTCGTACGCGCGGATTTCGGATAAGCTAATAGTGCGCTTTTTGTTGTTGTTGTTGATCTTTTTGAATTCCTTGTGTGCAAGTTGCTAAAAGCCAACATGTGCCCATAGCGTTTGCAGGCATGTTTGCAAAGCTCTCATTTATATGCCATTCATGACTGCAGATATAGATTAACCGTCTGACAGTGTGTAGACTAAGTGTGTTGTACTGTGACCAACGAACATTTATTTGCCAGGCTCATGCAGCGTCTTCGTTTGTGTAGTGTCTCTATGGAGCATAGAAACTTGCTGCATTTTGAAAGCCCTTGGGGATGCTGGGAAGTAGAGGGGGGAGGGGTTCTTTTTGAAATGAATTATCTCCCCGTCATTTCGAAATTCTGTGCCAGACTTGGTTGGCTTGTTTGAATGTTCGTGTATGTTTGTTTGTGTGTTTGGTTTCGTCACTCTCTTTGATTTTGCTGTTGCCATGCCATTCCAGTGGCATTACCTTCCCCCCCCCCCCCCCCCCCAGTCGCTCATTCCGGCTCCCCGTCCACAGCCACGCCCCGGCTTGTCTCTCCCAAGCAGCAACAGCAGCAGCAGCGGCACCGGCAGCCTATAGGGAGTGTCAGTGTCAGTCGTCATGAGCCAACCCACCGGAGGAGACGCTGCACTGCTGCCCGGACACTTCCGTGGTGTTCAGTGGTGCTTGTTCTAATCCCAAGTTCACAGGACACCCACCACCTGCTAACCCCCCCCCCCCACCCCCACCCCCCCCCCCATACTGACGGACAGTGACCGCTTTAGTCGTGGAGCCCGCGTAAGTGAGCGTCCTCCTCCTCCTGCCCCGCCCCTCACCCCCAGAGGGCGCCACCCACGTCCGTCCAACGACAGTCCGCCATGAGTTGCCGATGCTGACGACGTGAAATGATTCCGTTCTCATCCCCCCCCCCCCCCCCCCACTTCCCCCTTTCCAGGCACCTCCTCCCTCTTCTTGTTTTGTTGTTATTATTATCCATTGTCATTTTGCCTCTGCGGCCCTTTCTAGAGGTCTTGTTCTGGAAAGTCAACATGTCCCCCTCCCCCCTCCCCCCCCCCTTCTTTTTAGAATTCATAACGTAGTTTAAAAAAAAAATTATGTATTATTTTTTTATATATATATATATAATTAGATGACTAGATAGTGACATTGTGAACACTGTGTCCAGAGTGGACTTCGGCGGACCGTTTGGCGGCGTCTTCAGCCCTCGAGTGTTCGATTCTATACCTCGATATGTTTTGACATATGTTCTTTTTTTTTCTGTTACTCATGTTTATTTTACTCAAGATGAATAAAAACAAGAAGAATTTCAGGACAGTAAGAAAAACGACCAGGGAAAAAGAAAATAGAGGGAAGAAAAAAAAATTGAAAAGGAGGAGAGCAAAAAAAAAGAAAAAAAAAAGAAAAAAGACAGGGCGGGGTGGGTGGTGGGGGTGGGAGGTGTTGGACAGAGTAAAAGGAAGGGGAGGGGAAGTAAGCGTTGGAGCACTAAAAGCACTGGGTTGGCAATGGAGGGCTATGCTGTCACTCTTCAACGTGGGAATGAGTGTGAGGGGAGGAACAGAGTGAGGGATTAGGGTGTCGGAATTATGAGTGTGTGTTGGTGGGGGGGGGGGGGGGAGTGGGGGCAGGGGTGTTTGTGCGTGGGAGTGGTGGCGAAGGGGGGGGGGGGGGACCTTGGAGACAGTCTAGTCCTTGGAGAGGTAGATAGGGAGGGAAGTGTGAGTCAGCCTCCTTCATCTCACCCCCCCCCCACCCCACCCCCTGCAAGGAAACAATAGGCGTTGTTCATTTCCATGTAACCCAATCGCTCATTGTCTGGAGTCGCCGTGTCTTGTCTGTCTGTCTGTTTCTGTCCGTGTGTCTGTGTCTGTCTGTCTGTCTGTTTCTGTCTGTCTCCGTCTTTCTTTTTCTCTGTCTGTCTGTCTGCCTGCTTAATTCTCTCTCTCTCTCTCTCTCTCTCTCTCTCTCTCTCTTCTCCTCTCTCTCCCTCTCCCCCGCTCTCGCTGTCTCCCGCACCTTTCTTTCTCTTTCTCCCCCTACCCTCATCTCTCTCCCCTTGTCCTCCCCCCCACCCCTGCCCCCTCCTCTCACCTGCACACACATTGCGCTGTTTTGGTTCCGGTACTTCTTGTTCGTAAGGGAAAAAGAAAACAAATGACCTAACGACCTGGTACTCCTCGCTGACATTCCATCTGGCGCGGTCACGACACCCACCACCCCTCAGCCCCCCCCACCCTCCCACCACTCCTTTCTCCCACCCCTTTCTCTCCTGTTCCCACCCCCAACCTCAACCCCTACCCTCCAGACCCTTTCTCCCTTTCCTACGTACTTACCCCCTCGAGAGACAACCACCTGCTTAATGTGTTTCTGTGATGTCATGGCCGATAGTCGTTGCTGTCTGTCCACCTGGAATAAAAACAAGGCAAGGTTCCCCCCCCCCCTCTCCCTACCCCCCCCCCCCCCCCCCCCCCCACCCCTTCACCCCTTCCCCGTCAGTCCACTCTACACCTTTCACAATCTCCTCCTCCCCTCCCCTCTCCTCCCCTCCTCTCCGCCCTTCCTTCCTCCTTTTTCCAGTAGAACAGTTGATGTCAGGTGCGCACCAGTCATTTGCGCCCTCCTCAGATTGCACCCTCAACCTCCTCCCCCCACACCTGCCTTCCCCCCCCCCCCCCCCCCCCCCTAACTGCAAAGCGAACGCTTTCGGAGTCTACGTACATACACACTACGTACGCGCATCCAATTACCGTGCTTTTTACTACTGTGTCAATATGCGTGCGCGTTTCACAGTCTAGCGATTGCGTGCTTTCACTGTCCAATATGCGCGGCGTATGAATGTCCAATAATTGCGCGCTTTCCTGTCCAATATGCGTGCGTATTACTGTCGAATAACTGTGCACTTTCACTGTCCAATATCCGCGTGTATTACTGTCGAATAACTGTGCACTTTCACTGTCCAATACCCGCGCGTATTACTGTCGAATAACTGTACCTTCACTGTCCAAAATCCGCGCGTATCACTGTCGAATAACTTTGTATTTTCACTTTCCAGTATACGCGCGTATTGCTTTCAGTGTCCAGAATGCGCACGGGTCTCTGTCGAGTAACTGCAAGCCTTGGACATTGGCAATAAATCTTTGTCCCAACGAATCGTTGACCTTGAAGTTTTTATTTTATTATTATACTTTTAAAGGTTCATGGTCGAAGACGCATGGAACACACTCTCAATGAACGCCCCCCCCCCCCCTCCCCCCCGTCTGCTACCATTTGGAACAACCGATTCGCGCGCAGACTGGATAGCTGTACCCGCGCCTTGTAGTAGTCAGTCAGGGTACGTGTACGCATATAATGGATAGCACGCGCGCGACTTGGACAAGCTAAGTGTACACTTCTCTTTCTTTCTTTCTTTCTTTCCTTTTTTGTTTCTTTCCTTCCTTCTTTCTTTCTTTCTTTTTCTCTTCTTTTCCTTTTTTCTTTCTTTTCTTCTTTCTTTCTTTCTTTTTTCATCCTACATTTCATCCATTTTTTTTTTTTTTTATCCTTTTCTTTAAAGGTATGCGCCCAAGGTGTCAAAAGCCAAAAGGTGCACTTGTCTTGGACAGCTTTCTCCAGGTTCCCTCTCGGCTCCCCCCCCTGCCCCCACCCCCCCACCCCCACCCCCTCCCCCATCAGGGACGGCTTTGTTCAGGACTCGCTCGGCTGCTCCTGAGGAACGCACCATGCATAGTCAGGAGCCTAAGTCCTGAGTCCACCCAGCGCGAAAGCCTCGGTCTGTCGGACACGCCTTAGAAGTCCAAGCATTGCAATCTTTGCGCCACCCTGCACACCCACTCACCCACCCACCCACCGACCCCGTACATTGCGTAGGTCAGTGGCCCTCTTCACCCTGTCTGGGGGCAGCCAGTCCGGCCAGAAGGTGGAGGTTGAAGACGTGGAGATGTGTCTGATGTCAGTCTAGCCATGAAGGATCAGCCGGGCAGCAGGTTCAGCCTGTGGGGAACGGGCACCTGATTCATGGCCAGGGAAGCTACTTCAGGCGGCGGAAAAAGAGGGATGGCGGTCTGGCCTTTCGTGAAACGGTTAAACCCTTGACACGGTGAATATCTGCATCAGGCGGTAGAACTTTAAAACTTTGTACCTTGGAAGTAAAGGTGCATGTACGTCGTGATTTGCTGCAGTCTGCGAGCTTAAGGAAGGAGTGCCATCAGTCATGATGACGACGACGACGACGACGACGACGATGATGAGAAGGTGGATGAGGAGGATGAGGATAATAATGATGAATATTTGTCTTGGTAAAATTATTTCTAATGAACGCGTTTGGGATATTATTTTACACAGTAAAGGCAGCAGTATTGTCACATATGTTCTGTCCCCCCTCCCCACTTCCGTCCCTTCAGCCCCCCCCCCCCCCAACTCTACTTCTACACCTGCACCTAACCCCATACTTACATTCTCAGCCAGGAACTCAATTCTAAACACAGGTATTCGCTCATTATATATAGAGTTTTAATGTAAAATAGTTTGATTTTATAATGCACGGCAAAATTACCAACGGTTTTTTTTTTGTTTTATCTTATTTCATTTCATTTTATTTGCGCTTGTGTGTGTGTGTGTGTGTGTGTGTGTGTGTGTGTGTGTGTGTGTGTGTGTGTGTGTGCGCGCGCGCGCGCGTGCGCGTGCGTGCGTGCGGTTTAATGGCAGGTTATATTGCAGACGGGGACGATCTTACACGTTAAGATGAGCCCAGAAAAATGGCCTTATTCATGTCTGGATTCGAACTCGCAACCCCTGACCGTGAACAGGGTATTGAGCCAACCAGGTGTCCAGTTCGCGTGGACCTTTGAACCTAGACCCCAGCATCGTTCTGTTGAAAAACAGGTCATTCTGATCTCCAGACTGGTACAAACACAGCAATGAAAGGTCCCCAGTTTGGAATGTAACAGATGGACACGACAGGTTGATAGGTGTGTGATCGGTGTTTGGTATGTTCGATCTGTTGGATCGTGCTGTCGCATACATTCAGCACACGTTAGTCAAACAGACAAACAGCCTCCTCTAGTTTGAATATTTATTTCACAGATGAACCCAAGAATTGTGATACAAGAAATAACCTCTTTCTCCGATACCAGCAAACAGTTGTTGAAAGCTACTTCACTCTCTTCACTAATCTAGCTGTTATTCACATATGCGTGTGTGCACTCTGACAAAAGTCGTGTTGAAATGTCTTCTGCAAATAGGACAGCAAGAATATTCCACGGATGGCAGTTTTTGCTTGTGTTACATGTATAACAAATGTGAATAGTAATTTTTAGTTTCTGTGAAGGGTGGAGCAACGGTGGATTGGAGGGAGGGGGGAGGGGGGGGGGAGTGGCAAAAAGGACAGGACCAGAAAAAAAAAGAAAAAAAAAACGGAGAGAAAGGGAAAAAAAAACAAAGAAAGAAGAGGGTGTGAGGGGAAAACGGAATAAAAGAAAGAGAACGAGAAGGTGGACAACAGCAATCTCAGCAATAACATGGATAATAATACTATTGTCTATGCATATCGTGGACACTCCTCTTCAGCAATAAGCTTGTCGTTGTTGAGGCGCTGAAGTCGAAGTCCTCTCGTTGACATCTTTTAACGAACGAACGAATATAGACTTGTCGGATTCGAACCTTCGGTGCCAACGGCACAATGGTCGTACCACAACCCACTGCCATGTTCGTCACTTGTCTCAGCAGTGGTAGCGTCCTAGTCCTAATGGTAGTAGCCTTCACGGTCGGCTGGGCTATAAACAACTCGACAGCATCTTACATCCACATCTTCGTGAGTATGCGTAACCTCTCGGGTGAGACGATAAAGCCGAGACTCTGCCCCTACCTTGTGCGGCCCTGCACCCATTAGTACAGGTGAGAGAAGAGAGGTGTCCTGGGCAGGACGTTGAAAGCAAAACCCCACTTCGACAGGGAAACTATAGAGCATGCGCAGAAAAAGAAAAAAAAAAAAAGAAAGAAAATTATAGGTGGCGCCACGCTACTGTGGTGGACGCGCTGTTCTTGGATTATTGAGCAGCCCGGTTTTTCCACAGAGATCAACTGTGATGATGATGTTACGGTGTACGATGTAAGAAGTACGGCTACAGCACAGTGCGATGTAATGCAATGCAATGGAATAGAGCACAATACAAATCAATGCAATACAACGCAGCACAATACAATACAAAACAATGTACAACAATCAAACACAATGCAATACAATACAAACACAATGCACAACAACACAAACACAATGTAATACAATACAAACACAATGCATGCAATAAAATACAAACACAGTGCAATACAATGCAAACACAATGCAATACAGTACAAAAACAATGCAATACAATACAAACACAATGCATGTAATACAATGCAAACACAATGCAATACAATACAAACACAGATGCATGCAATACAATGCAAACACAATGCAATACAATGCAAACACAATGCAATACAATACAAACACAATGCAATACAATGCAAACACAATGCAATACAATACAAAACATGCAATACAATGCAAGCACAATGCAATACAATACAACACAATGCAAACACAATCAATACATGCAACACAATACAATAAACACAATGCATACAATGCACACAATGCAATACAATACAAACACAATGCAATACAATACAAACACAATGCATGCAAATACAATGCAAGCACAATGCAATACAATGCAAACACAATGCAATACAATACAAACACAATGCATACAATACAACACAATGCAATACATACAACAATGCATGCATCAGTACAAACACAAGCAATACAATACAAACACAACGCAATACAATACAAACACAATGCAATACAATACAAACACAATGCAATACAATACAAAACAATGCATGCAATACAGTACAAACACAACGCAATACAATACAAACACAACGCAATACAATACAAACACAATACAATACAATACAAACACAATGCAATACAATACAAACACAATGCATGCAATACAATG
>CM065738.1:38303567-38306067 GCA_033310375.1 Conus canariensis | reverse complement strand
GAAGAAACTAATCCTACAACATTGCACAAAAGTACATTCATGGAAACAGACTTGTATTCCCTTGTCGGTATGAAAAGCAACGCTTTATTATAATCATATGTAAAATAAATGACTTTGTAGTCCTGTCTTCTGAGATTAGGCGTCTGCCATAAACAATGCCTTGGACCTTCAAACGTGTCCCCCTGTCTCCTCAAACTGTCGTGTGTCTCACGAGGACTGGGGGCCACGCAACACGAACCGCAGAGGACAAAGAAAAAAGAAAAAAAGACAACTAAAGGTAGACATGGCTGAGCTGAAAGAGACAGAGAAGAGGAGGAGGAGGAGGAGGAGGAGGAGGAGGAGGAGAAGCATACGGGAGGATGGAAGGGAGGCGGAGGGTGTAATTGTGTGTGTGTGTGTGTGTGTGTGTGTGTGTGTGTGTGTGTGTGTGACTGTGTGTGTGCGTGTGTGTGTGACTGTGTGTGTGTGTGTGTGTGTGTGTGGTGTGTGTGTGTGTGTGTGTGTGTGTGTGTGTGTGTGTGTGTGTGTGTGTGTGTGTGTGCGTCTGTGTGTGTGTAAGGGAATAAGATCAAAGCAAAAAGAAAAGTTAGAGAAAAAAAAGCGTAACCACGACCAATGAGGAAGGAAAACAAAGGGGAGGATGAGTGAGGAGGGAGACAGGACTAAGGCTGAGAGAAGAGAAAAACAAAATGCTAGAAGAACAGCAAGAAAGAGTCAGCAGAGAAAACGGGGATAAGGAAGAAAGGAGAAATGGAAATGACAGAGAGAAACAGACAGACAGAGACGGAGATACGCACGCGCGCGCGCACACACACACACACACACACACACACACACACACACACACACACACACACACACACACACACATCAATTGAAGTCATTTCCTTTCATTCAATCCCCTTATCCCCATCTCTCTCTCTCTCTCTCTCTCTATCTCTCTCTCTCTCTCTCTCTCTCTCTCTCTCTCTCTCTCTATCTCTCTCTCTCTCTCTTAGTTCCAACAATAGTTTCATTATTGTTTCAGATTTCATATGAGAGTTATGTACTGGCATGAAAGAAATTGTGTGTTTTAAAAATGTTTTTTGAGCTTGTAGTTATATGTTCGATTAGTTTCTTTCTTGTTTATGAGGCCAGGATGTAAAAAAAGCTGGAAAGCTTATTCTTTAACCCTCAATAAAGATAATTTTGACTTGACTTGCCTTCACACACACACACACACACACACACACACACACACACACACACACACACACACACACACACATACACACACACACACATACAGAATCAGTCAGTCTGACTGTCTGTATCTCTTGCTTAAAGTAGAAATGATCCAAAATCGGATTTGGACCATCTCTGTCTGTCTGTCTGTCTGTCTGTCTGTCTGTCTGTCTGTCTCTCTCTCTGTCTCTCTCCCTCCCTCCCCCTCTCTCTCCCCCTCTCTCTCTCTCTCTCTCTCTCTCTCTCTCTCTCTTCTCTCTCTCTCTCTCTCTCTCTCTCATCAGCCCATCAAGGGGTTGGCTGTGTCAGCAGTTTCTTGGCTTGTTTCAAGCAACGAACAATAGATTGCAGATGGCAAGACTGGGATAGCCATATTCAAAACAGCGAACGATTTTCATTATTTAGACTGCTGAAAAGTAATTATTTAGTAGAAGCAGAAGCTTATTTGTCTCTGAACATAAATAGATTTATCAGGTCTGAATTAACAAAATTCAGGTTTGGTGTATCGGATATTGCTGTACATCGTCAACGATATAATATCCATACAGAAAAGGATTTGTTGTGTCCATTGTGTAAATCTGGTAGGGAAGATGAACTTCATTTTGTATTCCTATGTCCTGTTCTGGCAGATCTACGACAAAAACTTATTCCGTTAAAATATCATCGACGTCCAGCACTGTTCAAGTTAGTCTGTCTTTTGTCGTCAAAAAATTACAACGTTGCAAGAAACCTTGCTTTATATCTGTACAAATCATTTAAAAGAAGGAGTGATTTGACATAGGTAATTTGCATATGTTGAGAATGTTTAAATTTTTTGTGATGAAATACCTTGTTTAACTATGTTCTTTATTACTCACCCCCTTCAACTGGGGCTGTGGCCTTTCTGAATAAATTTTCGTTATCGTTATCTCATCAGCCCAGACATGTTATTTTCACATACAAGGCATTCAAACGGAGAGCTAGAGGCATGTTTCTCCTCTATGCTGGTGATATAGTTTGTACTTTGCTTCGTAGTTAGTGTTTATTGGAAGTATTGCTTACATCTGTCTTGCAATGCCGCCAAAATGCTGTCTGTGGCTTTTGTTCTTTGCCTCTTTTGCCTGCATGAGGATGATATTTCTGGTTAGCTCATACCCCTGCATGCCTGGAATTGTTTGTTGGACATGTGGGACATAGGCCCATTCTACTTCCGGTCTTCTCTCTCTCTCTCTCTCTCTCTCTCTCTCTCTCTCTCTCTCTCTCTCTCTCTCTCTCTCTCTCTCTGTGTCTTGGGCCC
>CM065738.1:38286067-38296067 GCA_033310375.1 Conus canariensis | reverse complement strand
TGTGTGTGTGTGTGTGTGTGTGTGTGTGCGTGCGTGCGTGCGTGCGTGCGTGCGTGTGTGTGTGTGTGTGTGTGTGTGTGTGTGTGTGTGTGTGTGTGTGTGAGTGAACTGTTTGACACTACAACGATACCACCAGAACGACAACACTCTAAAACGGGCGGTGACTTGTGGCGGTTGCCTGGAAACTAGCGGTATTCACACTGGCAGTGTTTGCCTTTGAACTCCACGACCTACTATTGGAACAGAGGCACTGGAGAAGCACGTGTACGTAATGAGATGAATGAGTGAGTGAGCGCTGCTTGTTTCACGTTGGAGCTATACTCGGTATTGAAAATTCAGAGGGGGGTACTTGTCAGGTTTCTGCGCTTAAATATATATGCAATTGCATCACACAAGCACTCTCTAACCTCTCTCTCTGTGTCTGTCTGTCTGTCTGTCTGTCTGTCTCTCTCAATCACACACACACACACACACACACACACACACACACACACACACCACACACACACACACACACACTCGTACACATACGCACGCGCGCGCGCGCACACACACACACACACACACACACACTCACTCACTCGCTCACTCACTCGTTCGCATACGCACGCGCGCACGCACACACGCACACACACACACACACACACACACACACACACACACTACGTACGTACACACACACACACACACACACACACACACACTCACACACACACACACACACACACACACACACACACACGCACACGTACACACACACACACACACACACACACACACACACACACACATAATTATTATATATATATATATATATATATATATATATATATATTGAGAATACGAATACGAATATTTATTCAGATTTAAGGCCATGGCCCCATACTGAAGGGGGGCATTTACACAATTATACAACGCAACTTACGCCTAAGACATTATAGATAATGATCCTTTTCAGTGCAACAATGAAAATATACATAGTAGAATGAAGTTAATGCACAACAGCACACAGTCTTTTTTGTGCTTCATAAATATACATAGCCAGATTGCAGATAATGTTTTCTTTTCTTGACGACAACAGTAATATTACCTTGAAATGAAATGGTTCAGTAAAATACTTAGGTTGAATAAGTTTGGTTCTAAGATCATGTAATACAGGACAGCACAACAAAAAATGAACTTCATCCTCTTTGGCTAAACCACATAAACGGCATATAAATTCACCTTCGGCATAGTTGTAGTATCTGAAACGATGACAAGCGATATCAGAAACACCAAATCTAAACTTTGCTAATGTGCTCATAACATAACGATTCATTTTAACATTGACATATGGCTCTAGCTCATGCGTTGTCTTAAAGAATCTGTACTGTAAGAATCTATCACTATGATCAACATGATCATGCCAGTTTTGCCATCTACAATCAATAATTCTGTCTTTAAAACATTTCAAAAATCCAGATATGTTTTGAACGCCCTGATTATCCCAAACAAACCCAAAACCATATGAATTCAAACATAGTCGCACACTAGAAGCCCATGTCTTCTTTCCATTATTATCCAAAAACATCAACATTTTGTATGCCTTAAAGGGTAACCTATCTTCATGCATTCTAGTTAACTTCAGCCAATATTTAATACATTTTACATAGGAGTTCAGGTAAATTGGATATCTTCCGAGTTCTCCATAAATCATATCGTTTGGAGTTCTCATATCAACATTTAAGAAACGCTTCAATGCATACAGGTGAACTTTCTCTATGATCATACTTTTTTCGAAAGCCCAGATTTCAGCTCCATACTGCAGAATTGGTTGAACTTGTGAGTCAAACAGCTTCGTAAAAATACTAAATGAGTTACAGTCTAGTTTGTACAAAATATGAAGAATAACTACAATTGCTCTCTTTGCACTGTTTGCGATATCTTGACAGGCATAATTAAAACTGAGTTTAGTTGTAAAGTATATTCCTAGATATTTATACGCATTCACTACAACGACTCTCTCATTTCCATAGGTCCATCTCTCAACTTTTGCCAAGTACCCACCCTTACGAAAAACAATAATGTTAGTCTTCTTCATGTTAACATGTAATTCAAGTCCTTTGGCTGCAGAGTATAAAGAATTAAGTTGACGTTGGAGACCAATTACTGTCGTGGACAATAATACAATATCATCAGCAAACAGCAAAATAAACAATTCTAAAAAATCAAAAGTTACTCCATGCCTACCATTTTCAACTATTTCCAGGGCTAGCTCGTTTATGAACAACGAAAACAACACGGGACTAGAGACACCACCCTGTTTAACACCACGAGAACACATAAAAGAATCAGATAATTTTGCTCCTGATCGTATTCTTGCTTTCACTTCACTGTACATACTTTTTACGCAACGAAATAATTTACCTTTAACTCCATTTTTTTTTTTTTTTTATCAAAATAGGCCATAAAAGTTTACAAGAGATTGAATCAAAAGCCTTTTCAAAATCAACAAAGGCAACATATAACTTCTGATTATTTACAAACTGTTTTTGCACGGCAGCTAGTAGCGTAAATATATGGTCAATTGTTGAGTAACCTTTTTTAAACCCAGCTTGATGTTCCCCAGTTATATCATTCAAGCGTACCCATTCACATGACCTACTATTAATAACAGAACTATACAACTTACTACAAATATTACTCAAAGAAATATATATATATATATATATATATATATATATATATATATTGAGAGAGAGAGAGAGAGAGAGAGAGAGAGAGAGAGAGAGAGTCATATCATCGTCATTGTTCCGTATTAGGTTTCGCTTAGGTATGAAGTCCACGCCCACCCTTGGCAGATATGACTGACCGTGATAACCACGCCCGAGGAATGTCGGAGGGATGTTGAGAAGGGGTGGGGTGGGGGGGGGGGGTGAGGTTAGGAGAAGGGAAACTATTTGACGTTATGTGACACCACCCAAACAACAACAACGACAACAACACGTAAATATGGCCGCAGGGAAAATGACATTTTTATGTTGAGCGCGAGTGGAATTCCAAAGGGCAACATCTCAGTGCATTATCTGGTAATTGTCAATGCTCTAGCTATATTACATCCACAGCGACACACACACACACACACACACACACACACACACACACACACACACACACACACACACACACACACATATGCAAAACACATACATACAGAGACAGACAGCCAGACAGGCAAACACGCACACACACATACACATAGGCAAAACACATATACACAGACACAGACACAGACACAGACACACACACACACACACACACACACACACACACACACACACACTCAGTGGAACTAGTCACAAAGCAGTGAAACATGCATACTGTTTTCATGCTATGCAAACGATTTACTTTAATATCCGCAGCAAGCCGCGGTATACACACACACACACACACACACACACACACACACACACACACAATATATATATATATATATATTATATGTATATACAGGGAGTCACGTCTACCTAACCTGTCTCTACCCGAATACAAATAGACAAACAACTACAACAACAAACACCGTTTGCGCGGGTGTTGGAAAGGGTGCTGTTTCCCCGTCTCGCCCCCCTCCCCCTCCCCACGTCCGTCTCTATCAGTGAGATGATCTGATAACCACTACATTTGTGCTGATCAAGACGCTTTTGTGTTGTCTTGTTTTCTTTGAGGACAGTGGCTGTGTCAGAAACATGACACATGCAGGCCAATCACGCCGGCTACACTGTCACGTGTTTGAAAATAAAGCAAACAAACCACACACACGCTCACACGCGCTCGCGCTCGCGCGCGCACGCACACTCACGCAGATTCACACACACACACACACATGTGCACGTACACACGCACGCGCAACACACACATACGCGCGCGCACGCGTTGTCGCATACACACAGGCACAGACACAGACACGCGCGTGCGCGCGCGCGCGCGCGCGCACACACACACACACACACACACACACACCACACACACACACACACACACACACACACACACACACACACACACACACACACACACACACACACACACACACACACACAGAGGACGTGTTCTGACTGTCTGGTAATACAGGACACTCACGCACTCCCTGACAGCTGTGTTTGCCATTATGTCTTGTCAGCTCCCCCTCCCCCCCCCTTCCCCCTGCCCCCCCCCTCCCTCTCTCCCCCACCCCGCACCTTCTCTTCCTCACCGCCTTCTCCCTCTCCCCTTCCCCCCCCCACACCTCCCCACCGCCTTCCCTGTCCCCTCCCTCCTCTCCCTCTGCCCCACCCGCCCTGTTCCCTTCCCCACCCCACCCCTCTCTCTCTCTCTCTCTCCGCCGGTGATTGTAATGAATTAATCATCTTTATCGATTAATTATGAACTCTGTTATATACCCACCGCTCATCTCTCCCCTACACCCACAACCATACCTTCTACGCCTTCCATCTCCCTCCCCCACCCCTCCTCCTCCCCATCCTACCACCCCTTCAAAGGTGAACGTGAAGTATGATCATCTTTTTTTTTCTTTCTCTCTGTTCGGTTTTTTTTTTTTTTTTTTTTTTTCGCTTTTACGGACAGGTATTTGATTGGCTAGGCTAAAAAAAAAAAAAATGAAATTGTGGAATCGTTTGCCAGTTTATAGCCCAATAAAAGTAATGAAATGTACGTGTGAACTGCCGGGAAGAAAAATATTAACGAAGATACATTGGTTTGGTATATGGGGTGTTAGTCCTCAACATAATGCGCTAGGATCCATCGGCGTTTATGCTCTCTCTCTCTCTCTCTCTCTCTCTCTCTCTGTATGTGTGTGTGTGTGTGTGTGTGTGTGTGTGTGTGTGTGTGTGTGTGTGTGCGTGTGTGTGTGTGCCTGTGTTTGTGTGTGTGTGTGTGTGCGTGCGTGCGCGCGCGCGCGTGTGCGCATACATGTTTGTTATGAAGCAAATTAGCCGGACGGGAAAACAGACACAGGCAAACGAGTTCCCTCGTCACTATGAGGAAGACGACTCAGCCTTAGATTGAAGATCCTGGGTGGAGAGGCGGAGGGAGAGGGTGGGGTGAGGGGTACGGGTGGGGGGTAAGGGACGTGGTGGAGAAGCTGGCATTAAGGTGTGGGCATGAAACTTTTGTCTGCTTATCAGAACTGGCCAAGCAGTTCTGTCTCGTGAACGGAATCACTGGTGGTTACGCCCTGTGCACGGTCGCCTTTCGTCCCCTTGGTGAGCGTCATCGGTGGAAAGCCGCCTGCTTGTCTTAGTTCACCTCATGGTGTTTGTAAAGGGAGAAGACCGCGCAGCCGGCAAAGGGCAACACAGAGAAATGAGAGAATAGTGCTTTAAACACATGTCAGTATAAAAAAAAAATAAGGCGTAAAGAATCATCAGTAATATCTCTCCCTCACCCTCTCTTCCTTCCTCTCTTTCTCTTTGTCTCTGTCTCTGTCTCTCTCTCTGTCTGTCTCTCTCTCTCTGATCGAATAAATATTTTCTGAGTTCTCCTCTCTCTCTCTCTCTCTCTCTCTCTCTCCACACACACACACACACACACACACACACACACACACACACACACACACACACACACACGTACACACATATACAATTACACACACACACATACACTCACACACACACACACACACACACACACACACACACACACACACACACACCACACTCACACGACACACGTACACACACACACACACACACACACACACACACACACACACACACACACACACACACAGCCCCTTCCCTGTCGTAAGCCATGTCCGTCAGTATGAGTCTCAGCGTTGTTGGCAACGACTGACGATCCTCCCAAGCTAGAACATTCTATCTGAATTATATACAACACGCTCAATCTCTTGATTCAAAACCTGTTGGGATCAATACGAATGATACTGTGACCAGCAGCAAAGATGAACCTAATCCGTCACCGTGTTGACGATGCTGTGACGAGTCATCACACACATACGCCAATGCCTTACGAGATTATAAGTCAATGTAGTAATTGGTTGTTATCATATATGCATGCCCCGAAACTTGCTCTAAAATTGTACATAGTGTTTTAAAGGGAGGCAAGACCAACAACGGTTTGCCGTGCTCTTTCAGACAGAGTTAGTGCGCCTGGTTTCGTGAAGTGAATTATTTGCGTTAAGACATCATGCCTGCCTCGTGGTACCTCAAGTTTGATCATAAAAATTCTTTTAAATGAAATTCGTCGTCTATGATACCCCCCCCCTGCACCCCCCCCCCCCCCCCCCCCTGGAATGAGGTACATTCAAACGAAAAGTGAAGTTGCTTTTTTTTAAAGTGCGTACATGTATAGTTTAAATGACGTTCCTTGTGATAACGGGGCTAGTGTGTTGTGAATTACCTGTGAATGTTGAACAGTAACTTTAAACACACTTACAAACATAACATCTCTCTTTCTCCATTTCTTTCTTCGTGTGATTGTCTGTCTGTCTGTCTGTCTTTTTCTCTCACACACAAATTACACACACACACACACACACACACACACACACACACACACACACACACACACACACACACACACACGCACACACAGGCGCGCGCGCACACACACATACACACACCCAGAGAACCCATGGTCATCTCGGGAGCCATTAGAACGACCGGTCAAGCTGCGTTAAGAGCGCCATAAAAATGTCCCCACCATACAACTCACCTGGTCCCTCCCCTGCCCCCCCTCCCCTCCCCAAACACACCTCACCAACCCTCTCCACCACCACCATACGGCCCCCTCCCTCCTGTTCCCCTTCCACACTCCCTCCCCCTCCCGTAACTCTCACGCCCTAACAATTGATCCAGTGTTCTCCCGCCCCCTCTCTGGAGGTCAATAGGGGAACTAGGACCTTCCGCACGAAGGGCTATGGGAGACTTTCGGGTTCAATTCTTCCCCGCTCTACGCCCACCCCTCCCACGTATCCCCCTCCTACCTACCCCCCTTCCGCGGCTTCGGAATCCTGCCCAACTACACGCACACAGACAGACAGACTCACACACACACACACACACACACACACACACACACACACACACACACACACACACGCACACACCACACACACACACACACACACACACACACACACAACACACACACACACACAACACACACACACACACACACACACACACACACACACACACACACACACACACGCACACACACATACGCGCGCGCTCACGCACACAATTGCCTTTTTCGCCGCTTGTCTAAACTCGTTCTTTTTGGTAGCTCAGTGTGGTACTAGATAACTCCATACACTCTCACTCCACCCTTCCCCTGTATCTTACCTAGACGGGTTTTTTCCCATGAGCCATAGCGCTCAGATCAGATGGATATTAACGTGCATGTGTCGTGAAACCCGAAGACGGAACGCGGCGACCTTACGTAGTGGGATTCGAAACGGTCCTAATCACATGAATGGCGAACGTCGGAGTCTTTGGCGGAAAAACGAATAAGAACACAGACACACAGACACACACACACACAGACACATACACACACACACACACACACACACACACACACACATACACACACACGCACACACACACCACACACACACAGAGTCACACACACACAACACAACACACACACACACACACACACACACACGAATCGAACCGAACCTAAAACCTTCCACGAACTCGCTGCTGTTTGCACACGTCTCTAAGTTATATGGCTCAGTGGTCTGAGCGTGGAGTTTACACCCTTCGTGTCAAAGGTTTGGCGATCGGACCAACCCCTCATGGCTGCGTGTATGTCACGATGAAGTGCTCCGAAAAAAAAGAACTCACAACCCCACACACACACACACACCCCGCACCACGCACGCACGCACGCACGCACGCACGCACGCACGCACGCACGCACGCACACACACACACACACACACACACACGTTTTGGTTTACATGATGAAATGAAAAATATTCATGAAAAGTTAAGTAAGTACGATCAAAACATTTATCGTAGACGACAGATAAGTTCCTTGATCTGTAGATGGAAACTGGATTGCTTTAAAACAAAGTATGTCAAAAATATACATTGTATATGTTGGTCATAGCATATCAACTGGTCACATTCTTTTGTGTAACTTAATGAAAAAATTCATTCCAAATACGTCTGTACAGCCTATTCAAAATGTTTTCCTGTCACCAAGTGAAACATATCTTTTCTTTTTACACTTAGCTAAAAGTCCAACTGGTAAATACTTATAATAGACAGCAGTCAGTAGTGAGATGAGACAGAAGAGTTACATGGGTTTTTTTTTCTTAATCTTTGATTAAGTGGATTTTCTATTTTGTGTTATAAGCTACACACAAAAAGTTAAGGAGCACTTTCACAAACATTCATAACTGTCAAAATAAGAAAGTCAATGTGTTGAAGTTTGGCCAACATTTAATTCCATTCTTTAGTGATAACGATACACAATTGCCTTCAATCTCGAGCAATCGTTTGGTGTGTACATTTGATTAAAGTGGGTACGTATCCAAATTTGATTTCCCAAAGTCATTGAAATCACAAGACAGGGCATACTGATGCTCCCAAAAGCTCAGTAATGCGTGTAACCACCATGGCTGTTCTGACACTCGACGCAGCGAGTCCTCATCGAGTTGACCAGGTTGGTGAAGATCCTCTGTGGAAGCGCCTGCCACTCAGCCTGCAGCATCTGGTAGAGGTGTTGGGCATCCCTGGGAGGGGGGTGGCTCCTCACTTTGCGATCCAGCTCATCCCAGAGGTTCTCAATCGGGTTGAGATCGGGACTGCATGCTGGCCACTCCATTCTGTTGACTCCAGACTGCTGCAGGAAGTCGTTGACCACCCTTGCCCTGTGGGGGCGAGCATTGTCATCCTGGTAGACAACCCTCGGTCCTATCTGCTGCAGTGTAGGCACAGCCAGCGGTCGAAGGATCTCATCCCGGTATCGGATGCCAGTCAGGTTACCCTGTACATGATACAAGGGTGTTCTGTGGTGAAGGCTGAAGGCCCCCCAGGCCATTACAGAACCTCCACCAAAGGCCACCTTTTCTTGGACAGTGGCGTCAGTAAAGCGTTGCCCTGGGCGCCTCCAGACCCTCAGTCGGCCGTCGTTGTGGTGAAGCGTGATTCATCACTGAACAGGACCTGGGACCATTGCTGACGTGTCCACCTCACGTGACGTGCGCAGAAGGCGCAGCGTGCTGCCCTATGGGCTGGAGTTAAGCGTGGCCGTACTGCTGGGCGACGAGAACGGAGATTAAACCCATGTAGGCGGTTCCGTATGGTCTGCTGGCTGATATTGATGTTAGTAGCCACCCTGAACTGCCTTTGAATTATGCTGGAAGAGGCTGTTCTTGTCTGCATTTCTGTCGTCAATGAGACGATCGTCACGTGGGGTTGTCTTCTTCGGTCGACCAGATCTGTGTCTTTCATGGACAATCCCAGTGGCTGTGAAGCGTTGAATCAGTCGGACAATGACCGAGATGGACACATGAAGTCGCCTGGCCACTTCTCGCTTGGGAACACCATCTTGGAACCATGCAACAGCTCGTCCCCTATCCAACTCGCTTAATTTTCGTCGTGGAGGCATTGTCAGATCAGGCGTACTACTAGTGGAATGTCTTCTTATATAGCCAAGCGAGCGACAGCATCTCACACATAAACGGCAGTGCTTGCACGTGCATAATGGTTTTTCCATCTGGCAAGTGCAATGTGTTCAGGCAGAACGGTCCAAAACAAGGTCATTTTTCGCAAGTTTCCGCTTTTCCGTTTGCGGCCCAGCTCAGTAGTAGAGAATCCCGTGCAATTTTCGCACTAACACAACATCGCCCACTTACAGCTGAACAAGAATTCATGACAATATGGCTGGACTAAGAAATAAATAACAGTAGCGAACTGAGTTTATTACGCACCTGTTTTCACATACCGATCCTTAACTTTTTGTGCGTAGTATAGTTGTAGAT
>CM065738.1:38276067-38283567 GCA_033310375.1 Conus canariensis | reverse complement strand
GAGGGCCGCCACCACCGCGTCCGTCTAACGAAAGTCGCTCAGAATTTACCGACACCGGTGACCCCGACAGAGCAGAACCAAGGGCTTGGACGTGGAGAAAATATCGAAACTGTGGAAGCCACGAGAGAAGGACATGAAGGGCCACAAAAATGAGACGTTTCTCCGTGGTAATCGATGAGGATGAGGATGATGTAGATGATGCCACTGATCTCCATTCTGGTCCTAGACTGAATGCCAGGGCTTTATTCCAAGCTTACGTTTATGATATCTCCAGGAGTCGACCAGGCCCGAGAGATCCAGACACCTGCAGTATTGCTCAGGAAATGTGAACAACCCCTCTCAGAGACGCATCCGTTTAGTGGATGGAACTCGACTGTGTGGTCACAGTCCTCCCAGGTGAGCTCATAGCAAACTCAACTCAGGGCAGTAGCCGGTTGGGGCAGAAAAATCCTACCAAATAAGCGGCTGTGATGAGAATCAAACCCACAACCTCCCAGCCTGGAGTCCGCGACGCTAACTCCTTCGCCACGGCGGCTGGTATCAGCAATCTCTTGGCAGTCATTATCATGATCAAGAATACAGTGGTGGTTCTTATTGTCAATATCAATACTAATGCCACACGTCGTCACCATCATGATCATCATCATCATTATTTCTTTGTTCATTATTCTTATGACTGCCATCAGTATTAACTTTACACATTATCGGCATCATCACTATTATACTTTTACTGTTGTTGTTGTTGTTGTGATGATGACAACGATGATGATCATTACCACATCATCATTACCACCATCTCCAACATTATTACAATCATCCTTTTCATTGTCATTATAATCATCATCATTACAATGATCATAGTAATTATTGGTAATAATATCATCGTGATCATGATCATGATCACCATTATTTTACTATTTGTATCATTATTATTATTATCAGTAGTAGTAGTAGTAGTAGTAGTAGTAGTAGTAGTATCATCATCATCATCATCATCATTACTTTTATTATTATCGTTATTATCATCATTATTACAACCAGTATCATTATCATCATCATCATTATCATCATCATCATCATTACTCTTATTATTATCGTTATTATCATCATTATTACAACCATTATCATTATCGTCGTCATCATCATCATCATCATCATCATCATCATTATGATTATTATCATCGTTATTACAATAATAACGATAGATCTCCTGTTTCTTCTGCTGCTCGCCATGATTGAAACGTGGCCTGTCTGTGTCTCGTCGTGCAGGAGATTTTTGAGGACTTGGACGATGACGGGGACAAGAAAGTGACTTGGGCCGAGTTCTCTGACGTTTGCTGCAAGAAAGATCCCAAAAGCGTGCAGTGAGTACACATAGACACACAGACATACATACACAGAGACACAGACACTGACACAGACAGACAGACAGAAACACACACACACACACACACACACACACACACACACACACACACACACACACAAAGCACAGCACGCAGGCACGCGCGCGCGCGCGCGCGCACACACACACACACACACCACACACACACACACACACACACACACACAACACACACAGCGCGTAGGCACGGACACGCACGCAGGAACACCACACACACACACACACACACACACACACACACACACACACACACACACACACACACACACACACTCACTCAAACACACGCAAGCACGCACACACACACACACACACACACACACACACACACACACACACACACACACACACATAAACGCACACACACGCGCACGCACACACATACACAGTCACGCACACACACACACACACACACAACACAACACACACACACACACACACACAACACACACACACACACACTATACAAGAAACAATAGCTACATATGCTTCTGATTTGATTAAATGTTCAAAAATAGATATTGAAGAAGTGGCTAAAAAACCATCTTCTTCATCTATTCCATCATGGGAGATACCAAAACCTATGCTTGATACTGGTTATTCTGATATCAAAAAAGGGTAAATATTAATATCATCACAAATTTAGCAAAATCACATGTATACGAAAGATATCAACATCATTTTCAGGTGTTTACTGATGGTTCCGTTTTAGATGATGGAAATGTTGGTGCAGCATTTGTTATTCCTTCACTTAAAACTCAAAGATCGTTCTTTCTGGGTAGCAATTTATCTATATTCACAGCTGAATTAGTAGCTATAATGATGGCAATGGAATTTCTGACAGATTTTCCCATTAACATCGCTCAGATAGTTTTCTTTGTAGATTCAAAATCAATCCTACTTGCCCTTGACTCCTCTAATATATCGACACGACCCGACCTTGTGTTTGAAATTAAATATCTTTTATACTGTCTGGTGTCTAAAGGCATTATTATAGAATTTTGCTGGATTCCTTCGCATACTGGTATACTTGGAAATGAACTGGCTGATAGGGCTGCGAAAAAAGGTGCTAAAAAAGCAGGGTCATTTTCTGAGTTGAAAATAAAACCGTCAGTTGTAGAATGTTATCGTACCCTTGAATCGACTGCACGGAAGAGAGCTCATACAAATGTTGATACGTCTACTGAGATTTCATCCAACCAATGGGAAGCTTTTCCAATAGACCTTGTATAAAGAAAAATGCCTGATCTTCCAGTTTATTATTCCAGACAAATATCTTCCCGTATAATTCGATTAAAGCTAAATGCTTTGAAAACAAAGTTTAGTAAGAATACTAACTGTATTTGTGGTAAAGAGATAACACTGAACCACATTTTGTTCAACTGTCACAAGTTGTCTACTTTCTTACCAACATCAGTACGATCCAATACTTTTTCTGAAAACAAACTTGCAAGATCTACTTTCGAATCATTCTCTGCTGATCGAAATTGCTGAATACTTAATACATAGTCCGATTGGGGTTTTTATTTAGATAGTTTTGAGCTAACTCATTTTGTTTAAGATAGTGAAGGATTTGTGTTTTCTTGCTATATGTTAGTTTTTTTCCCCACTAATTGTTGTATTTAAGATTATTGATATATTTATTGTTCAGTGTAGACACATATACAGAGACATACACGTACGCACTCACACACAAAGGCCTACATTCATGCTTACACAACGCACAGGCTTATTCATTTAATCAGTCAGTCAGTCAGTCACTCTCTTCTTTTATTCACGTCTAATATCACTCAAAGTGAACAGATGTTAAACAGAAATACGAACGAATGAACACACACACACTACTACTACTACTACTACTACTACTTACTACTACTACTACTACTACTGCTGTTTAAAGAACCGTCTTCAAAGATGGTCATCCAGATGTAATTGGTCAACGTTTACAAGACATCAGTGCATTTCATCGTATATAATTATATACACAATGGGGGAAAAGTGTTTTATACATTTTCTTCCTCTTTCTTTTTATTTGACTTCTCTATCCATTCACTTTTTTGTGCTGGACAGATGGATGTGCGTTTGTCTTCTAACCAGGAATTTGATTTAATGTCTGTTGTCTGCCTGATTTCCCCCATTTTACCTGGAGTTACAGGCGGGTGATTGCTCATGTTAGAGCTACCCATGCCAACTGAATACTGCTGCTACTACTAGTGTTGCTGCTGCTGCTGCTACTACTACCACTGCTGCTGCTGCTGCTGCTGTTTTCTACTGCTCCCCCCCTCCCCCTTCTGCTACTACTGCTGCTAGTGCTACTATTATCACTACTAATGCTACTACTACTGCTACCAGTACTACTACTACTACTACTGCTAGTGCTATTGCTACTGCTACACCACCACCATTACTACTACTATTACTGCTACTACTACTACTACTACTACTAGTACTACTACTACTACTAATGCTAGTGCTACTGCTACCACCACTTCTATTACAGCTACTACTACTACTACTACTACTACTACTACTACTACTACTTGTAACCACCGGAGTGTCTACACACCATGTCAACAGGGAACACCAGCTGCGGGAGGTGTTTTCTAAAGCTGACAAGGACGGCTCGGGTTATCTCACTATCGACGAAGTCACGCAAAGCTTTCAAGAGGCTGGAGTCAAGGGGGACCCCGAGAAGAACGTGGCCAACGCCGATAAAAACAACGACGGCAAGATCAACGTCGAGGAGTTCATCGCCAGTTGGAATGCCCAGTGATCCGCGAAGGCCAGGGACCGGAAGGTGACGTCACAGCTCTGGCACGGGGGTGGGAGTGGTGGTGGGGGCCAATGACGTCACGGCGTGGCTGACGTCAGAGCTGGATCCCGGGCGTCGTAGGGATGATGACGTCAGAGCTCTGTCGTGTGATGGTGTTATAGCTCACATATGACGTCATCTTTTTCTTTTTTTTTTTGGGAGGGGGGGGGGGGGGGGGGGGTCTTTGTTTGTTTTTGTTGATAGTCCGTCACCTTTGGTGCTGTATGTACCGAGCTTGGTTTAGACATACTTTTTTTTTTTTTTTTGTCTCTAAATTGTGTAGCTGAAATATGGCCAGCATAAACGTTTTTTTTGTTTGTTTTTTTTTTTAAAGAAAAATCTTTAAAAAGAAAGCAGAGTATGTTTACGTTGGTGTAAAAAGATTTTCTGATGCCTGACTTACCTTTCTTTCATTGTGTCTGCTTTTGTTTTGTTTGTTTTTTTGTTTGTTTGTTTTTTTATTTGTTCGTTTTTACATTCTTCTTTTCTCTCTTCCTTTCTTTGATTTTTTTTTTTTTTAAACCGGCCATGAAACGCCGAAACCACACTTTTGGATCTTGTACAAAATAAGCTGGTTCAGGTTATTCGTTATCACATCACCCGTAGAAAAAAAAAAGGAGGAAAAAAAATCCGCTAACCTAAGCAGTACCAAACAAATGTGACGTGAAAGAAGGGGGGCGAACCTCTCAGACCTTCCTATCCCCTTCCCCCACCCCCACCCACCTTGTCTTGCTCACACTCACACCTCCCGTCTGTCGACTCCATTCTCTCACAGGTTCAACCGCATCTACACTCACACCCCTGCTCCCTCCCCCCCCCCCTGCCCCCCTCCTCACCCCCCCCCCCCCCCCCCCCCGAAAGTTTTCAGCCGTCACGTTTTCTTCTTTTCTTTTTTTTAAGGGTTTGTGACACTCCTACCGGAAGTTGTGAAGGGGAGTCACTCTAGGACCGGATAGTCGTTCGTCTTGGAGTGCTTGTTGGTCAACACATAACAACTCCTTCCCGGTTCATACATACCTTTTAGTACTAAAGAGCGTTGGCCTGGATGGGGATGGGGGTTTTTGAGGAGGAGGAGGAAGAGGAGGAAAAAAGGTGGATTGATAGAGGGGGGTGGGGGGAGGGAGGGAGGAGATGGGTGGAGGGGGTGGGTAGCGGGGAGAGGGGGGAGAGGGAGGGGGAAATACCTGAGACACAACACGTTTCCCGTAATCGTTTGTTTTCAGTGGAACGTGTCGACATCGGCTTCACGAGTCGTTGGTCGCGTTAAAGGAAACGAAGGATTGGCGATCGCTATAACGCTAGGGGCCCCCCTCCTCCCTCCACCCCCCCTCTCTCTCTCTCTCCCTCTCTCTCTCTCTGGAGGAGAGCTCACCAACACCTGTGTCCCTTACCCCCAGTGCCTGGCCACTTCAGATCTGACCGAAGCACTTATCTCTGTGACGCATCCTCGTTTGGGAGTTTTCTTTTGTTGACCATCTTTATACGGCAGGAGACAGTGCGCGTCCGTTATCTGCGTGTTCATTACAGGAAACAGATGGACATCTAATCGTGCACTTCTTCTTCTTTTTCTTCTTCTTCTATAACAGTAGGGGCCATGTGCAGGACACAGTATCACAGGTACAAGTGATTCGGGGAATCGCGATTCTGGGAACCGTGATTATGGAAAACGTGATGTTGCCGCTCGAGAAGAGGAACATTCCAGGGGAGAAGGGGGGGGGGGGGGGGGGGGGGGTGGGTGAAAGGAATGTGAGTGAAGACCCGGGGGTGGGGGGTGGGGGTGGAGGGGGTACCATACTAGGATTGGTGCGGATCATCCCGCCCCCCCCCCCCCCCCCCCCCCCCCCCCCAGTGGCCTGGTTGTCTCCATGGCGCTGGTTTGTGTACTTAGGTGGGACCAGTGAGACATTGCCCATTGGGATTGTCGCCGCACCCAGTGTCAGTGGCTGACTTATCGCTGACGACCAGACATTGAAAACCAGCCCCGGGCGTGTGTGGTAAGCTATCTCACAGGTGATTTGGGGATACACACACACACACACACACACACACATACGTACACACGCACGCACACATACATACACACACGCGCGCGCGCACGTATGCACGGTATGGACACAAACGCGAAGAAGAAGAAAAAGAAGAAGAAGAAAATTGACAACCATGGTGTGAACGAGATGAAAATATGTTAAGCTTCGCTGGCACACAAATTAAAGCCCTGCGCACTCTTTTTGCATAGGCTCAGGTCAAAACACACCTGTCTCCATAGTGAACTTGGCGAAAGACAAAAGACCCGCAACTCTCGAAACTGACAATGACGCTGTTGACGTTGGGTTTTCAAACTCACAGGGAAAGAGACCAATGCAGCGTTTGACCCAGGTCGCGTTGTCCTGTGGTTTGAAGGCCCCCCTGACACGGGCAGGTGACGGTGATTGGCCCTGCAGGGGTTTGGATGACTGGGGGCCGCTCAAGTGGTACATGCTCAGGCCAGTCCATTCCACTCAGCGCTTGTTTGCGCAAGTCGTTAGAAGTGTCGGTTGTCTCCCTTTTGGTGAAGTTAAGCCCCTTTCTCCCGCTTCAGTTCGTGGACCATCTTTGCATATGTAGGCGTCCTCTCTCTCTTCTCTCTTCTCTCTCTCTCTCTCTCTCTCTTCTCTCTCTCTCTCTTACTGCCAAGCAATATATGGGTACGTTAATCTCGTGTAATGATTCAGCACCCTATTTTTACATGTATTTATTTAGCCTCAAAAATTGTAATGGACATTTATCTATCCTCTTAAAACGAGTATTTTTGGAAGTCTTGTTAGACTTATTGTCTCGTCACACATGATTCTATAGACCCCCTCCCCCCCCCCCCCTCCCCTCTTCCCACTACTTGTTTTGTCTGTTAGAGAATTACCGTTTTCTCTTCACTCCCCTCTTCTCCCCCTCTCCGCTTTCCCCCTCTCCTCTCAACTGTCCGCTCCTCTTATCTGTCCTTGAATCTCAAGCAAGAGACATGTGATTCAAAAGAACCTGATTATTATGAGCGTTTGTGCTGTTTTATTTCTTTGCTATTTCTTATTCAAAGAAAATAATGGTGTCAGCCAAAAAAAAAAAAAAAAAAAAAAAAAAAAAAGAACTTCACGGCTACACTTTATTAGTTTCATCAACGCTTACGTGGATCGCACCGCCTGTTAACATGATAATCATTATTATATCTCCTTATCATTTGAATACCCAGTGTACTCGTGTGTATCACAACAATTTTAGTTTTGGTCTGTCTCTGCCAGATGTTAGCTTTTTT
>CM065738.1:38268567-38271067 GCA_033310375.1 Conus canariensis | reverse complement strand
AGCACATGACCATCACATGACCATCACATGACCATCACAGAACATCACATGAACCATCACCTGATCATCACATGATGATCACATGTTAGTCACATGATCATCACATCATCGTCATCATGATTGTGGCCATCACAACAGCATCAGCAACAACGTGTGTGTGGATCACAGACCAATTTTCACCATCCCAAACAACAACAAAATAATAATAATGATAATAAAATGCCTAAAAAAAAAAAAATCAGTCCTACACAGGCACGCACGTACAGACACACACACATACGTACGCACGCACACACACACACACACACACACACACACACACACACACACACACACACACACACACACTCAGTCCTACACACACACACACACACACACACACACACACACCACACACACACACACACACACACACACACACACCACACACACACACACACACACACACACACACACACACACACACACACATGCGCGCACATAAACATGAACATAACAAAATGGTCATACTATGAGATGCAATGTGCGATGAAGTTCTTTCCTGTGCACTAGTGTTCTATCTTTTCCTTCAGTGTGTGTGTGTGTGTGTGTGTGTGTGTGTGTGTGTGTGTGTGTGTGTGTGTGTGTGTGTGTGTGTATGCTTATGGCGTACTATCACAATTGTTATCATTGTAGTTTTTTTTATGTATATATGGCATACAATCACAGGCATATAAGCTCAAAATGACAATAACATGTGGCTTGGATTCTAACAGTTGCCGTATTTCACACCAACAGTTACAGTATGGAGAATGAGTGGATAAACTTTGAATTCTGAAACCATGAGCATAGTTTTCTTAAAATAAAATCAAAGAAAAAAAAAACAAAAACACCGGGGAGGGGTGGGGTGGGGTGGGGTGGGGGGTAGCGAACTGGTTAAGAAACGTTTCTTGTCTTCTTTTCTTTCTTTTTTTTTTTTTCTTTTTCTTTTTTTTTTTTCAATAGAGCTCGGGAATGATCCAACGTTTCTGACCAGCAACTAAGTCTAAAACAGATGATCAACGAACAAAACACAATCAACGAATGATTAACTGCACCAGTGAAAGAACAAATCACCAAATCCACGGAAATGAAGAAACAGATAAAGTATAGGAAGAACTAAATATACGATCACACAAGTACGCAAACAGAGTTGTAATTGTCCAGTATGTACGGGAGAGGGCCGCTTAGCCAAATGTTTAGAACTTTCGCCTGCGGAGCCGATGGTCGAGAACTGGAATCAGTCGCGGAGTCGGAATTTTTTTCGGTTAAAAACAAAAAGACCCTCTTTGTTCATACAGCAGCAAGTAAGTACCTGATTAACTGTTCACACTGTGTAAGATTATCCCTGAATGTGGAGATGATATTATTTGGTACGGATGAGAAAACCAAAAACCGACGATATGCTAGACCTGATAATTTTAATGGGAAAATATTTTTTATATATAAATGTAGAATTAACAAAACCAAACCTAATCTAAACATGTTTTTGAAGGAGCTAGACTACAGATATGAAATGGGAAATATATGTCCTTGATGGAGATGAATCATGCAACCTACCCCAAAATGGTCACCCTACATTAAACTACTAGAGGCCTAATGGTTATATTATGTATCATATGTATGTGTAGGTAAGTGTGTGTGTATGCGTGTGTATTATGTTAATAAGTACTGTATACTCTCTTTCTTTTCTATTTGATGTCGTCCGCAACCTTGGTACACAGGATTATTGCCAGTCATTGGAATTTATTCGGTATGTGTGCCAGTTAAAAGAATTAAAAAAATTCTAGATTGAAAAAAAATGCCTGAACATCTGTATGCGTTAAATGGTGCCACAGTGTATTAATGTATTGATTTATGTAAGTGGTTATCATTGCATGTTTGGATAATTAATTAAAAAAAAAAATAAAAAAAATGTACCTGATTCAGTTCAGTACATGGTAAAACGCGGTGAAAGGAGCGGAATGGGCTCCGCTTTCCAGCGTGCCGTGCCCACAACAACACGGTGAAGGCCAGCCTCTGATAATTCACTGCTCCCACGGTCACTAGTCTACGGGGTTTTGACCCCTTCTTTTTCTTTTCTTGCTTCCTTTTTTCTTTCTTTTTTTTTTCCCTTCTTCTTTTTTGTTTCTTATTACAGACGAGACTGCAAGCAGGTACGTGCATATAGAGTTGAGACGATCGTTAAATACATTTATTGTGCAGTTTTGTTGCTCACAAGACATGCACGTGTTTATGTCAATTCATATATTTATATTACTATTTAAAATGATGTTTTAGTAATGAGTGTGTGCACGTTGAATCTTCTTTTTTTTTTTTTCTATTCTGATTTTCGCCGACTGCAAAGCGCCGTCATAGGGCATACGCCAAACGTACAACTGTTATCGGATACCCGGATACAGCGTACGGTATTAGACATCTGTTCTTCATCACTATTATTACTACCAGGAAAGCAGACCAAAAAAAAAAAAAAAAAAAAAAA
>CM065738.1:38256067-38258567 GCA_033310375.1 Conus canariensis | reverse complement strand
AATGATTTGCAGAGAGAGAGAGAGAGAGAGAGAGAGAGAGAGAGAGAGAGAGAGAGAGAGAGAGACTCAAAAAGACTCAAAGACTCAAAATTTTATTCAGATAAAGGCCTAGGCCCCTTACTGAAGGGGGATGCACATAAACTGAACTAAACAATAAAAAGAATCCAATGACATCAACGAATACAATAATCAATAACCAAATAACATTTTTCTTGAAATATATTGAAAAATACCATTCTACGAGCTCACAATTTGCAGCCTGTTGAGAGCTTGGTAAATGTACATAGTTAAATCTTTTAATGTGGTCTCATTCCTAGTTGACATTAGCAAAGTTAATTTAAAACTACATGGAACCTTGTAGTATTTTGGCTGGATAAATTTTACCCTAAGATCACTCAGGGCAGGGCAGCAGAATAAAAAGTGTACTTCATCTTCTTTACCGATGTTACACAGACGGCAGGTAAGCATATTTTCATTTCTGACATTATATCTAAAACAATGACAAGCAATACCAGACACACCAAATCGAAACTTGGTCAATGCGCTCTTAATGTATCTATTCATTTTCAATTCAATATAAGGTTCTTTCAAATGAGTGGTTTTAAACAACCTGTACCAAGAAAATCTATCGCTAGTATATATGTGATCATGCCAGTCCTGCCATCTACAATCAATGATTCTTTGCTTAAAAGATGTTAGAAAACCTGATATATTTTGAACACCCTGATTATCCCAAACAAATGAAAATCCATAAGAATTTAAACAGTGGCGGACATTTGTAACCCATGTCTTCTTACCATTGGCATCTAACTTAAATAACATTTTGTACGCTTTAAAAGGCAATCTGTCTTCATTCATTCTTGTCAGTTTCAGCCAGTATTTGATACATTTCACATATGAATTGAGGTAAATAGGGTATCTACCTAGTTCGCCATAAACAAGGTCATTTGGCGTTCGAATGTCGACATTAAGGAAGCGTTTCAATGCAAACAAATGTACTTTTTCTATTTCCGTAGTTTTCTCAAAAGCCCATATTTCCGCACCATACTGTAACACTGGCTGGATCTGAGAGTCAAATAGTTTACTAAACACGCTGAAAGCATTGCAATCTAGTTTATACAGGATGTGAAATAAGAGAATAAGTGTTTTCTTTCCTTTGTTAGCTATATTTTGACACGCAAAACTGAAACTAAGTCTTGTTGAGAAATATATTCCAAGATACTTATATGCATTTACTACCTGAACTTTCTCATTTCCATAGTTCCATTTCTCACTCGCTGACAAATATCCACCCTTACGAAAAACAATAATATTACTTTTGTCCATGTTTACTTTTAGTTCTAATTTACTTGCAGCATTATATAAGCTATTCAACTGCCTTTGTAAACCGACTACTGTTATAGACAATAAAATAATGTCATCAGCAAAAAGCAGAATAAACAGTTCTATGAAATCGAACGTAACTCCATGAAGACCATTCTCAATTATTTCCAAAGCCAGTTCATTTATAAATAGTGAAAACAAAACGGGACTACAAACATCTCCTTGCTTAACCCCACGTGTACATTTTAACGCATCAGACAATGATGCCCCAGATCTTACTCTTGCCTTTACTTCTTCATACATACTTTTAACACAGCGATACAACTTACCCTTGATTCCGTTCTTGATCAAAACTGGCCACAACAACTTTCTAGAAATAGAGTCAAATGCCTTTTCAAAATCCACAAAGGCAACATACAATTCACTCAAAACGAGAGAGAGAGAGAGAGAGAGAGAGAGAGAGAGAGAGAGAGAGAGAGAGACAGACAGACAGACAGACAGACAGATAGACAGACAGAGACAGAGACAGAGACACAGAGAGAGATGAAGGGAGGGAATTGATTTCATATGCTTTGAGACCAAACGCCTGAAGCTAAATCATTTTCTTATCTAAATCAATCAATGCGCTCTCTCTCTCCTCTCTCTCTCTCTCTCTCTCCTCTTCTCTCCTCTCTCTCTCTCCTCTCTCTCTCTCTGTGAAGCTAAATCATTTTCTTTGTAAATTAATCAATGCTCTCTCTCTCTCTCTCTCTCTCTCTCTCTCTCTCTCTCTCTCTCTGAAGCTAAATCATTTTCTGTTGTAAATTAATCAATGCTCTCTCTCTCTCTCTCTCTCTCTCTCTCTCTCTCTCTGAAGCTAAATCATTTTCTTTTGTAAATTAATCAATGCTCTCTCTTTCTCTCTCTCTCTCTCTCTCTCTCTCTCTGAAGCTAAATCATTTTCTTTGTAAATTAATCAATGCTCTCTCTCTCTCTCTCTCTCTCCTCTCTCGTCTCTCTCTCTCTCTCTCTCTCTCCTCTCTCGCCCTCAAAGTAATCCTACCCCCAAGGGCACACAGATTTGCAATACCATCATCAGTCTAATTCAATTCGATCCGCGTTATAGAAAGCAGCGATGAAACAGACTCAAAGAGCACAGAGATGAGAGGGGAAAACATTCAGAAAAAAACCCACATGA
>CM065738.1:38236067-38246067 GCA_033310375.1 Conus canariensis | reverse complement strand
CAAAGACTGTATTAGCATCTGAACTTGGACTGGATTTAGTATGTTGTCGTCATCATAATCAGTCATTACCGTTAACATGTACATGTCTGTCCGTCTGTCTGTCTGTCTGTGGCTGTTGTGTGTGTGTGTGTGTGTGTGTGTGTGTGTGTGTGGTGTGTGTGTGTGTGTGTGTGTGTGTGTCCGTCTGTCGTCTGTCTCTGTATGTGTGTGTGTGTGTGTGCGCGCGCGCGCGCGGCGGCGTGCGTGCGTGCGTGCGCGTGCGTGCTTGCGTGCGCGCGTGCGTGCGTGCGTATGAGTTCGTGTGAACACATGCGTGCGCATGAAAGTGCTTGAGTACGTACTTGCACCAATGAATAAGTGCATGCGTCAGTACGAGTGTACCGAGGTCGTGTGAGGCTTGTGCCCTTAGCACTCGGACACGACACATTCTGACCGCTCACCGGTCTGTCCCAGTTCCGCAGCTTCTGTGCAACGCCGGAACGAACCCGCCATGCATTCCTCACGCCACTTACATATCCACGTGGCTCACGAGGCCGAAACTGCGTTCAGCCGAAACACCTTTTCACGCTACGCGCAGGCGTAGCAGAGCGGAGTGAGCGATTTTCCTGTTGCTTGCTGTCTCATTTGTTTTTTGGTGAACCTCCTCTCCAAGTGGCTTTATGATCCCCGCTCATTCCGGCCGCTACCCGATTATACAGCCACACCTACGTTGTTCCTGTACCGGCAGCCCCTAGTACCAGCGAGCCGCTGGCCGGGAGGCAAGCCATACCTGGTCACTGGGAGGCAAGCCATACCTGGTCACTGGGAGGCAAGCCATACCTGGTCACTGGGAGGCAAGCCATACCTGGTCACTGGGAGGCGAGCCATACTTGTCACTGGGAGGCAAGCCATACCTGGTCACTGGGACGAAGCCATACCTGGTCACTGGGAGGCAAGCCATACCTGATCACTGGGAGGCAAGCCATACCTGGTCACTGGGAGGCAAGCCATACCAGGTCACTGGGAGCGAAGCCATACCTGGTCAGTGGGAGCAAGCCATACCTGGTCACTGGGGGGCAAGCCATACCTGGTCACTGGGAGACAGAGCCATACCTGGTCATGGGAGGCAAGCCAACCTGGTCATGGGAGGCAAGCCAACCTGGTCACTGGGAGGCAAGCCATACCTGGTCATGGGAGGCAAGCCATACCTGGTCACTGGGAGGCAAGCCATACCTGGTCACTGGGAGGCAAGCCATCACCTGGTCACTGGGAGGAAGCCATACCTGGTCACTGGGAGGCAAGCCATACCTGGTCACTGGGAGGCAAGCCATACCTGGTCACTGGGAGGCAAGCCATACCTGGTCACTGGGGGGCAAGCCACACCTGGTCACTGGGAGACAAGCCAACCTGGTCACTGGGAGGCAAGCCATACCTGGTCACTGGGAGGCAAGCCATACCTGGTCACTGGGAGGCAAGCCATACCTGGTCACTGGGAGACGGGCCATACCTGGTCACTGGGAGACAAGCCACACCTGGTCACTGGGAGGCAAGCCATACCTGGTCACTGGGAGGCAAGCCATACTTGGTCACTGGGAGGCAAGCCATACTTGGTCACTGGGAGGCAAGCCATACCTGGTCACTGGGAGACGAGCCATACCTGGTCACTGGGAGACGAGCCATACCTGGTCACTGGGAGACGAGCCATACCTGGTCACTGGGAGGCAAGCCATACCTGGTCACTGGGAGGCAAGCCATACCTGGTCACTGGGAGGCAAGCCATACCTGGTCACTGGGAGGCAGCCATACCTGGTCACTGGGAGGCAAGCCATACCTGGTCACTGGGAGGCAAGCCATACCTGGTCACTGGGAGGCAAGCCATACTTGGTCACTGGGAGGCAAGCCATACCTGGTCACTGGGAGGCAAGCCATACCTGGTCACTGGGAGGCAAGCCACACCTGGTCACTGGGAGGCAAGCCACACCTGGTCACTGGGAGGCAAGCCATACTTGGTCACTGGGAGGCAAGCCATACCTGGTCACTGGGAGGCAAGCCATACCTGGTCATGGGAGACAGCCATACCTGGTCACTGGGAGGCAAGCCATACCTGGTCAGTGGGAGACGAAGCCATACCTGGTCAGTGGGAGACGAGCCATACCTGGTCACTGGGAGACGAGCCATACCTGGTCACTGGGAGACAAGCCATACCTGGTCACTGGGAGGCAAGCCATACCTGGTCACTGGGAGGCAAGCCATACCTGGTCACTGGGAGGCAAGCCATACCTGGTCACTGGAGGCAAGCCATACCTGGTCACTGGGAGACGAGCCATACCTGGTCACTGGGAGGCAAGCCATACCTGGTCACTGGAGGCAAGCCATACCTGGTCACTGGGAGGCAAGCCATACCTGGTCGTCGGAGGGCAAACCGTTAGAGAAAAAGAAAGCAATAAAGGTCAGATATGATGGAAGAAAGTGGGGAGGGAGGGAGGGAGGAGGGGGGGGGGCGGGAATCAGAAAAAGAAAGCAAAAAAGGTCAGACATGATGGAGGGAGGGAGGGAGGGAGGGAGGGGGGGGGGAATCAGAAAAAGAAAGCAAAAAAGGTCAGACATGATGGAAGAAAGTGGGGAGGGAGGGAGGGAGAGGGAGGGAGGGGGGGGGCGGGAATCAGAAAAAGAAAGCAAAAAAGGTCGGACATGATGCAAGAAAGTGGAAACAGGCAGAAGAAGGTAGATGAATGCATGGGAAAAGTAGGAAAACGAAGGACGCAAGATAGCACCTCCTCTCCCCCCCCCCCCCCCCCCCCCAAAAAAAAAAAAAAAAAAAAAAGTAGGGGAAACGAAAGCGAAAAGGTAGGGAAAAAGGTAAATTACGATGGGAAAAATTAGAACACGGGCAGGAAAAAAAAAAGTTAGAAAACGAATTTTAAAAAAAGGTGAAACAAGACGAAAAAAAAAAAGAGAAAAAAAACAGGAAAGAAAAATGGAAAAGTTAAGACAAGATGGGGAAAAAGAAGACTGAGATTGAAAAAAAAAATTAGGGAAAAGGATGGGAAAATGGAAATAGGAAGGGAAAACAAAGTAGAGAAAAAAAGAAGGAAAAGAAGGGGGGGGGGGGGGGGGGGGGGGGGGGGGGGGGCGGGGAGGGAGTTGGACAAGACAGGAAGAAAAAAGTAGTCCAAGGTAAAAAAAAAAAAAAAAAAGGTACGAAAAAAGAAGGAGTAAGGAAGAAAAAAAAAAGTAGAAGGAAGAGGAAAAAAGTAGGAGAAGGAAGAGGAAAAAAGTAGGAGAAGGAAAAGAAAAAAAAGTAGGAGAAGGAAGAGGCAAAAAGTAGGAGAAGGAAGAGGAAAAAAGTAGGAGAAGGAAAAGAAAAAAAAAGTAGGAGAAGGAAGAGGGAAAAAAGTAGAAGGAAGAGGGAAAAAAGTAGGAGAAGGAAAAGAAAAAAAAGTAGGAGAAGGAAGAGGGAAAAAAGTAGGAGAAGGAAGAGGAAAAAAGTAGGAGAAGGAAAAGAAAAAAAAAAGTAGGAGAAGGAAGAGGGAAAAAAGTAGGAGAAGGAAGAGGGAAAAAGTAGGAGAAGGAAGAGGGAAAAAAGTAGGAGAAGGAAGAGGGAAAAAAGTAGGAGAAGGAAGAGGGAAAAAGTAGGAGAAGGAAGAGGGAAAAAAGTAGGAGAAGGAAGAGGGAAAAAAGTAGGAGAAGGAAGAGGAAAAAAATAGAGTAAGATGGAATACCGTAGGAGAAAAGGACAGGAAAAGGTGAAAGAAGATGCACGACAGTAGAACAAGGGCGGAGAAAAAGTGTAAAGAAGGAAGGGCACAAAGTTGGAAAAGGAGGGGGCGGGGGTAAGAGTAGCGGGGGGAGGGGGGGGGAAGGGGAACAGAATGACAAATTATTAAACAAAAGTCAGGAAAGGAAAGTGGGGAAAAGAATGACAAATTAAACAAAAGTTGGAAAAGATGAGGAAAAAGGAGGAAAAGGTGACACAGTAGGAAAGAGTAAGGGAAAAGACGGACACGTAAAAAAAAAAAAAAAAAAAAAAAGAAAAAAAAAGTAGGAAAACGTGAGGGAAAAGCAGGACAAGGTGAAAAAAAAAAAAGGAAAAGGTTGGGAAAATGTCGAGCAAGTTAAAACAAAAAAAGTAGGACAAGGGAAGACCCCCCCCCCCCCCCACACAACACACACACACACAACACAACAAAAAATAAAATAAATAAAAATAAAAATTAATTAGTTAAAAGCCAGCACAAGACAAGAGTCAAAACGTAGGACAAGGTCGGGAAGCAAGTAAGACAATGAAAAAAAAGAAAAAGAGAAAAGCAAGACAACTTAGGGAAACAGTGGAACAAGGTAGAAGAAAGCGTTGCAGACTGAACATTCTCCCTCATACAACGCGCCCCCCCCACCCCCCCCCCCCCCACACACACACCCCACCCCCAACCTCCCGCCCGCCCTGCCCGGGAGCGTCCGGTTAGCGCGCATTACCCAATTGCTATAAAGAGCGAATCTCGGTCGTATGATAGAAAGCGCGCAAGTCATGTACGATGATGTCTCCCATACTATGACAGAAAGCGCGCAGGCTGGACGAATCGAATCTCACGGCAGGCGAAAACTGGCTGTAGGCTGCTCTTTAGTGGTGCCAGCTACAGGCGGTAATCTGACCCGCTGAGCGGTGAGTGCCAGGGGCACTTGCACTTGCGCGCTTTCTAGCATTAGAGCGCGCGCTTTCTAGCGCGCGCTTTCTAGCGGTGCGCGCTTTTCCGCGGACCCGCCCTGCCCTCCCCCTATGTCCCCCCCCCCCCCACGAGCCACCCTTTGATAGTCGGTCACTGCGCGTCGTTTCTGTCCCTGTCTGTTTCTGTGTGTGTCTTGGTGTCAGATGTCTTCGGAGGGGTTTGTTTGTAGACTGAAAAGTTGGAGATCTTTCCTCACCTCACCTCACCCGCCTTACTCTTCTTTCTACCTACCTACTCACCTGCCTCTCTCTCTCTCTCTCTCTCTCTCTCTCTCTCTCTCTCTCTCTCTCTTCGTGTCAAACAACACATATACACAGACACAGACATGCATACGCAAGCATTGACGGGCGCGTGCTCGCGCACCGCGCGCGCGCACACACACACACACATCCACCCCCCCCCACACACACACACACACGCGCGCGCGCGCGCGGACGCACGCATGCGTACGCACGCACGCACACACCCGCGCGGCGCACGGCGCGCGCGCGCGCGCACACACACACACACACACACACACACAAACACACACACACACACGCGCACACACACACGGACAAACACACAGACACACGCACAGACACACACAGATGCACGCACCCAAGTACACACACATACGCACACACGTTAACGCATGGACGCGCGCGCGCGCGCGCGCGCGCACAACACACACACCCACACACACACACACACACACACACACACACACACCACAGCACACACACACCACACACCACACACGCACACACACACACACTACACACGCACGGACGCGTGCGCGTGCACGAACACACACACACACACACACACACACGCACACGCACACGCACACAAACACATACACACAGACACAGACACAGACACAGACACACACACACACAACACACACACACACACACCATTGCTACCATTTATCGTCACCGTCATGTTCAGCCCCCTGTAATTTCAGTGTTGTTTTGGCCTAAGCCGAGCACTTCAGACCCCCTTCACAGCCAAACCCCCATCCACTCAAAGGAACCCGAGAGCTGTTTCTTCAGACCCCCTTCACAGCCAAACCTCCATCCACTCAAAGGAACCCGAGAGCTGTTTCTGTCCAATAAACCGGTGAGAGCACATTGCACGACCGCTATGTCCTTGAGCGACCACACTGGCCTAAATGAACAAATCCATTTGACTGGGAGGGAGGGAGAGAGAGAAGGGGGAGAGGGGGGGGGAGATATATATATATATATATATATATATATATATATATTATATAATGAGAGACAGACAGACAGACAGACAGAGGAGGAGCAGAAGGGAGAGAGAGAGAATAAGAAGAAGAAGAAGAAGGGGGAGGAGGAAAAGGAGAGAGAGAGAGAGAGAGAGAGAGATCGACAAATTTCGGACTGTTTTGTTCATGAGTACATGCCAAAAGCAGTACTAATCTGAAATGGTTTGGGTCTTTGTAATACTTCAACGGTATATACTGAGTTCTTAAATTTTGCAGGACAGGACAACAAAACACAAAATGCAATTCGCTTTCTGTCTCCTCTCTGCAAAGCTGGCACATTAAATCTTCATCGCTATGGAATCGATGACGGTAATAATGCACAGCAATTTCAGAAATACCAAGTCTAAATCTAGTAGTTACATACCTTAAATGCGTATCCAGATGAAGCAAAAGATAAATTTTAACATTAGGCACAATGCAAAAACGTCCTGTAAACATTAAATCTTTCACTAATTACTAATATGATAATTCCACTCTTGCCATCTGCACGCAATTAGTCTATCTCTAAAAGATTCGGAGAAAATCATCAATTGCATCAACCCCTTGATTCAACCAGACATAACCAAACCCATACATGTATAATTTACAACGGACATTGAAGCCCAGTTTCTTTTATCACGTTCGTCCAAATCAACAACATGCGATAAGCCTTATAAGGTAATCTATGCTCATCCATTCTTGTTAATTTTAACCAAAACCTAATACATTTTATAACAGAATTTATGTAAATAGGATACCTGTTCGTTTCTCCATACACCAGATCGTTTGGTGTTCGAAAATCGACGCCTAGAAAACGTTGAGAGCGTACAAATGACTTTTTCGCAATGTACAGCTGCATTATCCAGTCCCCATAATTCCGCACCATACTGAAGCATTGGCTGAATCTGTGAGTCGAATAATTTTAGAAGCGTGTTCAGAGAATTATTTTTCAACTTATATAGTTTTTGCAAAATGCATAAACAGAGCATTCTTGGCTCGGCTGGAAAGGCTATGCACGCGGCTACAAAACTAAGCCTTGTAGAGAAGTATATTCCCTAGGTATTTGTATACGTAACAACAGGCATTCTTATTCCATTATACGTCCATTTCTCATTAGCAGATAAATAACCCCCTTTCCTAAATACAACAACATTACTTTTATTCATATTCACCTTCAAATGTAGTGCTGACGCTGCGCCATACAAACTGTTTATCTGTGTTTGCAGGCCAATAACTGTTTCTGCCAGCAAAGCTACATCATCAGCCAGTAATAATATAAAGCTCAAAGTAATCATGTGTAAATACTGCACCATGTTTGCCTCTTCTTATAACTTCTAATGCTAATTCGTTTGATAAATAAAGAGAACAATATAGGGCTGCAAACATCACCTTGTTTCACCCCACGTGTACAATTAATATACTCAGTCAATTTAACTCCACATCTGACCCTAGCTTTCACATTTATGTACATACTACGAATACATTTATACAACTTGCCTTTAATCCCATTTTTTCAAAAGGATCGGCCATAACAAGTTTCTTTCTATGGAGTCAAACGCCTTTTCAAAATCAATGAAGCAACGTAAAGTTTACGGTTGAAACATAAACTGTTTTTGTATTAATGCTAACAAAGTAAACATATGGTCAGTTGTAGAATATCCTCTTTTAAATCCCGCTTGATGTTCGCCTGTCAAGTTATATTCTTCTATCCATTCTCTAAGTCTATTATTATATGACTGCACTATAAATTTTACTGCTAATGTCACACAAAGATATACCTCTATAATTGCTAGGATTATTTACATCGCCTTTTTTAAATAAAGGAATTATTATAGACTCTGTCCAGCTGTTCGGGGAAAATTCCCTGGTCAAACAATACGTTTGAAAAATTTCACAAAAAAATCAACTGTCCGATCTCCTGCATATTTCAGCATTTCCCCAATATACCATCTGGTCCTGCAGCTTTGCCATTTTTTAATTTTCTTATTGCAACCATTACTTCTGAGAGAGAGAGAGAGAGAGAGAGAGAGAGAGAAAGAGAGACAGAGACAGAGACAGAGACAGACAGCCAGGGAATGACAATGACAAAATGTTTTATTGTCCATAAAACATTACAGCGTAAAGTCCTGGCAACGAAAATAAACAAACTGTGCACACATACCCGTCTATAAACCGATTACACACACACACACACACACACAACACACACACACACACAACACACACACACACACACACACACCACCACACACACACACACACACACACACACACACACACACAACACGCGCACGTACACACACACAAACACACACTCATGCACGCACGCACGCACGCACCCGCATCCACACCCACACCCTCACACACGCACACACACACACACACACACACACACACACACACACACACACACACACACACCACACACACACTGTCTCTCTCTCTCTCTCTCGCTCAAACACAGACACAAGCACTTGCACAACACGCAAGCACTTTCGCGCGCACATGCGTACACGCCCACAGTTCTCCTCTCTCTCTCTCTCCTCTCTCTCTCTCTCTCTCTCTCTCTCTGAACACCAGATCCTCTTTAAAAATTCTTTAGAGTTAATTGATACTGTAGATTTATTCTAGTTTACTTCTTATATTTATTGTTTGTGCTACACATTTAGCCACAGATCTAATTACATCAATGTTTTCTGCTTGAAACGGATGAGAGAGAGAGAGAGAGAGAGAGAGAGAGAGAGAGAGAAGGAGAGAGAGAGAGAGAGAGAGAGAACAGAACAGAACAGAACAGAACAGAATTTTATTCAAAAAGGCCAAAGCCCCATTTGAAGGGGTGTGAAACAATAACAATGAATATATGATACAAATATGAATGACACTGTCATCCCATTATAAAGCATGAGAACTAGGTCAAATGCAAGACTGAAAACCAGTTTCCAAACTTACAAAGGAAAATAATGGAAATTCAATAAGAAAATCTTACATTCGCACATTTATAGACTCAATCAACAAATTCAAATTCATACAACAACAAATTTGATAAATCAAGATATAGCTATTTCCCTTCTCTTAAAGGCTTTGTAAAGATATACAGCAAGATTTTTAACGACTTCTGTCTTTCGTGATGCTAGAAGTAATGTTAATCGAAATCACTAGGATTATTATGATATTTTGGATGTAATAAACTGTGTCTTAAATCATCGAAAGCAGGGCAACAAAAAACAAAGTGAATTTCATCATCTGTGGCAGATCTACACAATGGGCATTTCATGACACATTCGCTATCCCTGTTATATCTTGAGCTATGCACTGATAAATTAGAAATCCCAAATCTAAATCTTGTTAGTGTGTATCGTATAAATCTGTTCAAATCCAAAAGTAAGTATGTCTCCAGATCATGAGACATCTTGAATTTTCTATAGTTTATAAATCTGTTACTGTCATCCATATGACAATTCCAGCTTTGCCACCTGCAATCGATTAATCTTTGTTTGAACTCTCTTATAAAAGAATTTATACATCCTACACCTTGATTTTCCCATACATAACAGAAGCCATTACTATTCAAAAACATCCCGAACTTTCGAAGCCCAATTGACTTTTCCTCTATTTGACAAATTTAATAACATTTTATATGCTTTGAATGGCAGTCTATGCTCCTCCATTCGGGTTAATTTCAACCAGTATCTAATGCAAGAGACAGTAGAACTAATAAACAGGGGGAATCGATTTAATTCACCATATACAAGATCATTCGGTGTTTTGATACCTACCCCTAAATACTTCTTTAACACAAACAAATGAACACTTTCTATCACTGATGAAGCATCTTCTAAACCCCAAATCTCAGCACCATATAGAAGCATAGATTGAATCTGTGAATCGAAAAGCTTCAAGAGTAATTTCACAGAGTTATTATTCAACTGATTCAACTTACAAATAATACGAATAGCAGCTCGTTTCCCTTTGTTCGCTAAATCTTGGCATGCAGGCTTAAAACTCAATCTTGTTGAAAACAAGATACCTAGGTATCGATATGAAT
>CM065738.1:38221067-38226067 GCA_033310375.1 Conus canariensis | reverse complement strand
GTTAAGCTGCTATGGGATTCGAACGCTCAGCCTCTGACTATGAACTCGGTATTCTGTCACAGTGCACCCCGTCCTTCTCTCTCTCCCTAAACACTGCATACGTAATAATCTAGTTCTCCTGTTGACGGCCATATACTGACAGCAACAGACAATCATGGAGCCACGCATTTTCACACCACACACACACACACACACACACACACACACACACACACACACACACACACACACACACACACACCGTCTGAAATCACTTTATGTGGGAAGACGTTAAACGGAAGAACAACAAGAACAACAAGAACAACAACAACAACACACACAGACACACAGACACACAGACACACAGACACACACACACACACACACACACACACACACACACACACACACCATGTTAAGTAGGCTGAATGTTCTCCAGCCCCTAATTCACAGCAGTTTTGAAAATGTTGTGGATTAGTTCTGTAGGCTCTTCAAGTGTTCGAACTTCCACACCACATGTGTGGGTGCCCACCATAGATGCTGAAGTATGAGGATAAATTGAGAAGTAGTTCACATTTCCATGGGAGAGTATTGACACGCAGATATTAAAATTGCATTCTACTAGAAGAAGAATGTGCTTCACCTCCGCCAACGACTCTTCAACACGTTCTTCAGTGGAACTGAAAGTGTAGACATGGGACGGGGGATCCAAGCAAGACAATGGCAGCTGGGCGTCGGCGTCTCTGTCTGGCCTGCAAAGGGCTGTTGAGGACCGTTCACACTTACTGGACCTCAAGGGCAAACATGTTCGGGAAGGCTTCAGCCTCTCACATGGTTTGCACCCCATCCACACTGGGTGGAAGAAACTGCTTGCAGCTGTAGGTCTTGGCTTGTGGAGAGGCCTGGGCTGTTTGCACACTGGATACTTTAGGAGAATGGAAAATGGGTTAGAATAAGGTTTCACATTAACCACAACGGTATCCAACTCTTTGCTGTGCGAGTGTAAGCGTACAGCAGTGTTTTATTTGCTGAACCAAAATAACTGGGAAGCTCACTTGTTAGACTTTCACCACTGTTCAGCAGTGTATTTCGTGTGATGTATGCCAGCTGTATGACCAGTTATCTTATTGGTTAAACCGGAATGATTTGCGTATTCATGGTGATATGGAATGTATGCGTGTAAAAGTGACCTCACTGGCAGAACTAGGATGACTTGGAGAATGACTGGTTGAAAACATTTGTGATTTGCATGTGAATGCGACCAGCTGGACACTGGATGGACAAGTACTCGGTTTGTCATTGTTTGAGAAACCGTCACACGGCGATCGGAAGACTACTTACTTAGTGTATGACTCACTTGTGGAGAGGGCTCAGAAAAATACCGTGAGGTAGAGTCAAGACTCAGGGACTGTAGGTATATATAGAAAGTCTGTTGTAGCCTCGTGAGCTGACGACAAACCAGAGTCCAGGAAGCTCTACTAGAGAATTGTCTACCTGTGCGGAAGACGGGAGACAGCGAGGCGTGTCAATCCTCTCGGGGGCCTAGACAGGTAAGCTGCCAGCCAACCAGAGGTATGGGGGGCGACGGAAAACCTGCAGGGAAAACTAGACAGGAGCCTTTTCTGTGGAGAGGGCGAATTACCACGGAGTCCGGAGGAGTCGATTGGAGGTAAACAGCTACACTACCAGTGCCCCCCCCCCCCCCCCCCCCCCCCCTCCCCGTCCCAGGGTTTCGGCCAAATCGGGACGACTGAGAGCAAAGAGTGAAGTTTTCGGGGAGGTCAGTGTGACTGGGATGATATAGACTGTTAAAAGAACCGAACAGTTCAGACAAGGGAAACAACTGGCCAGTTGCAAGTGCTTTTCTTTCTTTTGTTTTCGTATGTGCTTGACTGGACAGAATATTTGCAATGTTGTTTTTTTTTTCCCCACGGATAATTATGAATGATTGAGTTGGAGGGGATGTAACCGCTGGATGATCTGTTTTCTTTTATATTTTGTGTGATATGAATAAAGGTGTTGTGTAGTGACGGGTGGGTCTCTGCCAAGTTTTAATTAAAATTTTATTTGTTGAATATCATTGGTGTTCTGTTACCCTTTAACGGCCCGATGTGAGTGACATGGTGAGTGTGCCTGAGCCAGAACAGAATTGGTATGTGAAGAGTATGAACGCGTCTGTTCCTGTCTCCATGCATCTCTGTATATGATAATCATGTATACTAATACGGTAGAGGAACGTCGGGCAACCCATTCTTCTGTCTGTCGGTCTGTCCCCCCCCCTCTCTCTCTCTCTTTCTGGTGTGTGTGTGTGTGTGTGTGTGTGTGTGTGTGTGTGTGTGTGTGTGTGTGTGTGTGTTGTGTTGCATTTTCCTTTTCGAAAACCACTTACAGAAGAAGTATGAATTAGTGCAGACGAGGTACGTGAACACGCAAAAAAAAAAAAAAAAGAGAAAAACATACTGAATTTACAGCAAACCAGAGCCACGTCTGTGATATATCCCCTACGGCGCCTCCTCTCCCACCATCCTATTCAGCAGTTTGGTAACCAGGACAGCAACGAGAACGAAGCATGGCGGAGGCCTGGCTGGGGATTCCTGTTGATACAGGACGAAGAGCCTGACTGCTTCTTGTGAACAGAAAGCGAAACTGTGTGCATGTTCTCCATCTGCTGAGGACAGCTTGGAAACTATGCGGATGTTCTCCATCTGGCTGAGAACAGGTTGTTCTGTTCTTTGCTGCGCTGAAAGTCATACGATAGAGGATGATAGTGACGCTTTTCCTCAGTTGTTTACTATTTGATTCGAGCCCTACGAGCCGATCATTCTTCAACGTTTCCTCATCTACACCTATTATCAACGAAAGGATGGCGAGGCGGATTCGCATTTCCCCATCTGCTCGACGTAGTCATGAAGAATGCCGTTCTTCCTTCGAGTTGGAGTTGTCGTTCTTCTCGCTCTTTCCGCTAACAGGAAGTCCAGGCCTGGTCGAATCCGAGTCTGCAGGATAATACAACAGCCAATCAGAAGACGACTTGGTCAGAGAGCTGCTGTCACGTGTAGAAATAACGACGATTGTGCGGAACGGTGAGCAGAAAGCGGAACCTGTCAATCCCAAGACAGTCGGGTTTTTTTCTCCTCCAAAGTTGAGCTTTCTCACGGGAACAAAGCTCTGTGTGTGATGTAAAAATCCCGACAACGCAACTATGCCAGCGTATGACAAACATCCTATAGCCCAATACATACTTATGCGGGACATTTTATTTCGCACGTACGTAGTGAAATTGGACAGTAATTGTGGTGTGTGTGTGTGTGTGTGTGTGTGTGTGTGTGTGTGTGTGTGTGTGTGTGTGGTGCGTGTCGTGTGCGTGCGTGCGTGCGTGCGTGCGTGCGTGAGTGCGTGTGTGTGTAATCTGACACCTTCATATTATGCTGGGGTTTTTTTTGGCATTGACTCTTTTACGCAGAGGAGTACTACGAAATCGTGTGTACTGGTCAACATACTGCATCACTTGCCCACTAGACAGCATTGACTGAAACTGACCTGATCGAGTCAAGTAACCGGATCAAACAGTCAGTTATCCGCTCTACATTAATCTAGGAGCTCTGACTGACAACCTCCCTCAGTTATTGCTTAGCAATTGACACACATAAACGACAACATCCAATGGTTTTAGTGGAAGGCATAGGGTCTGATCAATATCACACAGAAGGCTGTTTGGTCCAGTAAATAAAACACCTTGGTCTTTCGATGTCAGGGTTCTGGGTTCAATCCTCACGGCAGACACTTAGGGTAGATGAGATGTTCTCTGTCAATGTGAAACATTTGTACAGGACCCACCCAGTTCCCTTTAATCCGTGTTCATAGGCCAGCCGACCACCAGGGATCATATCAGGGCTGCTTTCTCGTAAAAACCGATTCCTTACACAGCTGGAAAAACATTCGTAAGCCCGGGGTTTTTTTGTTTGTTTTTTTTTTTAAAATAAAAAAGACCTTTTTTTAAGAACACGCAGACGTTTAAAAACCATTTTTTTCTTTAGAACCCGCGGATATTGCTTAAAAACCTGCCTGCCCCCAAATCTTACATCAGTTGAAAAAGATCTATCCCACTCAGGTGGAACATCTCTGAACATGATTGTCGTGGAGTCAGGGGTAGGGCATTTTATGTCTGACACCATACAGGTCCCAACACTTCATAGAAACAGGTTTTACAGACAGTGGTATACCACACGGAATGCGCCACGGAGCTTTCTCATCTTTGAAGAGATGCGGGCGAGTTGTGTGTAATCGGCATACAACTGTTTGCTTACGGGCCACCAGGGGCACATGGTGAACACTCTTCAAGGACTGGATGGATCTGAAAGAGTTTGTCGCCCATCTGAGTGTTCGAGGCCCCCTTCCTAAGTCTTTCGAGTGAGGCTACAAGCCGATGATCCGTGTGTGAACTCGTGTTTCCAGCTTGTTTAAAAAGAACTTGTTTTCACGCTAAATACCATTCGATCTATCGTAACAAAAAAAAAAAGCCATTGTAACGGACAACGCAACAATAACCACGACGACGACGGCGACAACAACAACAGCAACAATAACGATAACAAAAGAATGAGCACACACTGGTGTCGCGTTCCGACGACGTCAAGTCGGAAGACAGAGTGTGGCTACCTTAATGAGTGGAACGGGGAGGGGTCGAGGGTCAGGGAGAGGGGAGGGTAGGTGGGTTCGTGTGTGTGTGTGTGTGTGTGTGTGTGTGTGTGTGTGTGTTTTGTGTGTTGTCCGTGTGTGTGTGTGTGTGTGTGTGTGTGTGTGTGTGTGTCCCCGTGTGTATGTCTGTGTGTGTGTGTGTGTGTGTGTGTGTGGTGGTGTGTGTGTGCGTGCGGTGCGTGTCGTGCGGGTGTGTGTGTGTGGTGTGTGTGTGTGTGTGTGTGTTTGTGTGTGTGTGTGTGTGTCCGTGTGTGTATGTGATGTGTGTGTGTGTGTGTGTGTGTGTGTGTGTGTGTGTGTGTGTGTGTTGTGGTGTGTGTGTG
>CM065738.1:38211067-38213567 GCA_033310375.1 Conus canariensis | reverse complement strand
TGCATATCAAGAAGATAAAAACACTGTGCATATCAAGAAGATAAAAACGCTGTGCATATCAAGAAGATAAAAACGCTGTGCATATCAAGAAGATAAAAACACTGTGCATATCAAGAAGACAGAAACACTGTGCATGTTCCGTAGACATTTTTTTCGTGCATCAACGATCAATGTATCTGTCTGTCTGTCTGTCTGTCTTTATATGTGTGTATGTATGTATGTATGTATGTATGTATGTATGTATGTATGTATCTATCTGTCTGTCTGTCTGTCTCTCTGTCTGTCTATCTATCTGTCTGCCTATCTATCTGTTTTTCTGTCGGTCTACCTATCTATACAGAGAGAGAGAGAGAGAGAGAGAGAGAGGAGAGAGAGAGAGAGAGAGAGAGAGAGAGAAAGAGAGAGAGAATCTTCGCTCCTTTTCTACTTATGCTATTTAAAGATGATATTTATTGTTCAAAATCAAAATCACGCATGTAGGCCTACTTCATTCGAATTTTTCAAACGCGTTTGCGAAGAGATATTGTACAACTTTTTGTTTGTGGTACTGGGACAAAAACAAAACACACACAAAAAAACAACACACACACCACACACACACACACACACACACACACACATACACACACAAATGTACACCACACACACACACACACACACACACAAACACACACACACACACACACACAAACACACACACACACACACAAATGCACACACACACACACACACACACACACACACACACACACACACACACACACACACAAACACACACACACACACACACACACACGTAAACACACACACACACACACACACACACACACAACACACACACCCACACACACACACACACACGCACTCACACACACATCCGGACAATCGGAGGCGACAATCCCTTCAAGGATTTCCGTCTGAACTGATTTCAAACTCTCCAGCGTTGTGGTTTGCTCTCACTCATCGCCCATGTTGATTGGGGAGTATTGTATTGCACTGTGGTGTGGAGTTCCTACCTCAATGTCGCCAACAAAGGAAAACACAGGACAGAATATGAAGGGCGGGCTTGGGCACGGAGAAAAGGGTTCACAAAAAGGGTGGGGGGAGGGGGGTGGGAAGAGTGGGTGGAGAAGGGGGGCTGGGCGTAGGAGCCGGATCTTAAGCAACGCACAATGAGGAAATAGCCATGTTGTTTTCTATATTTGAGCGTGTACGTTGAATTGCATCACGCCATTTTCTCCGAAACGCGTTACACTAGTTTGTCAGTTCCTTTGTTTACCTTTACTTTTTTTTTTTTAATATGTTGCCGTTCTCTCTCTCTCTCTCTCTCTCTCTCTCTCTCTCTCTCTTACTTTTTCCTTTCTTTTCTTTCCTTTTTTTTCTTTCTTTCTTTCTCTCTTATGTCTTTCCTTCTTTTCTTTTCTTTTTTTTTCTCCTTATTTTCTGTCATCTTCGTGTACAGAAAAATGAAAAGATAAACAACAGAAAAAAAACAACAACAACAGACATTTACTCTCTTTGACTCTCATGTGATACATGTATGTATGCGACAGCATCACGGAGAACTCATGGTGGGTGGAAGAAGGAGAGGGGCATTTAAATAACAACCCCGACAACGACTACAACTTCCTCTGCGGGACAATTAACCTCAAATGACCGATGAAACATCACAGTTGTTTTTTTTTATAATTTTATTATTATTATTTTTTATTTATTTATTTATTTTTTATTTTTTTATTTTATTTTATTTTTTTTTTTGGGGGGGGGGGGTAGAGGGAGGCGGGTAGTTCCAAAATAAGAAAGGAAAAAAGAGAGTAGACTTAATTAAAAAAAGAAAAAGAAAAAGCTGGGCTCGAAATACTCGTACCCACCCGTCCGATTGTCCGGGACAACTGACCGTCCTGGCTGACAAATGGACATGCTCTCTCCCCTTGACCACCCGACAATCAGTTTTTGACTGCATCATCACTGAAGGGGTGATGCACTAAAATACCAGTCAGCCATAGTAGCAGAAGCAGCCGAAAAAGAATTCCAGCTGGATCGGGTCGGGGAGGTACCAACGTGAACTTCATATAATTAGTAAGGTCTAAATTCCCCCCAACTTAGAACAGATGTCCGTTAGCATTCAGGTCAGAGGAAAACGAAAAAGAGGTCGGCCAAGGAACACCTGGCGCAGGGACCTGGAAGCAGACATCAGGAACATGGGGACGACTTGGAACCAGCTGGAGAAAAGAGCCCAGGACAGAGATGCCTGGAGGTCCTTGGTTGGCGGCCTGTACCCCAGGAGGGCTAATAGTCGATGATGATGATTCAGGTAAGACATCTGCCTTAAATAAAAGACACGTCTTGAGCCGCCCGCTCATCCAAAAGTTGTGGGCTCGAATCTCGGCAGCGCCAGAGAAAAACCAACAAACTTGACAGCAGAAGGACATATGGGAGTCATGACCCGGCCCCCGTTGAGTGTTAGGGAGTTTAGGGCTGAAACACTTGTGTGAGGATT
>CM065738.1:38196067-38201067 GCA_033310375.1 Conus canariensis | reverse complement strand
CAGTCTGAAACGAAACACTTCTGGGAAATACTTCAGAAAGAAAACAGGAGAATCTGGTTGTTTCAACCACCTGTGCAGAAAACCAGCACCTGATGTTTGGTCATGTTTAAAGGAGACACTATGGATCCGAGCGATCAGACGACAGATCAGTAGTTTCCTTGATGCATGGAGTCAAACGTCATGCCTCTAAAACAGTTTTCTAAAAAAAAAAAAAATTAAAAAAAAAGTAAAGTAATTGTGGCTAAAAATGAAGTATCCACGCGCTGAAATTATTTTTTTTTTTACCTGGTTTCTTTGAAGAGGTTATAAATAACCCTGTTTTAATGTTTGAGACTGCATTAGTGCTGAAACCCCTACCATTTTTTTTTACGTCTAGAGGGGTTTTAAAATTCAATATTAGTTTGTGGTGTTAAGTTGTAACTGATGTTGTATTTGCATAAACCATACCATTGCTATTTATGACTTGACACTTGAGGTTGTTTGGGGTGTAATGTAACATATTGGGATAGACATGAGATTGAAGGACACACACACACACACACACACACACACACACACACACACACACACACACATACGCACACACACACACACACATACACACAAACACGCACACACACACTCACACGCACGCACGCACGCACCCACACACACCCACACATACACATCACGATCACCAGTGTGTGCCAGCAGCGTATATGCATAGTAAATGGACAAAAATACAACCAGCAGAAACTGTTCCAGAAAGCGAGGACAAAGTGAAGAAATGGTCACCCAGTGCGTTGGTTCTCATCATAGACTGACCACACAGAAAGGGAGGACTAGCTGAATGAACGCATCCCCCGGCCTGTTGGGTATAAACATGAATTGACCACCACTGCTAGTGACAGACAGCAAGACAGAAAGCTAACACTCAGCTTACTGAGACACAGGCCATACGCCACAATTAGGATTTTGCACTAAACCACGATATAATCCATGTAAGCGTTTTGAGGCCTGCCATACGTTTGAACCAGCCTTTAATGTTAAACTGGTAATTGATCAATGAACAACTCCCTACCAATTATTTCCCTTGTTTGGGGGTGATTTTCACCGATGAAATCACAAACAGTCTTCTAATACATGACCTTCCCCTTAGTTGACGTCACACTTCAGGCCTTTGAACTCACCCGCGACGCTATCTTTGCGCCGGTTGGTAACCCCCCAAACAGTCCCCTTCCGTTGATTTTCATCCGTCTGCTGGGAGCCACCTGGCTTGTACCTTGATGGCTATATGAAACCACTTTGGCTTCACAAGGGGAGTATTGCGCATGTTAATGTCTGTACTGTTTTTATTTTTTATTTTGTCGCTGAGGAAGGCATACTGCCGAAAATTTCTTGTCCTGTTTTGTGTCGTTCATTAAAACTGCGTTACTTCACACTTTGTTTTGTGTGCTCTTCTGCTTTTTCGTCTGGTTCCGGTAACGCTGCGGTTTGTTTCATTTGGCTATGTGAAAGAAAATGGGTAGAATCAACTTTCAGACGCAACAAAAATTCTCGAAATAATCTACTTGGGCCAGGTCATAATTATTCCACTCCTTAAGCAAGGCCTTGGTGCATTAATGCTTGGTGTGCAGCCACATCATACATTGACCACCATTGTCAATGAGCGAGAGAAGAGATAGGTTCAGGTCCGAGTCCACGGTTACAGATTCAGCCCACAACGGTGTATACTCTCTGTTACACTCCATTCAAAGCTGCACTTGGCTTTTGTCAGATCAGCCAGTACCAAAACATATCCATCGCACAGCCAAGCCCCTTGATGCATACTGTTCCTGACTCGGAGGCAAACCCAATGTCTGCTTCTTTTTGAACTCCCAGTTCTTATAGAACAGGGAGTACTTTACAATGGGAACGAAGAAATGCTGTCTGTCTGTCTGTCTGTCTGTCCGTGGTCAAAATGTGTTCCACTCGCTCCAGACAAAACTTCTGCGCCGATCTTTCTGAAAATTTGTAGGCATGTTTATTATGGGTCATGGATGATGCCCGATGTTTTATTTTACCAGAATAGCCGTTACTAACGGCTATAACGGCCCAAAACGGTTTTTCTTCTTTATGGAATATCTCCGAAAGTACTTACAGAGTTTATCTCAGTGACATTATGATGCATGTTTGATTGTGACGTTTCTTTATGACGCATGTTTGATTGTGACGTTTCTTGACATGTACACGCGTATTCAAGATAAACCGGGAGTACGTTTCTATGCTTTGCATCTTGTCATTTCACAGCACGATCCACGTGATCCTACATTTTCCTGTCGTCTGCTAGACTTTTCACTCCCAAATCCTTGTGCTCCACCAATGGAGTGGAAACAACAGGTCTACTTCTGCTCTCCTTGCTGACCTATGGCATTGAACCAATTCACCCACCTCAAATTCCAGCATAAAACCGTCTTTTTCACATTCAAAAAATTTCTTTTTTTTTTCACAGAGTCAGGGCGATTTTCCTCTAGTCAAACTGTGTTGTTACTACTTGACCCTGGCGGTAATCCCGAACTCTGACCAAAGCCAAGGAATAGATTCCCCCCCCCCCCCCCCCCCCCCCCCCCCGCCGCCTAATGGCTCTCCTCATGTATGGACCTCGCCCTAGTCGAGTCGCTATAGTCACAGCAGGGACATATTGAAAGAGTGGGTCGGCCAGACTGTTATTGCTTCGCCATACTTTGACCACCATTATCGACAATGACCATTACTCAGGAACCGTGGAGAAACGGATAGCCGATTGTGGCGCACATGCTTCACTGGGCCTTTTGTGAACTTCCGTTCAAAGCCGTTTTGACGGTCGTTTGAGGGGGGCGGGGGGGGGGGTCACATCTGGTCAGGAACTTTGCAGTATGGCGTGTGTTGACTGTCTTGCTGAGGTAGAACACTTGCAAATTAAGAATACAACGTGATTGTTTTCGACTTCAACCTATCGGCGAAGCATTGAAATATGTTGTTCCTTCTAGAACGTGTTATTTTGGTGTGACTGTCAGCCAATGTGAGTAAAATTATGTCACGAAGATGAAACTGATGGCGATGTTACTGAATCGAAGGCAAAATAGAAATAAAACACACGAACACAGTACAGGCCAACGGTTTCTGTAAACACGCACAGAGCAACAAGAAGACCAGTGCATTGTCGACACACGTGCCTTTTCTTCAACGGCCATGCTGTTGATCGTACAACTGGCTGAACGTGCGAGTATTTGTTTTTGGTTTGTTTGTCATTCTTCGTTGAACGTGTTGTGGTTGTGGTGGCAGACGTTACTATACAAAGCTGCATTCCGATTGGCCAGAGTGAACAGTCTATTTCGATTGGCTGAACATATTACTTTTAGAACGACTGAGGCTTCTTAACAGACGACACATCTTCTGTTAATGAAAGAGGTTCCCCAAAGTCCAGCCTTCGGTAGCACCTCTGAGACTCACACCCCTGGCTTGCCAGCTTGGGATGGGGGTGGGGAGGGTAGGACCATTAGGTGTTCTACCCGAGCTGGCAAAAACTGGATCGTGTGGATTCATGTCAGTGTCAGTGTCAGTGTCACGGTTGGGGAGGAGGCTGCCACAGACAGCAGACGGCCAAGTACACCGACTCCTGACTAAACACCGCCGGGGACAGCAACACCAAGAGCTACACAGACTACAGTCTGGGAAACCTTGTCTTAAAGGGCCTCCGGCCAATAGGACGTAAATCTCACCCATCAATCAATCAATTTCCGTTAACAGTGCGTCCGTTATCCATAATTTTTCCCTTTGTTTATTGTTTTATACAAAGAAAGGACTTTGTTGCATCCTCCTGAGTCGTGAGAAAGGACTTTGTTGCAGCCTTCTGAGTGTGAGAAAGGACTTTGTTGCAGCCTTCTGAGTCGTGAGAAAGGACTTTGTCTGCTGCCTCCTGAGTCGTGATAAAGGACTTTGTAGCAGTCTTCTGAGTCGTGCAGCCCAGAGAAGCCTGGCGAGAATCCTCAGACATGTTTGAAATTAAGCACCAGCAGTTCTTTTTTTTAAAACATTTCACCGGTACAAAGTCGACATTTGAGAACCGGAAGTACATTTCCCCGACGAATGTCAACCCACAGCTGTCCTGAACATATCATGCGCAGTGGAATCTGCGTGTCTCTCCTACTACGGCCCCTTCTCTGCAAAGAAAGCGGGACTCAGTCTGTCCTTTCTAAACTAATCATCAGCGCTTGTTGGCAGCTGAACAATCCTTTGTTTGGTCACATCCGAGCAATGGTCCTGTTCACTCTGTTGAGAATTTAGTTGTGAAGTACCAAACACACAGACTCACACACATACACACACGCGCGCACACACACACACACACACACACACACACACACACAGACACACACACATACACACACACACACACACTCGCACGCTTGCATATACGCATGCAGTTACGGACATCATCTAAACTGGCATGCGAACGCGCACGTCCACGCACTCACGGACGAACGAACACAAGCTCACCGAAGCAAAGGCATACAGAGAGTTGTTGCTTTAAAAAATACTGGATGAAATTGCACACTTTTTTTTTACACAATGGAAAGATGTGACATATGTTCGGAATAGCAGTTATGGGGTCATCAGTTTCGCACTAATTTCCATCCACACACACACACGCACGCACGCACGCATGCACGCACGCACGCATACACGCACACACACTCTTTCATCAGTCATTTTCTCTCTCTTTGAGTCCCTCACCCACGCTCACACATAATCACTCACAATCCACATCTCTCTCTCTCTCCCTCCCTCTCTCTCTCCCTCCCCCTCTCTCTCGTCTCTCTCTGTCCAAGAATACTCATTCCCAACTGACGGGGTACTCTAAATGTCATTAATTAACGTTTACCATTGATTGTGTCATTTGAAACACACACACACACACACACACACACACACACACACACACACACACACACCACGTGCGCACATACATGCACACACACAACACACACACACGCGTATCT
>CM065738.1:38163567-38181067 GCA_033310375.1 Conus canariensis | reverse complement strand
CTCAGTTTGTATACTATGAATTACATTACAATTATGGGCTCGGAACTGGTCACTGTCCCGCATTCTGTGTGAATTGAAATACGATCAATGATGTTTCCTGACCGATCTATTGTGCTTATATTTGGAGCGCGTATACACGGACAGACAGACAGACAGACAGACATACACACACACACACACACACACACACACACACACACACACACACACACACATACATATGCACGCGCGCGCGCGCCGCACACACACACACACACACACACACACACACACACACACACACACACACACACACACACACACACACACTTACTAACCAAAGAACTAACGAACGAATGAACTAACCAACCAACTAACCAACCAGCCAACCAGGTAACTAACTAACTAACTAACTAACTAACTAACTAACTAACTAACTAACCCAACTAGCTAGCAGACAGACTGACTGACTGACTGACCGACTGACGAGCTAACTCACTCATTTACTCACTCATTCACTTAGTCGCTCACTCACTCACTCACTCACTCACTCAGTGAGTAGGAGAGTGAGTGAGTGAGTGACTGAGTGACTGAGTAGCTAATAACTATTAACTGACTGAAGGACTGACAAACTGGCTGGGTAGCTGGCGAGTTAACGAACAAATGAGCGAACCGACCAACAGAACGACCGACTGATGAGCTCACATACGAGTAAAGAACCAACTAGCTGAATAATTAACTAGCTAGCCATCCTACAATCCATCGAACCAAGAAAATAAAAATCTTCATTTAAGCTGGTTCACGGATGGAATCTGTGAAGCTTTTGTCGCAAGGAACAACAACTCTGGTCCGTTTGAAAGAAGAGAATGATGTGATGGTTGCGTCCCTTGCATCAGGAGCCGTGCGGCGAGTCGGCGTTCTAACCAGATAACTTACATTATGTGCATGGCGTGTAGCTACCGTCCTTGTGTGTGTGTGTGTGTGTGTGTGTGTGTGTGTGTGTGTGTGTGTGTGTGTGTGTGTGTGTGTGTGTGTGTGTGTGCGTGCCCGCGCGCGCGCGCGAGCGTGCGTGCGTGCATCGAAGTGTGTGTATGTATGCATACGCACGCACCTCTCACCACCCACCCACCCACCGAAAAGCTCGGTCATACGCACGGACGCACCCACACTCATAATTATTCACATTTAAAAACACAAACACACGTACTTTGGCACGCACATACACACACGCACACACACACACACACACACACACACACACACACACACACACACACACACCACAACACACACACACACACACACACACACACACACACACACACACACACACACAACACACACACACATACACACACACACACACACACAACACACACACACACACACACACAACACACACACACACACACCACACACACACACACACCACACACCACACACACACACCAACACACACACACCACACCACAACTGGCCATACGACTGTGCGCTGGACCAGTCAATATATGGACATCAATTTTCCGAGAACGTTGAACTATTTTTCCAGACTTTTTTATGCATGTAATAATTGATGGTATTAGATTAAGAACCATACCAGTTACTCACGTTAACACTCAAAATTTAATGGTATGAAATTTCACGTTCATTAAGTCCACAACACACACACACACACACACACACACACACACACACACACACACACACACACACACGCACGTACATACACTCACACTCTCACACACACACGCACACACACACACACACACACACAAGCACACACACACACACACACACACACACACACACACACACACACACACACACACACACACACACACACACACACAGCACGCACGCCCAACTATACATGCAGACAGGCAGATATGCATAGAAAAAGACAGAGAGAAAATCAGAAAACCGACGTAAACGCGCTCATGAACACGTACCTCGTCCCCCTCTTCACCCTACGCTCACCCCCCGTCTTCCATCCTTTCCCCTTCCACCACACCGAAACCCACTCACTCGCCCAAACCACCCCACCACCCCCATTTTCAATTTATTTCTTACGCTGCGACTTTACTTACTTGCGCCACCATCTGCTTACCCCGCAACCCATCCCTTACCCTCTTCTCTTCACCATCTCCCCATCCTCATACCATCCCTGCCCTCTCTTTCTGTCCATCTCACCCACCCCATAGCCACCCCTGCCCTCTATTTCTGTCCATCTCACCCACCCCATAGCCACCCTGCCCTCTATTTCTGTCCATCTCACCCACCCCATTGCCACCCTGCCTCTCTCATATTCTCCCCTTCGTCATCTCACCCACCCCCATTACGCCACCCCTGTGCCCTCTATTTCTGTCCATCTCACCCACCCCCATACCCACCCTGCCCTCTATTTCTGTCCATCTCACCCACCCCCATACCCACCCCTGCCCTCTATTTCTGTCCATCTTGCCCCATCCCCAAACGAACCAGAAACAAATTCATCTGACTTGCCCACCCACACCCTCTCCCCAAATCCATCCTGGTAACCATCAAACGATCGGATTGAGCGCAGCACCACGAAGACCAACAACACGCCTAGAGCCTGTTACTATCTTTGCTGCGAAACCCGTCGTAAAATTCGGTTGAGATAACACACACACACACACACACACACACACACACACACACAACACACACACACACACACACACACACACACACACACACACACACACCACACACACAGAATTTGAGGAGACACGTGACTGCTCGTCCTTCGTCTTCATTGTCCTGAATGTTGTTAATCTTGCCTGAAGAAAAGGCCAAAGAGGTCGAAACGCGTCACGTTTTGTCTTGTAATTAAATTTTTGTTTGTCCCTTCTGACCGGCGGAACAGTCTTTTTTTTTTCCTTTGAAGTTTGTCATGATTACAGACGTTCAGTCAGGTACGTTGTTCTGACAGGGTGGGTTGAATGAAAATGGAAGCTTCCTGACGGTCTCGTTTTCATTTAACGCCCATCTTGTGCGGAATTCGACAAAGATAAGTGATTGCTCGTCCTTGACTTCCATTGTCCTGAGTTTTGTTTATCAAGCCTCAAGAAGACCTAAGAGGTCGAAACGCGTCGTGTTTTATTGTGTAATTCGTTTGTCCATTTTGTTTGGCGGAGGTACCATAAACATTTTTTTCAACATTTGTTTAGATTTCTGCCTGCAGTCGCCTTGCTTTGCAATCCCGTGGGAGCAGGTCCATGACTTGTGGCTCACAGGGCCACCTGCCACCTGCCACCTGCCTCCTGCCACCTGCCACCTGCCACCTGCCACCCGACACCTGCCACATGACACCTGACACCTACCACCGACCACCTGCCACCTGCCACCTTCACCTTCCACCTTCCACCTGCCACCTGCCATCTGCCACCTGCCACCTGCCACCTGCCTCCTGCCACCTGCCACCTGCCACCCGACACCTGCCACGTGACACCTGACACCTACCACTGACCACCTGCAACCTGCCACCTTCACCTTCCACCTGCCACCTGCCACCTGCCACCTGCCACTCGACACCTGCCACGTGACACCTGCCACCTGCCACCTTCACCTTCCATCTGCCACCTGCCATCTGTCACCTGCCATCTGCCACCTGCCACCTGCCTCCTGCCACCTGCCGCCTGCCACCTGCCACCTGCCACCTAACACCTGCCACCTGCTACCTAACACCTGACACCTAACACCAGACACCTGCCACCTGCTACCTGCCACCTAACACCTGACACCTGCCACCTAACACCTGACACCTGCTACCTGCCACCTGCTACCTGCTACCTGCCACCTGCCACCTGCTACCTGCCACCTGCCACCTAACACCTGACACATGCCACCTCCTACCTGCCACTTGCCACCTGCTACCTGCCACCTGCCACCTGACACCTGCCACCTGCCACCTGCTACCTGACACCTGACACCTGCTACCTGCCACCTGACACCTGCTACCTGCCTCCTGCCACTTGACACTTGCCACCTGACACCTGCCACTGTTGCCACTCATCAACATTCAGGGCCTGGAAAAGCTGAAAGGAGGAGAATGGAATCAGTCATTCCGGGCAAAAAGGTGTTTGGAAGCCGCGGGTTGCCGTAACTCCACGACCTCTGACAAACCAAAGTCCAGCTTCTGGACTTCTCAAATGGCTTCTCTGGACTTCTCTGGGCTACAGTCAAGAGGGATGCGGGGCAGAACTCTGGACCTTGACGACTGGGCTGCAAGAGCTATTGGAAAGAAGATGAAGTTCATCATCATCAGACCCACCTTAGGGGCTCGCTCCACTTCGGGTTTTCGGCCAGGGTTTATTCCTTTAGCCTTTCCCACGGTTGGATAACATGGGTAGACTCGCAAGCCAGCAGAAGTCTGGAATCAAAGTTTTCCTTCTCCTCGATGGACCACCTTCCCACACAGCCTGACCAGCTCCATTTGCCCAGACGAAGCCGCTGGTAAGTAACACGCCTTCTCCCCTTTTGCCATTCAGTAAGGAACAGCCCCTTCTGGCTCAGAAGCTCAGCCATTTGAGAAGTCCAGGAGTTGGACTTTATTGGTTGTCAGAGGTGATTTGAGGTTCATGTCATCAGAAGTATTTTATAGACAGTGGGGGCGTACCCCCAATGCCGCCCCCCCCCGCCCCCCCCCCCTCCCGCCCCCCCCCCCCCCCCCCCCGCAGTAACAACCATTCATCGATTCCTGAACGACAACAACATTGGTCAGCTATACTACTTACTATAACTCCCCCTCTCCTCCACTACCCCTTTCCACCCACCCTCATCCTCTCTCCCCCCCCCCCCCCCTTATTTTTCCCCTTCAGGATATCAGTTTTAATGAAGGGAGGAAGGGGTGGGAGCGGGCGGAGGCCATTGATTCTGGCAAGACACTTCGCCGGCATATCGATCCTCTCCCGGGCGGGTTTTGATGACAGCGGTCCCAGGCTGGGAGGAGTGGGGGGTGGGGGGTGGGGGTGGGAAGGGGGGAGGGGGGAGGTGTGTGTATGGGTGGTCAACAATGTGATGTCTCCCTGCCGCCTGTTTTTTTTTTTTTTTTTTTTTTTTTTGAGCTGCGAGGGTTGATGACTTTTTAGGTTCGAGAGAGAGAGAGGAGAGAGATGAGATGTAGAGGACGAGAGAGAGAGAGAGAGAGAGAGACAGACAGCAGACAGACAGAGACGACAGACAGACAGACAGAGAAGACAGACAGACAGAGACAGAAGATAGACGACAGAGGCAGACAGACAGCAGACAGACAGACAGAAGACAGACAGACAGGCAGACAGACAGACAGAGACGGAATGATGGTCATAAGACAGCCAGACGGACGGACGGACAGAGACGGAGGGGATGGGGAAGAGGGGGCGGTGGGGTTGTGGTGGGGGTGGGTGGGTGGGTGGGGTTTATATGTCTGGAAATAAAAGGCGATGTTGGTACAGCGAATGAGACTCTGTCCTGGTCACGATAGGCGGTAGACAGGGAAGGAAGAGACATCCTTTTGGTTTCTACTTCTCCAGAACCCCTACGTGTCCGGCTTCCTCCCTCTCCGCCCTCCCCACTCCGTCTGTACTCAACCACCACCCCCCCCCCCTCCCCGTCTCCTGCCCTCCTGCACACACACACACACACACACACACACACACACACACACACCACACACACACACACACACACACACACACACACACAAAGCTCTCCTCCCTGTCCTCCCTCCAGAGCGGTGTTTGTCTATATCTAACGCAATACATTTTTTCGAGAATAACCCCACCCACCTCTCTTATCCCTTTCTCTGCCCCGTTCCACGTTCATTCCTTTGCATATTTGTATGAATCTGAAAAGAAAAGAAGAAAAGAGCAAAGTGTAGCAAGCACACACACACACACACACACACACACACACACACACACACACACACACACACACACACACACACACACACACACACACACACACTTATGCAGAAGTGGACAGCATCTAGAAGTCGGCATAATTTTGAATTCACTTCCCCCACTACTTGTATTTGTATCTGTCAGGCAACAGTTGTGTGCCCTTTTTGGCTTATTGTTCCTTTAGTGCAACTTTCTTTTTCAACACATAATGACCAGGCTGTAGACCCTCTTGAACCCGTGAGAAGGGTGCACCCCGACTGACAACTCTCCGCTCTGGCATTGTTGTGTGTGAGCTGCTCGAGAGCCTGTTACCACCTGTCACCTTTGACCTGTCGGGCAGGTCAAGGTGAGTCCTTGGTGTATGGAGAATGGTCTGTAGTATTTTCGTGTTGAAAATTCCGCGTTATGGATGTACTTTTAACGTTCCTTTCCAGTTGTCAAATCATGTATCTCACTACCACACACACACACACACACACACACACACACACACACACACCACACACAACACCTTTCACAATATCTGTAATTAAGCAATTCTGACCCCTCCTTCCCTCCCACCTTCGAAAATTACATCATCATTTATGATTATGTAAAGGAATACGACCAGGACTGTGCTTTTTCAGCTGTCTGCCCTGCCCCTGTGGCTAACGTCCACGCCAGGATTGAGGTCATGGTTAATCTCTCCTCTACGGTAGGAGTTTCGTCCCTTCCCCCGCTCCCCTGTACAGCAAGCCGACCTAGAGTGGCTGGTGAAATAAGCCTGTAACTGACCTTCACACAACTCGGTTATGAGAGTGTGGTGAACAGGAAGCAGCAAGGTGTGTGTGCTGAGCGGTCTGGGGGGAAAACAAACAGGACTTTTGATCCTCAACTTTGGAAAGGAACTGCAGGGGTATTATTGAGACTGTGTGCTGAAGAAAGGATTTTTTTTTTTTTGGTGTGTGGACTGAAGAAAAAACAAGATGCAAAGCATATAAACGTACTCCCAGTTTATCTTGATTACGCGTGCACATGTCAAGAGTATGTTTACTATGAAAACACCCGTGATCTACCAGTCAGTTATTACATCTAAAGCTATTTTGAAATCCGTCAAATACAGTACTTTCATAGATATTTGTGAAATAGAAAAACAAAATCACATTCAAACATGCGTCATAATGTATTTCGTCACTGAGATAAACTGCCATTTCTGAAAGTGTGCATGCGGTTTAACTCTCTCTCTCTCTCTCTCTCTCTCTCTCTCTCCTCTCTCTCTCTCTCTCTGTTAGTATAAAGGCTATTCTGGTAAAATAAAACATCGAGCATCATCCGTGACCCATAATGAACATACCTACAAATTTTCAGAAAGATCGGCCCAGAAGTTTTGTGTGGAGCGAGTGGAACACATTTTGACCACGGACAGACACACAGACAGACACACAGACAGCATTTCTATAAGAACTGGGAGTACAAAAACACCTTACAGTCGCATTCTTAGTCCAGGTTTGTAGCCTCTTGGAATTCGGTCTTTGAGCGACGACAGGCTGCCTTTTTAAAAATTTTTATTATTCTTCATCTATTGTGAAGTTCGTTTTGGCCAGCTGGAAACTGGACGTATGTCCAAGAAGTTTATCTTTGACTGTTAAGGAATACTTCCTTAGGATTTCAGAAGTTTCCCGTAGAATATTTCATCCTTTGTGAGTCCTGTCAAGAGGGGGAGTATTGGGAATTGAAGGGCTTTGAGACACAAATAGTTTGCGTTTTCTTGGGAAGCTCCACTTCCCTTTTTATTTTTTTTTCTTTCATTAAGTTTTTGGTGTTCCATAGATGTGTTCCAATGTGAGGAGTGCGTCAGAGACCTCCCTTACATATTGGGCGTGATCTCCCAATAGTTGCTTAGCAGCTTCTCCGAAAGCGTTCCCGGTTGTGGCCCTTCCCCCTCCTCCCTACTTGAGTGTTGAGATGCTGTAACATCTATGGGCTATTTAATTTCACAAGTCCCCTCGTTGATAATTTTCTGTCAGACCTTTCTTCTACTTGTTGTGTGTGTGTGTGTGCGACTGTCAATGAAAAGAAATTCGCCGTCCAAAGCAGCATTCGTTTCGGAGTTATGGGCGTGTGTTCATTTCATCATGGGATCCAGAGTTATCTTACTTGCTTGTTTGTTATTTACTGTTTACTGTTCCCTGCCTCATTTAAGATTTCCTTCCATGCCAATCAAATCAAATCTACCTGCATTGGTTACTCTTCGTCCGTGTGTGTGTTTGACACATTCAAGATGAAAAAGGTTGTGCCAGTCTTGGAGAAATGTTAATCTGTGTTTGTTTCTTTTTCCAGTTGTTGCTGTGTAGATGTGTGAGAAACAGGGTATTATGGGCAAGCTTAGAACATTTTGGGGGGGAATGTCTCTTTGTTTGTTCTGTGTGCTCTGCGTTGGCATTTCCGCTAGGCGGTTCGGTGCCATTTGCAGCATTCGTTTGGAGTCATGGGCGTGCATTTATTTCATCATGGGAGCAAGAGTTACCAAACTTGATTATTTGCCATGTCAACAAACAGGTTTATTGATTTACGCGTGAAATTTGTGTCGCTATTTTGTGATGCGTCTTGTTGTCTGTCGACTGGACAGTGCTCGGTGAGATTTCTGTCTGTATTACCTCCCCTCGCTCACCAGATTACCTCACAGTTATCCATCCACACAGACATTCCGTGACAATGTATTCTTTATTTCATCTTTTACCTTCTTTTTTCATTCACGTGTACACCTTATTTCATTGTACTTCATTCACTTGAGAATCATGTACTCTTTGTTATTTGATCTAACTGGATGGATTCTTGTTAGCGTGAGTTTCTTTCTCCCGCTGGCACGTTTGTTCCATGTCCCACCACAACCTGTGGCCTTCACAAAAGAAACACCAATTCTTTGACAGATACGTCAAACAGAACGATCCCAGATACTTGAGAGAAAAAAAAAATCAAACAAAAGAAACAAAACAAAATAAGCAATCCCCCCTCCCCCCCCCCCCCCCCCCCACCTCAACAACAACGACAATAATAACAACAACAACCCACATTCTTCACTGCTTGCTTTTTAACTTCTTTACGTTATAATCATAAAAAGGATAGGTTACCCCCCCCCCACACACACACACACACACACATACACCTCCCTGTTCATTTCGTCCCCCACCCCTAGTCCCATTAACTCCTCCTCCTCCTCCGCTCCTCCACATCCTCCTCATCAAATCTCCCCGTTTCTGAGAAAAAAAAAAAAAAATGCAATTACAAAAGCCAAAAACCGAACCGAAAAAGAACCAAAAGAAGACAATAAGAAAACAAACAAACAAAATCGCTATCACTTGCCACCGAGAAAGACCAGTAGAAACTGGCCGTCACACATAGTGATAAACCAGGTTTATCATGTCGGGAATGTAATGGACTGGACTTAAGCAGACTGGAAGGACTGATGAAGTCAGATTGTCCATAGACATAGACTGACATAAAACAGCACTCTGCCAAACACAATGCTAGTGTATAAGCTTCGCCTCCCTCGAGCCACCTAACTCGCTCCCAATAATTAAACACACACAACACACACACACACACACACACACACACACACACACACACACACACACACACACACACCGAAAAACAGACAGACACATAAATAAACAGACACACATGCATATCACAGGTAGACGGACAGACAGACAGACAAACCATGGATATACACACACTACAAACACACAGATAGAAAATAGAAGACAGACACACACGATAGACACACACGCACACGCACGCACACACACACACACACACACACACACACACACACACACACACACACACACACCACACACACACACACACACACACACACACACACACACACACACACACACACACACACACACACACACGGACGCACGCACGCACGCACCAGAGAGAGAGAGAGACAGACAGAGACAGAGACAGAGACAGAGACAGAGACAGAGACAAAGACAGAGTGAGGTAAAGGGGAAGGTGAGGAAGGCGGGGAAAATGGAAAGGGGATGAGACAGCATGTGTTTTACCCCCGCCCGCCCCGCCTCCCCGGGCAATATCTATATGAATAATGCGGCTGGTGTCCAACACATTTGATGGAGGAAAGGTCTCGCGGGTCAGTTTGACTGCTGTCCATTTCTGTCCTCCCTTACTGCCTCCGTTTTTCTTTCAATCTTGTCTTCATTTGCTGTCTCTGCTTCCTTTCTTTTTTTTTCTGTCTTCCCTTCTTCCTTCCTTCCTTCCTTTTCTTTCTTTTTCCCCTCCATCTTTTTGTCTTTCTGCATCATTCAGCGTGTATTTAAATTCTGGCTGTGTATCTTTTTTTTTTTACTTACGGTTTGCGTGCGTGCGTGCGTGTGCGTGCGTGCGTGCGTGCGTGTGTGTGTGTGTGTGTGTGTGTGTGTGTGTGTGTGTGTGTGTGTGTGTGTGTGTGTGTGTGTGTGTGAGTGGTGTGTGTGTGTGTAGGCGAGCGCGTGCGTGCATGCGCGTGCATGTATGTGTGAGCGCGCGCGTATGTGTGCGCGCGCGCGTACATATATATATATATATATATATTATATATATATATATATATTATATTTGCTTTCAGCACTTATGTGGCTGACAATGCTTAGATTGTTGAACAGCAGAGCTGACCACTCTGACTGCAGACACCTTTTGACCTCCCTTGAATTCCTAAATGGATCCTCAAGTACAGGATCAAAGAGTTTTCGCTACGTTTGATACTGTCTACATAATGATACTGTCTACATAATGATACTGTCTACATATGATTGTATGAGTTTTTTCAGCAACTTAGTTCCTAACCGCTTGTTATTGTTTTTTTTTTTTTTTAGTTTACCGTCGCTGGCTGTTTTGATGGTACGGTTGGGTTCTGTTTTTCTTTTCACTCTTAGTGGTGAAAGTACCATAGAATTGTAGACTGTAGTATGTCTCCATTGATGCCCAAAGGGAGCATGATCCCCATTGACGATATTTTTCTAACAGGTTTGAAGAAATGAAATGAAAGGTCGAAAAGGGAATAGGACTCGTTTGAAAATGAAGTTGGTTATCGTCTCCATTTGCTACATACGAGCGCTTGAAAGTGCTATAATTCGCTTTCCTGAATTTTCATTTCACTGTTCATGGTCTCTGTCTCTGCCACATGCTGTTTCAAAACACTCGATGTTTGGATATTAGCCCTGTCGGAAGTCGAATGACAACAAAGTTGTGAATCTGCTATTTGTCCTCCTTGCTTCTCCACCAATCTGTTAAACTTATTGTTTGGACAACCAGTGGAAGATTGTATCTGTTATGAGATCCAAGCAAAGAACTGCACATCTGAATGTGCAGCTGCTACAAGCTCTTGTGTGTGTGACTGACAATGCTTGGGTTTTCAAACATCATAGTTGTTGTTCTGACATTTTGATCCTCTATGGATCCTTAAGCAATAAGCTCCAAGGCTTTCCGCTACATTTTATACTATCAGCATAATGATGGCAGATTTTCAACAACCCATGTGATTACCGCACGTTCTTTTGGGGGTATTGTTGGTTTCAGTTTATATATATATATATATATATATATATATATAATGCTGAACAATTAAGTAGTGGGGGAAAACAAGCGCAGGCTAACAATTCTTCAGTCGTTATAGTAATGACTTGGCAAGGATTTAAACTTTTAGAAAAAAAAAAGTTGAAGATGATGAAAATGGGGAATGTATTATAAATAGGAGAAACCCTTCACTAGCTGCCTGAGGGAACCATCGTAATCCCTCCTGAAGGCACATCTATTTGTATTGCCTGCTCCTAGGCCTTTCGTCCGCTGGATCGGACTCATCAGGGAGACACGGCTGGTTGTGTCTGTGCTCTTGGTGTCAAATAGAGACACACCACAGTCCATAACTCTGTGGTGTTCTCACCACCAAGGGTTCAAAAAAGAATCCAACAGCACCCCCAAAGCAGCAAGTGAAGGGTAGTAAATGGAACCAAACGAAAGTGCAGAGAAGAAAAAAGTTGCTGAAAAGCTAAAAGCATTACTCAAACAGTATAAAATATAGGGGACAATCTTTGAGCCTATGCTTGAGGATCCATTCAAGGATATATATATATATATATATATATATATATATATATATATATATATATTGCCAAACGTTGTTTTACACAATTTCTAACACTGTTGGCCTTTCTTGTCTTCCAAGGCAAAGTTTGAAAGAAACAGTGGTTTTGGGCATGGAGTGGAGGACAGGGAGCACACATTACACACACACACCTGTCCATCCATCTAACGTTATTTCATCAACATTCCTGGCTGCTGATCGTGGTTTCACCACCAGTGCTGAAAAGCTACAGTTCTGAATGTTGACACATTTCCGACCTCCCTCATACACGTTTCTTGCATACATTTTCTGGCATAAGGCTGACAGATCTTTCTTTCTTTATTGATCATCGTTATTTGATCACTTTGGCATTTTGCTTCTTTTTCCTATGTTACCTTTCCCTGACTGCCTCGGAAAGCTACTGGACTGGGATTTCCGTCCGTGGTGGTGACAATACCTCTAGGCGCTATGTCACTCACACACACACACAACACACACACACACACACACACACACACACACACACACACACACACACTCATCACACACACACACAACACACACACACACACACACACACACACACACACACACTCACACACACACATGCTCATACACACACATACACAACACACACACACAGACAACACACACACACACACACACACACCACACCACACATCAGACACACACACACACACACACACACACACACACAACACAGAGAGAGAGAGAGAGAGAGAGAGAGAGAGAGAGAGAGAGAGAGAGAGAGAGAGATCAAACAAGGCATATCTAGTAAGATGTTTTATTGAACAAAACTGGAACTGGTTCTTCATTTGGCTTGGTGTTTGTGATATAGCACATAGACACGCAACACCCCCACAGGCATAATCACACGAACACACAGATACACAGACAAACACTCAAAGAGACCCAGGAAGGCATACCGACATAGACGTGCTATCATACAAGATCTATGTTCATTTCATTTGGCATGGTGAGTGTGGTTATAGAAACATTCCATGTAACAGGATGGCAAACGACTGAACAAAAAAAAAGGCTCGCACATACACATGCAACATCCACACACGCATTTCTCTCTCTCTCTCTCTCTCTCTCTCTCTCTCTCTCTCTCTCTCTCTCTCAACACACACACACACACACACACACAGACACAGACAGACAGACAGAAAGACAGAAAGACAGACAGACAGACAGACACACACACACACACACACACACACACACACACACACACACACACACACACACACACACAGAGGTCCAGTAAGGCACACCAAGATCGATGTATTATTTAAAAAAAAAAAAAAAAGACTGGAACTGTGCTGTTGTGTTCCTATGGCAAGGCGAATGCGACGTAGACGTTTATTACAGATGACAAGACAGCGATATAAAAACGGCAAGCTGTCCCTGTGATTGTTTTTACGATGTGGCATGTCAAGGGTCCTCAGGAGATTGAAATGAATGTTCTGGATCCTGCTCTTAGCCTCTGTCAACACTGATTTAAGAGAGAGAGAGAGGGAGAAAGAAGAGAGAGAGAGAGAGAGAGAGAGAGAGAGAGAGAGAGAGAGCGCACACACACGCACAGAGAGAGAGAGAGAGAGAGAGAGAGAGAGAGAGAGAGAGAGAGAGAGAGAGAGAGAGAGAGAGAGAGAGAGAAGGAAACGAACGAAACGTGTTTTAATGAGGGAGGAAGGACAAAAGAAAAGAACACAATTGGCCTGTTTACATCTTGCCCTGAAAATGCAGAAAGAGAGAGAGAGAGAGAGAGAGAGAGAGAGGAGAGAGAGAGAGAGAGAGAGAGAGAGAGAGAGAGAGAGAGGATGCTGAGGAGGGGGGGGGGCGGGGGCTGGTGGTGGACGGGTTGGGGGATGGGAATAGTCGAGGGGAAGGAGCTGGCGGGGGGGGGGGGGGGGGGGGGAAGGCGGGGGGGGGGGGGGGAAGGCGGGGGGGGGGGATTTATGACACCACTGGTCTGAGAGAATCCAGAGAGTCGCTGACATAAACGATGCTGCCGGGGTAGAAAGGGAGGGGGTGGGGAAGGGGGGGGGAGGGAATGCATACCGTGCTGGTGTATCTGGGAGTATTTGGTTTTGTTTGTATGTGTTTGATTCGCATGAATAAATTCAGTCTATGCAATCAAGTGGTTTCGGTTGTCAGTCTGTGTGTGTGTGTGTGTGTTAGTGTGTGTGTGTGTGTGTGTGTGTGTGTGTGTGTGTGTGTGTGTGTGTGTGTGTGTGTGTGATTCTCAATGACTTTTTATTTATTGATATTTTTTTGGTGGTGGGTGGGTGTTCGGTTGCATTCATCCAGAGCAATTTGATAAACATGCAAAACAACAACAGCAACAACAACAACAACAACAACAACAACAACAACAACAAAACCCAGAGGAATACAGAACAAAACAAATGAAGAAATGAATGGAATTGTGTCATATATCTTGACAAATCTGCATCCTTGACAGATTTCTTTATATTCCCCGGGAGCACCTCACTAACCTTGAAGGAAGGCAAGAGATACTGAATGTCATGAGAGTGAATGCTGGACTGGGACAAAGAGGTGTGGCCGATGAGGTTGAGGGGGGGGGGGGGGGGAGGGAAGGGGATGGGAAGGCATAACTGATTTGCTGTGGTCACACGCGACAAGTACATACACGTATCTAGAAACGCTACATGAGCCACGCAAGCGTTCAAGGCATAGGATGTGCTTAGGATGTACTCAGATTAACCGACAATCAGCTCTAACAGAACATCTCCTATTCTTTTCCTCTTCCTCTGTCTTACCACTCCGCTTCGGGTTCACTGAGGACTCGCTGATGACTTCTACCCAGTATCTCTTAATCTGTTGTGGCTCTCTGTGTCCTTCCGAGACCTGGCGAAGGACAGGCCTGTCTTGTTTTTTTTCTGTCTTGCTGTCCCATCTTCTGTGCCACCTCTGTGGCAGTGCACCCACGCCGCTCATTCCGACACCCCGTCCACAGCCACAGCCCGGACAGTCCCACCGCAGCCGCGGCACCGGCAATCCACAGGGAGCAGACAATGTCAAGTCGTCAAGAGGCAACCACCGGAGGAGACACTGCACTGCTGCCGAGTCACTTCGGTGGTGTTCAGTGGCGCCTGTTCTGATCCAACATACGCAGGACACCACCTACTAAGCCCCCTACTGACGACAATGATTGCTTAGTCGCGGAGCCGGCGTGAGTGAGCTCTTCCTCCAGAGGGCGCCACCACGTCCGTCCAACGGCAGCCCCTTGGACTCGCCGATACTGGTGACCCCCGACGGAACTAAGCCAAGGTCACAGACGTGGAGAGGCCATCGAAACTGAGGTCACCATGAGAGCAGGGCATGAAGGGCCACAGAATCTGATACTTTTTTTTAATGCTGATCGATGAGAACGAGGGTGATTAAGATGATGCTAAGGGTTTCCATTCCGGTCTGAGACTGCATGACAGGGCTGTACTCTACGCTTCCTTTCATAATATATCCCAGCGTCAACCAGGCCTGAGAGATACAGACACCTGCAGTGTTGGTCTGAAAATTTGAGCAACACTCTCAGAAACGCATCCATTAAGAGGATGAAACTCGACTGTGTGGTCCCAGTCTTCCCAACTGAGCCCGTAGCAAACTCAACTCTGGGTAGGAGCCGGTCGGAGCAGAAAAATCCCACATGACTCTGATGGGAATCGAACCCACGACCTCCCAGCCGGAGTCCGCGACGCTAACCACTTCGCCACGGCGGCTGGTGACAGGCCTGTCTTTTATCTGATGCTGACCTCCCACTTCTTCCTCTCCTGTCTGCCACCTCTTCCTCTCCTGTCTGCCACCTCTTCCTCTCCTGTCTGCCACCTCTTCCTCTTCTGTCTGCCACCTCTTCCTCTTCTGTCTGCCACTTCTTCCTCTCCTGTCTGCCATCTCTTCATCTCCTGTCTGCCATCTCTTCCTCTCCTGTCTGCCACCTCTTCATCTCCTGTCTGCCACCTCTTCCTCTTCTGTCTGCCACCTCTTCCTCTTCTGTCTGCCACTTCTTCCTCTCCTGTCTGCCATCTCTTCCTCTCCTGTCTGCCACCTCTTCCTCTCCTGTCTGCCACCTCTTCCTCTCCTGTCTGCCATCTCTTCATCTCCTGTCTGCCATCTCTTCATCTCCTGTCTGCCACCTCTTCCTCTCCTGTCTGCCACCTCTTCCTCTTCTGTCTGCCACCTCTTCCTCTCCTGTCTGCCACCTCTTCCTCTCCTGTCTGCCACCTCTTTGTCCCCCTGACACCGTTCCCTGTGTGATGGTGTTTGGCAGGCGGGCTGAGCTTGAAACATGCCAGTTACCATTTCCACCTGTCCCCTCTCAGCAATGGCGAACAGGTCGTCATATGCTGCAACGGTTTGTGGTCTGATTCTGAGGCAGCCTTCCTCTATTGTAATCTTGTCATCTTTAGAGGAGATGTTCCGGACCCTGCAGCAACATCTCAACTCTAAAACTCACTGAACAACCCCCCCCCCCCCCCCCCGCCCTCGATATCATTTTCCACATCTGTTGAAGGATTTTCACCGCTGACGTCGCCCACCATCTATAAAACAAAGAATTAATCCGCTGACGTCGCCCACCATCTATAAAACAAAGAATATCTTCTCACCGGACGCTTGTTCTGAAGTCCTCCAAACAGTTGACTCTTCGCCTTTGTGCCAACAGGGTTTCAGGAAAGTTCGCCTGACGCCAGTCGTTGTCACCAGTTTTGTAGGGAACCATCTAACATGCGTCTCGATACACATGCCAGACAAAAACTAGAGTTCAGTCCCAGTAACAACTGAGAACGGCACACGGGAGAACGCACACTTCCGCCACGGTCGAACGGATCCAGAATCCGCGAATTGTTCCGGATCTGCGACACAGACACACACTAGGATTGAACTGTGGGGGGGGGGGGGGGGAGGGGAGGGGGGAGGGGGGAGGGGGGGAGGGGGGGTCGTCCTTGGGGCTGAACCATCTTCCCACCAAGGTTTTGTTAAGATCGATTCAGAATGTTTTGCGTTATCTTGGTGAACGGATTGTGGATCTGATCTTTGATCCGGATCAGTGCCACATATATGCACCAGATGTGATGGATCCATTCTTGGTCGGCCATATTCCATCTTTCGATTAAAGTTCGTTGAAATCGGTGTAGGCCACAATCATGCAGACAGCGAGCCAAAACCAAACCAAACCAAACAAAAACCAACACACACACACACACACACACACACACACCACACACACACACACACACACACACCTACGGTAGGACTACACTCTCACCGAAAGCTCCGTGCGAAAACTTTCTTTGGAAACCAGAACACACTCGAGCGTCGCCTGATTTCTTACTCCTCGTCCTTGGCCTATAAATCTGAGGTGTGCTACCTGTGTATTTTAAAAAAAGAAAAAAAGCAGGACGGGGTAGAGATTGAAAGAGGGAAGGGGAGGGGGTGGGGGAGGAGGGAGTGGGGATTGTGGTGG
>CM065738.1:38151067-38158567 GCA_033310375.1 Conus canariensis | reverse complement strand
ACACACACACACACACACACACACACAAAGTCACACACACATAATACACAGTCACACACACACACACACAACACACACAAACACACACACACACACACACACACACACACACACACACACACACACACACACACGCATGCACGCACACCTACCACCACTCACTCACACACACACACAACATGAAGAGACAGACAAACAGACGGACAGACAGACTGACACACACACTCGCATGAGAGCACACACACACACACACACACACACACACACACACACACACACACACACACACACACACACACACACACATCCCCTCTCAACCACCATCCCCTCATCCACACGCCCAAACCCCACCATCCATCATGAATATTCACTCACAAAGGCGTTTATATTCAGCTTCCATTTCCATATTCATGTCACCTTGTTCCCAAGAGTGCAGTACGTTTCGCTGAAATGGTCTTTAGTTGCCAGCGAGAGCAATGGAGTGTGATTTAAGACTCTTGAGATTTACGTGATGTGTGACTTCGTCCATAATTCTGACAAATGTATGGAATACACGGTCAGGCGAGTATGATCAAGGTTTTATTGAAATCAAAATGAATAAATACATATTAATAACAGTGTACATTCTGGAACGTTGTTGGAATACATCTGTCATTTCTACATTACGTTTGAACTGGGATGATTCTGAGTTGAAAATGAAGGGGGGAGGGGGAGGGGGTTTGGAGGGAGGGGGGGGGGGGTTGTTGCTGAAATCGTTATGAGTTTGGCAAGGCAAGATTTTGTTTTGTGTTCTGACTTCTCTAAAAACTTAAATGGTTCAGCCATATAGATTCTGTTCTTGCTACATCAACTGAAATAAACACCACTCACAAAAGGACACAAACACACGTGTGTACGTATGCACATATCCATTAACCTTTCCGGTGACAACAGACATAAAATTACTGTCACAAATGCGTTTGCGGCATTTATGCAGCTATGGCGTAGTTGATAGGCCATAGCAATTTTGACAGTAACTGTTTCCGGGTGAAGGTCGATTCAACCGTTATTTCTCCAAGAGACGTTGCACAGCGCAATCCAATTTGTAAATCAATAACTAAGATTACAAGAAGATTGATGGAGCGAGGAAAGGTTGGGCAACGCAGAGGGAGGCTCATGAAATATGCAGATATTATTCAAAATGCATGAAATAAATAAAATAACTTTTTGTGTGTGTGTGTGTGTGTGTGTTGTGTGTAAAAGTCGGAGGTTGCCGACTTGGGTGCAGGGATGTCGTTAGAGTTCGCATAGACTCAACTGTAGATTTTATTTTTTTAATAATGTAATATGTTGGCCACGTGACGACAGACATGTCACACATGTGTCACTGGATCAAGTATCGAGGGCTGGAACTTTGCCCATAGGATCTTGCCTAATTCTTCTCCTTCCTTTTTCTCCTGCACCGCCTTAGCAGTGTCTCATCTTGCCTAATCCTTCTCCTTCCTTTTTCTCCTGCATCGCCTTAGCAGTGTCTCATCATGCCTAATCCTTCTCCTTCCTTTTTCTCCTGCATCGCCTTAGCAGTGTCTATCTTGCCTAATCCTTCTCCTTCCTTTTTCTCCTGCATCGCCTTAGCAGTGTCTCATCATGCCTAATCCTTCTCCTTCCTTTTTCGCCTGCATCGCCTTAACAGTGTCTCATCTTGCCTAATCCTTCTCCTTCCTTTTTCTCCTGCATCGCCTTAACAGTGTCTCATCATGCCTAATCCTTCTCCTTCGTTTCTCCTGCATCGCCTTAGCAGTGTATCATCATGCCTAATCCTTCTCCTTTTCTCCTGCGTCGCCTTAGCAGTGTGTCATCATGCCTAATCCTTCTCCTTCCTTTTTCTCCTGCATCGCCTTAACAGTGTCTCATCTTGCCTAATCCTTGGTCTTTCCCCTGTCTTCCATCTCTAACACATTCTTTCTTTCATTTTCCCTGTTCCTTTTCTCATTCCCCGCTCCCTCTTTTCCGTCTTCTGTCTCCGCCTCTGCCTACACTCTTTTTTTTATTTTCTGTTTTCCTTCTCATCCTCTATACTCATCAATGCTGTCTGTACTACGTTATTCATTTAATAATGATAATGATAACATTAATAATGATAATGATGATAATAATGATAATGAATACTTATATAGCGCCTATTCTCGGCTAGAGACCAAGCTCTAAGCGCTTTACAATCCACACTCGTTTTACACAACGGGCTGCCTACCTGGGTAGTGCCGACTGAAGAGTTGCCAGCTGGTGCTTCATTCAGTCGTTTCCCGTGTCATCATTCATGCTGATCAAGGTATGGAGAAGAAAAAAGAGCAAGTTTCTCTGTTCGACGCTCACAAAATCCATGAGACGGTGGTCACACGCATCAACGAGACATTGAAGGTGTTTACTCCACAGGAAGAAGATGATCCTGCTCTGAAGACTCTCCCTGCCTTTGTGACTGCTGTGTCTACTGCTGTGTCTATGGCGATGGTAGAGGTGATGAAGGGGGTGATGGATATGTTGGATCAACGACTGGAGCGCATGGGGCGTATGGACTATGCCCCTCCCTGCTGTCATCATGAGAAGTTGGAGGCTGCTATTCGTGGTCTGACCTATGAGAACGATCGTCTGCAACAGTATTCCCGCAGAGAATCGGTCCGAATCTTCAGGATACGGCAGGAGGACGGTGAGACAGCTGAGCAGGTGGAGAAGAAGGCCCTGACTGTGATGCGGGAAGCTGGGGTTGAGGTGGGGGAAGTCGATATCGCTGCCTGTCACAGAGTGGGCAGGAACCGGAGCAGCAAAGGGCCACCTGCAGTGCTGGTGAAGTTCGAGTCCAGACGAAAGCGTCGTGAGCTGATGACGAAGAAGAAGACCCTGAAGGGAAAGAATGGCTATGACAAAGTCTTCATCAACGACGACCGCACACCCCTCCGTTCCCGGCTGATGGGGTACGTCAAAAGCCTCCCTGCCGTGGAGAGGGTGTGGACCATAGATGGGACCATCCACTGTCGCAAGAAATCCATCCCTGGACTTCACCCGGACAACCACCCCAAGCCCGTGACCATAGAGACACCCGACGACCTGTTCCGCTTGGGGGTGACGGAGGTCGACTATGATCGACTGGGCCTGACCCACCTGATCTTCGCCAGGAACCAAGATTTGGAATACGGCTGCCCTGGGGGTTCAGTCGGCGTTCTACAGGCACACCTTACCAGCAGTGTTGGGAGTGATGTGAGCGTGTCAAAGTCTGGCTCTGTTAACGAAGAGCCAAGAAAAGATGTGAGAGAGAAAGGAAAAGCTGTTGGGAAAATGAGTATGAATGATGATGCAAAAGGTATGGATGGGTGTGATATGAAGGAGCAATTTAGTGATTTGAATACAAATGATCTGAAAGTGAGTGATAAGTTCGAACGAATGTCGTGTGTAACCGATATGAAAAATGAGTCTTGTGCTTTGAAAGATATCTCTTGCTTCAGTGCGTACGAATGTATGGATGCGTGGTTATATGACCGTAGCGGCAATGTGAATGTGAATGTTAAATGTGCCAATCAAAGTGAGAAACGGGTTCTAAGTGACTGTGCCACCGAAAGAAGTGAAGACCAGGTAAACTTTACAGCCATGAAACATCAAAAGCGACCTTCTGCTATTGGTGCTGCGCATGGTTATGTCGTCTGTGAGGAGGAGTGTAAGAGTGGGCGGGGGAAATGGGAAACCAGTGACAGCACGGAACAAACTCTGGCATTTCTTCTCAACCCACGAAGGGTGACGGAGCTATTACCCCTATATTAGTACCCGATGTAGATATTATTGATGCATATATTTTCTGTGAGCATGGTTGTGAGTATGGATGTTATGATCATGATCGTGTGTACAACGTAATGTATGATAATAATTTGGTGACAGAACGTAATAATAGAGTAACAAAGGTTATAAATGCTATTGAAAGCCATGATGATTTGACTCATAGTCTAAGTGTATATAATCAATGTGTTGAAGAAAAAATGTTGACCATGAATGGCTCGAAATTTGATATGATAGTGGTTGATAAAAAGGATGTCTGTGAAGTGAAACTGGGTAGGAGGGACAGTAAAGATACGGTTGCGGTGTTTGTTGACAAACATGCAAGAGATGTTACTGATGTTACTGAGTGTGGGAAAGGTCTAAAGGAAAGTGGGTGTAGGCATATTGGTAAGGAATACATTAACATTGGTGCTTGTTATCATGATGACAACAGCAATGCTATTTGTACAGATGGTCAGCAAGATAATGCCCCTAGTGATTCAGATGATCATTCTGATAGCCGTGGTACAAATGATGATGGCAATACTGGTGAAAGTAATGATTTTAATAATGAGAATAATGACAAGTAATAGATATAGTACAGAAAAAGAAGATGATAATCTTGACAATGAGGGCAGCGAAGCAGATGACCTTTATGCTACTAATGGAGAAATGCCAGATAGATGCCTGAAGTGTGTTGCTCTCAACGTGTGTGGTTTCCTGTCCAAGCTTGCTTTTCCTGATTTTGTGGACTTTATTGAACAGGTATGATGTTGTCTGCATCTTTATTAACAGGTATGATGTTGTCTGCATCTCAGAAAGTAAACTTGCTGATGTTGATACTGTTGAAATTGATGGATATACTGCGTTTTATAAAAATAGAAGTAAATATAAAAGAAAATCTGGAGGTATACTAGTATTAATAAAAGACTGTCTTGTTCGATATGTCACTGTCTTTGAAGAAAAAAGATTTAAAAATACCATTAGTGCTGAGTCTGCAAGTAGTTATAAGTTTGTGGATTTTGATATGTGCCAAAGTGCATTGTTTTTTGCTTTTTGTGACTCCATTTTTGAAAAGGAAGTTTTGTGTTGTGTTGCTTATATTGAACCAGAGGGATCACCTTACTTTAATAGAAATGTTTATAATGATTTACAAGATACAATTCTGAATATTGGTATTGATAGCATCTGTCTGTTAGGGGACTTGAACTCAAGATCGGGACAGCTAAATGAATTGTTGGTCAATAATTTGTTTGCTGATTGCGTTCTTGATAGAGATTATAACTTTCCTGTTAGATCATCTGAAGATAGACAAACAAACAATATGGGACATGAATTAATAAGCTTTTGCAAAGCATGTCAGCTTATTATCATGAATGGTAGATCTGGTAGAGATTATGGTAAAAAGGTAAACTGACTTGTAAAAATGCATCTGTAGTGGGTTACGCTGTAGTTTCTTATGATTTATTTGATAGTGTTGTAGATTTTAGTGTGGATGATTTTGATGAATTATTTTCAGATATTCATTGCCCTATTACCATAAAGTTTGCAATCCCATCAAGGGGGAGAACAGAGAAAACAGCGCCGATTTCGCATGCTAACGATGCCAATTCATACTATGTAAGATGGAATAATGCTTTGAAAGCAACTTTTGTTGATGACTTAGATGTTACAAAAATTACATCAATAGAGACTGAGCTAGATGACTTGCTTACAAATCCAGATAATATTACTGTAAACAATGTAAATAATATTGTTGGCAGAGTTAATGATATATTACTTGAAAGTGCAAATGCACAAAACATGCTAAAAAAAGAGAAGGAAAGGTGCCAAACCAACTAAAAAGAAAAAGAAGGATAAACCATGGTTTAATGAAATTTGTAAAGTTAAAAGAAACAATTTTTGCCGTTGTAGGAGAAGATGTTTACTTATGAAAAATGATTTATTTTTAAAGGCGGAAAGGGTACGTGCAGCAAAATCATATAAGAAAACAGTTAAAAAAGAAATGAGAAAATATAACCACAAAATGGCAAAACAGCTACGCCAATTACAGTCTAAAGACCCAAAGGCTTATTGGACTATCTTAAATGGACAGAAGAGAAAATCCAACCGTAATCAACCCAGTTGCCATGCTTTCTTTGAATTATTTAAAAATATGAATGAAGATGATGTAGAAGATGCTGACGAAGTTCTTGAAAATGTGCCTTTTAATGACACCAGTTATACCTTTTGGGATAGTTTAATCACCGAAAATGAAGTAATGCACTGCATTAAAAAGTTAAAGAAAAACAAAGCCAGTGGACTAGATAATATTGCAAATGAATTTCTGAAAAACTCGGCGGTGAAAATGCTAAGATTATATGTCAAATTGTTTAACCTTATATTAATTACTGGTAAAGTACCAACTGAGTGGGCGCTTGGGGTTATACATCCTATATTCAAAAACGAAGGATGTGTCTTAGACCCCGGTAATTACCGTGGGATAATTATACTATCCTGTTTTGGAAAGCTGTTTACAAGTATTTTGAATGAACGTTTAAAGATGCTTATTGAAACATTCGATTTGATTGGTATGGAACAAGCAGGAGTAATTTCTCAACACTTGATCACTTGTTTACCTTATATGGCCTGATTGATATTCTGTTGTTTAAGAAAAAGCGTTTATACTGTGCTTTTCTGGATTATGAAAATGCATTCGACAAAGTTAATCGATCGTTTCTATGGCATAAATTGATAAATAGTGGCATTAGTGGCAAATTATTAAAAGTTATACAAAATATGTATTCTCAAGCCAAGTCATGTGTATCTATCAATGGTGATTATTCTGATTTTTTTCTGTTCCAATGTTGGTGTAAGACAAGGAGAAAACATGTCACCTGTATTGTTTGCCTTGTTTTTAAACGATATGAAAGAATTTATGTCTAGCGACATGGCTGGCCTTGTAACTGTCGCAAAAGAAGCAATTGAAATAGGCATAGCCGAATCAGATGTTGACATTTTGTTGAATTTATTTCTCTTATTATATGCAGATGACACTGTGATCTTTTCAGAAACTCCGTCTGGACTACAGAAAGGTTTAAAGTCTATTAAAGGATATTGTGATAAATGGAAATTGAAACTAAATGCAAACAAATGTAAAGTTGTTATTTTTTCTAAAGGTAAGGTTAGACGTTTTCCTGATTTTCTTATAGGTACAGAAAAACTAGAGGTCGTCCATGATTTCTTGTATCTAGGGTTGAGGCTGAACTATAGTAACCGAATGAATGTTGCTCAACGTGATCTGTTTGACCGAGCTTCTCGAGCAATGTTTGCTTTGATGAGGAAAGCTAAATTATTTATGCTTCTTGCAGACCTAGTGATGGATTTATTTGATAAAACTGTATTACCAATTCTTACATATGGATGTGAAATTTGGGGATTTGACATGAATGATCTTGTCCAAAGATTACAGTTAAAATTTTATAAGCTGGTTCTAAAACTACGACAGTCGACACCTTCTTTCATGGTTTTCGGTGAAACGGGAAAATTCCCCTTACCGGTCATTGTTAAATCCAGAATGTTATCATTTTGGTTTAACCTTGTATCTAACCATCATAGTTATAAATATCATTTCTTGTGTATAAATGTCTTCTCAGAATGTATGAATTAAATGTACATGAAAACAAATATATCAAATACATCCATACATTATTAAATGAAATTGGTTTGAGTAGTTTCTGG
>CM065738.1:38133567-38143567 GCA_033310375.1 Conus canariensis | reverse complement strand
AATTGATCGTCAGGGGACAGCACTGTGATAAATCGAAGGTTTTAGCAGCAAGTGAAATGAGATATTCCAGTTGTTGTTTTCCTTTTAGTTTGTCTTTTGCGATAATTCAAATTGCCGCTACACTCGCTGGGTGCATTACCTCAGCTTGTCTCTCAGCCTCACGAGAAAAAAAAGGAAACGTACACCGGCATTTTGCTTTCCACTGAAACAAATCATGTGCACATGAGTTTGCTCTAGTTGCACACACACACACACACACACACACATGCAAACGCACATTTTTACTGAGGCAATTCAGCATCTTGCTGATTCATTCACATCTTTCTATAGTCAAACACGCACACATTTGCGCGCGTGCACACACCACACACACACGCACGTACGCATGCACGCACGCACACACACACACACACACACACACACACACTAGGCAGTAAGATAACAGAATGTTTCGAATAGGTCGTTGGTGTCAAACAAGGGTGTATTTGAAATCCTCTTCTGTTATCTATGTTTCTGTCCGAGCTTCAACAAGACTTAATACACTGTGGTGCACATGGGAACAATGTTTTCGCTGGTTTACTAGGTATAGGCATTTTTTCATTGATTTATGCTGATGATATTGTTCTTATAACAGATTCTATTATTGATTTTCAAAAGAAAATGGACTGTTTGGAACACTACTGCAAAAATGGGGTTTCTTGGTAAATAAAGAGAAAACTAAAATAGTCGTCTTCAAAAATGGTGGCTTTATGAAAAAAATCTGAGAGATGGTATTTTAACTGTCGGGAAACAGAGACTGTATCCTCATATAATTCTCTTGATTTAATATTCTCTTCAACCGTAATTTGGACCAGGTGTGTTGAAAAATGTACGTGGCAAAGCCTTTCGCGCACTTTCAGGGATTAAAAGATTACATCTAAAATTAAAAACTCTTCCTACAAGTACTATCCTTCATGTCTTCGGCATGAAAATCAAGCCTCTTCTGTTATATGGATCAGAAATCTGGGGCTTTGAATAATATGAAGCTATTGAACAAGTACAGATTAAGGTTTGTAAAATGATACTAGGGTTCGGAAGGACCGTCAAAAATAAAATAGCGGTTGTAGAATGTGGCAGGTTTCTATTTTTTTTTAAAAATAGATACAAAATGTTAATCTTGTGAAATGAAATACTGGTGCAGAATTTTACTTTTAGCAAATGCAGATATCCCAAACAGTATTATAACATGTTACATATAACCAAACAGTGTTATAACATGTTACATATCACCAAACAGTGTTATAACATGTTACATATCACCAAACAGTGTTATAACATGTTACATATCACCAAACAGTGCTATAACATGTTACATATCACCAAACAGTGTTATAACATGTTACATATCACCAAACAGTGTTATAACATGTTACATATCACCATGTTTAAACATGGTACATATCAACAAACAGTGTTATAACATGTTACATATCACCAAACAGTGTTATAACATGTTACATATCACCAAACAGTGTTATAACATGTTACATATCACCAAACAGTGTTATAACATGTTACATATCACCAAACAGTGTTATAACATGTTACATATCCAAGACAGGTCTGGAAGAACGAACGGCGTTACAAATATATGAATTATTTCATGTGCCTACGGTTTTGGGGCATGTTTGGGAGATGCAGGATCCTGGCCATATACAGATATTTCTGTCATCACTTAACACTAGACTCCCAAGATGTTTCTTGTCAAACCTGACATGACTCCTTGTCCACAGAGCAAGATTACCTTGTGTACCATCCTTAATTTATAAAAATCGCCATATATTACTGATCTTGATGATGTAAAGGTTAGAAGAGCATTGTGTCTGCTGAAAAGCAACTGACTTCCCCTCAGTTGTATCCCTCGTTTTAGCAAATTACCAAATGATTGTACATGTAAACAATGTACTGAGAACTGCATTGAAGATGTAACACATTTCATGCTCGTATGCCCAAGATAAATATTTCTTTAAAAACGAAATGCATTCCTTACTTTTATTACTGTTTTCCTTCTCAGCTAAAAACTTTTTTTTTTTAAATTTTAAGACTTAAAGGAAAGTTGGATTTCAAAGTAGCTCGTTATATAACAGAATGTCTAAGTCAAAAGAGCAGTTCTGATACACATGAAGAGATATCTTTCATGATGATTTGTATCGTGAGTTACCTCTCCTGTTTGTATGGGTCGGATGGCCTTGAAAAGACTGAATAGAACTTACTGTTTACACACCACACACACACACACACACACACACACACACACACACACACACATGCACGCACGCGCGCACGCGCGCGCGCCACACACACACACACACACACACACACATACACACATGCACGCACGCACGCACGCACACACATACACACACACACACACACACACACACACACACACACACACACACACACACACACACACACACACGAGAAACAAAAATACAAAAACAGTCATGCTCTAAACAAAATTCATGCGTGCACGTACACAATAAACACACACGCCCTCACACAAGCACGAAAAAGAAAACAAAGCTGTCAGGTCTTTAATCAGTTTGGGAAATGGAGCAAAAAACTTGGTTATCTCCAAATGCTTGCTGACTGGGTTCGTGCCAAGAACAGCATAGTGGGATGGAGGGTGGGGGGTGGGGGTGGTGTGTGAAAAGGTTTGGTTGGAGTGGAATTGCAGGGAGGGGTGGAGGATGGGTGGTGGTGGTGGTGGTGGTGGTGGTGGTGGGGGGGTTATGTCAAACATCGTTTGCACATCTCGTCCATTTCCAAACTCATGGGAACGTCCCCTCATGGGAGACCGTTTCTTTACAGTTATGTTTCTGAGCTGGACATGCGAGAGAAATGAGTGTGATTTGGTGAAGCTCTCGGCAGATTTACATAGCGTCTGCCGAGATCTGTGATGTTGGTCACGTTAGAGTGCACGGTCCAGTCAGAATGGCAAACTTCTTCGGTGGAAACATGACGCTAATCAGTTCCTTATATTTCTGTGAAGAGAAATTCATATTTGCACATGAGTGCATATGCACACACAATGGAGACAAATGTACACAAGCCCTCTTGCCTCTGCTTGTTGTATATCTCTCTCTCACTCTTGAACACACACACACACACACACACACACACACACACACACACACACACACACACACACACACACACACGCACGCACGCACGCACGCACGCACCACACACACACACACACACACACACACACACACACACACACACACACACACACACACACAACCGAACTCATGTGCAGAGTTACACGGTCATGTAATCCCTCACTGGAATGCACACTTTAAACCCCTCCGCCAAACGCATCGAAACATTTCCCAAGACAATTCTGTCTGTCAAAACAACACATCCTTCACTCTCTCCGCCGCGAAAAAAAAAAAAAAAAGGGGGGGGGGGGGGGGGGGGACAAACAAACAAACAAACAAAAAACCAACAAGAACATCAACAACGAAAACAACAAAACCCAACCAGGAACAAACAGGCAAACAAATCGATCCAATCTTTAATCAGTGAATGTACAGGGGAGGGAACTTGCTTGCTCCCTGGATGAACTGACAGCTCTCTGGCCCCTGGCAGACCTGAAGGAATGAGAAGGGGGGGGGGGGGGGGGGGGGGGGGGAGAGGGGGGGGTGTAGTGCCTTTGTTAAACATCACTAGCGTGGGGTCGTGCATTTCAATATGCATGGAAACATGCTGGTAAACAAGATAGTGCATGTCAATAAAATGATTCTGGATGGGAATGGGACAAGAGTGGAATCTGACACTTGTCAACCTGCACTGGCGTGTTTTTTGGTCTTTTTGCTTCGATATCTTAAAAAACGGGTAAACTATAATAATAGCAGCAGGAACAACGAGAACAACTACAACAAAAGTAACAACAACAATAACAATAATAATGCTGATAATAATAATAATAAAAGAAGAAGAAGAATGATGATGATGTTGATAATAAAAAACAGCAACATCAGTAATAATAATAACAATAATGATAATGATGAATTGTTTATACATGAGTGAAATCAACGTGTCCTCACAGTAATACACCAGCAACATACACATATATATGTGCATGCTAATTGCTATTCAATTTTTCGGATTTAAGTTCACAATATGATTTTGAGTGAAACTGGCTCTATGTGCCAATGGGAAGTGTATTACCATGATCCATATGGTTTTTCCCTGTTTTCTGTTTAACCATAATCCATATGCTTCTTCCCCGTTTTCTGTTTTGTGCCTGCATGAATGTGTACTTGTTCATCCTAGTTGGTCTTTCGGCAGAATGTTCCCATGGAACGGTTCTTTCGTTACCTTAGGATCTTTTCACATGTTGTGGGCAGCTTCTCGGTACAATCATTTCATCTAAAACTGGCACCATCACGACTTTCACTCCACGTCAGATGGAGGAGGAAGAAAGGCGAGGGAGGATGGAAGGTTAGAGAGAGAGTGGAAAGATTCGAACCGCGTGGTTGCCATGTTCTCACTTCCCAGCTGGACGCGTTGTCGGGAATCCTCCGCTCTGGTTCAAATAAGAATGGTGTCTCGAGGAAACTGTCATTTTCATAGCGCCTTTCATCTTTCCCACTCACTCCCGTTTCAAATATCCAAATTCAAAATTCAGAAATTGAAAAGAAAAAATCCGAACCGCTAAGCCACATATTCAAATTCTAAACTAGCAAAAACCATTATGTTGTTTCCTACATGCGAATTCAAAGATGGTGCCAAACCGACCCATGGCCATGTTTCTTGTATCTTAGTTCAACTCAACACAAATCAGAAATACTCATCATGCTGCCTACATCTTTCAAGACTGTCCTCTGTTTGAACCTCTGTGTGTGAGGACGAAACCATCGTCTTCCAGCCTGCAGAAGAAAAAAAGCGAAACCTCTGAGTCAGCCCCTGGAGTCCCCTAACAATGGAGTCTTGCATAAGCGGGGCTTGACTCAAAATGCGAGAAGGCGATCAAAGAAGAATATTCCCATTCATAGCCGACTCGATAAAAACAAACAAAACAAAAATGCAAACAAACACGCGGCAACCAGGAGACCAGCAGGTTTATTCAGGTGAATTTTTCCATGTGTTCCTGGTGTCCTGCATTATTCATGAAAGAGAGGCAGAGATCATTCTCTTCATTTCTCTTTCTGCATCCTCTGTCCCCCAGGTCCTCCATCTCTGCAAGAGCTTGGAGGGAGACAGAGGTCCACATATTTTCAGAACCAATTAGCATGATGGCATAAAGATGTTTGCTGCAAATCTTTTTGTCGCTCTCCCCTTCATCCTTTTTTTCCCTGTCTCCATCTACACATATTCAACCCACCATGCTTCATGTTTCGCATCTGTCCTATGTTGTCCCACCCCCACTTCCTTCTGCCTTTGCCACCTCCTTAAACTCCATTTCGCTCAATATTACAACTACTCTGAGCGACAAGGCATCCATGGCTCCGACACTACCTTCCCAACACTCAGAGGCCAACGAAAACGAAGAATGAGCAATAACTTATCATGTCAAATTCCTCTACCAGGCTCAAATCCACAGTGTCATGCTATTAAGGAAATCAAATCCGCAACTTCACCAGCGCCAGGAAAACCGACACAGACACACTGTAGAAGATCACAGCTGCACAGTTGATGGAGGAAGACTTCATACTACCAGTTCCCATCTACAAGAGAGCTGCCACCCACTGCCAACGTGGCATACACTTCCCATTCACTGACTCCGCTGCGTTGTGAGCGCTGTCTTCTTCTTCTTCTTCTTCTTCTTCTTCTTCTTCTTCTTCTTTCTTTCTTTCTTTTAGTGTCCACAATCATCATGTTGATTATTCTGACACTTTTGTGTGTATGACCTTTTTTTTTATCCCGCCATTAAGGCAGCCATACTTCAGCTTCGGGAATGTGCATGCTATGTGTAACGTGTCATCCATACCAACAGCCAAACTGACCTTCTCTTCCGAAAGTTGGTGATGGGATTTTACGTGTGTGCAAGATGTTGCGCGTGCGTTCACACACGGAACCTCGGTTTATATAGTCTCATTCGAAGGACTGTGTGGGGAATGGAGTCAGAACCAATGTTAACTCCGAGGGAAAAATCCCTCTGTACCGAAACGGCCCGGCGGAGATGCGAACCCGCAACCCCAAGATTACGAGTCCGATGCTCTACCAACTGAGCTATTCCGACCCCTGTCTGCCCATCAGGACGAGTTCTCGAGGCCATGGCTATACAGGACGGCCCAGTGCAGAGCTCGGTACGACTGTGCCATGGAGCCAGGTGATTGGTGCTCTGATCATCCAGCCTTATTTCCTGTCCTCAGCCTGAAGGAATTGCCCTGCATGGGGGTGTGGCCGTGGAGGCATAAGCGTATTTACGTCGAGAGAGGAGAGAGAGAGAGAGAGAGAGAGAGAGAGAGAGAGAGAGAGAGAGAGAGAGAGAGAGAGAGATTGTGGCTGAACATAACAACAAAAGTTGACATTTTTACTTTACAAATTGAGTTGTATGCACGGAAGCGTTGGCGTTTACTTTTCTTTTTATAATCGTGCATGCACTACTATACAAAATAACTTGCAAACTGATCCATCTATGTCTGTCTGTAGACACATGGACATACGCACTCTCACACACAACCCCACACACAAATACATACAAACACAGACAGACAAACAGACACACACAAAACACACACACACACACACACACACACACACACACACACACACACACACACACCACACACAAACGCGCGCGCGCGCACACACACACACATACACACACAAACGCGCTTACACGCATGCACACAAACACATACACCCCCCCCCCCTCCACACACACATACATACACCCACACACACGCACGCACGCATGCACGCACGCACGTACGTACGCACGTGCATACGCACGCACATGCACACACGCGCGTACGCACGCACATACGCACGCGCGCACGCATGCATACCCACAGGCACGCACGCACGCAAATTGAGAGACAAACAAAACAAAACTGTCACCTCTTCTATCAATTATGGAAAAGAAGGGGGATAATTTGGTTGTCCGGAAATACCGGCTGACAAGGTTCGTGTCGACAACAGGCGTAATGATCAGTGGGCTGGAGGTGGAGAGGGTGGGGGTTGAGGTGGGAGAGGTAAGATGGAAGAGGTAGGGGGCAGGGAGCGGAGGGCGGGGGAGGGGGGGGGATGAGGGGGTATGACTGCCTTATGTTAAACATCGTTTGCACACGTCTTCTGTCTCCATTTCCATGGGAACATATACTCAAGAGGATAGTATTTTTAGATAACATGTATCTGGTGCCAAAAATGAGAGAGAAATGGGTGTGATTCAAAACACAGTAGTTGTCAAATGCCTTGATGCGTTGTACTAGCGAAATCAGAATGCTCAATGAAGCCTTGATATGTTCATACATTTTCCTCATACCTATTCATTTGAACACTCGTAGGTTTATACATGCTCGAACACAACACGTGTATGTATGTTTTCTAAAAAAAAGTATACAATTTGTAGGTTTTATTGAATGATATAATAATAATAATAATAATAATATAATGAATACTTATATAGCGCCTATTCTCGGCTAGAGACCAAGCTCTAAGCGCTTTACAATCAACACTCGTTTACACAACGGGCTGCCTACCTGGGTAGTGCCGACTGAAGAGCTGCCAGCTGGCGCTTCATTCAGTCGTTTCCCGTGTCATCCAGTCAGTATCGTTCAATATCGATCACTCATTTTCCTTACTTCCTTCATTCTTTCCATTTCTCACGCAGGGTGCATGCTATGTGTAACGTGTCATCCATACCAACGGCCAAACTGGCCTACTCTTCCGAAAGTTGGTGATGGGATTTTACGTGTGTGCAAGATGGTATGCGTGCGTTTACACACGGAACCTCGGTTTAGAGTCTCATTCGAAGGACTGTATGGGAAATGGAGTCAGAACCAATGTTAACTCCGAGGGAAAAATCCCCCTGTACCGAAACGCCCCGGCGGAGGTTCGAACCCGCAACCCCAGGATCACCAAGATTACGAGTCCGGCGCTCTACCAACTGAGCTATTCCGGCTCCTCAATGCAATTTCTCAATGCAAATCTGTCCTTTGTAAACAAAATGAGCAGGAAGAGAAAAAAAAGATACACCCGAAGGTGCGGGTGGGACCCAGGGAAGTACTGACTACTGTCCTCAGCTACTGAACAAACCAGCTGGGAGCAGTCCCGCACCACCCTTGGAAACCTGCGCTGTGTTTGATAGGGTGCAAGCACGCAGAGGGCATTCCGTTAAGACATCAAGGGACATAACTGCTCCCTGGCAGATGCCATTTGTATAATGACTATTGGGTGTGACATGACAGAACCTCCGCGGGAGCGTTCCTGTGTGTGTGTGTGTGTGGGGGGGGGGGGGGGGGAGGGGGGGACACCAGCCTATATGACTGCAGAGCCCACCGGCGAAAACCACCACCGTCAAGCAACTGCCATGTGCATCCCGCAGCCTCACTCGTTGCTGTTCAACTGATAGGTGAAGACAGTACAACTCCAGACATGGTCAACACCTTTCGCCATGTCTTACATGCTCTCTGAAGAGAATCACGGGTCACAGTCTTTCCCTGCTGTCAACAGGATTTTCTCCGCGGTCAGTAGGGTCTGACCTCACTGTCACTGGGACTTCCCCAGAAAACAAGAAACACACGCCCTCACGCAGACAAGAAAAAGATACAAACACGTGAGAGTGTAAAAACAAGAGCTTCTCTCTCTCTCTCTCTCTCTCTCTCTCTCTCTCTCTCTCTCTCTCTCTCTCTCTCTCTCACCATACACACACACACAAACACACACACGCACGCGCACGCACGGACGCATCTCCTCTCTCTCTCTCTCTCTCTCTCTCTCTCTCTCTCTCTCTCTCTCTCCACAGAGAGAAACAGACAGATACACACACACACTGTCCCTACCTTCATCCCTCTTTCTCTCTAAGTATCTCTGTTTCTCTCGTCACACACACACACACACACACACACACACACACACACACACACACACACACACACACCACACACATACACGCACGCACGCACACACACAGGCACGCACGCACGCACGCACGCACGCACGCACGCACGCACGCACGCACGCACCACACACACACACACACACACACACACACACACACATATATACAAACGTACAGAGAAAGCAGAACAAGAAAACAAACAAATACATAAAACCTGAAAGCAAACCAACTATGTTTTCAACTATGTTGGCATGAAGATCCACAGAACAAAGATGGGATGTGTGAAGACTCATCTGAATGAGCAGCAGCGCACTGCATCAGCAGATAAGACGTCGGAAGACCAAGGCCAGGATTTAAACCACAGTGCCAAGGACATCCACGCTGTTGGTTCGGATGAGGAATTTGCACAGGCCCTCGATGCCAGGCGCCTGAAACTCAACCTGCCACGAGCAAACGAAACTGAAGATTGGGAGAAACTGGATGCAAAAATCGTCCAAAGACTCGATGCACTGATAGGGAAAAGCACCCTGGAACACAAACTAGCCACATATGGGGACATTGTGTATGCCACATGTAGAGACGCCTATGGAGCAAAACTACCCAAAGAGAAAACACCTCCAAAGAAATCCAGACGCCAAGAAAAGATGGACAAGATCAGGGTCCAAAAGAAAAACCTCAAGATGCAAATGAAGACCGCACTGCCAGCTGAAAAACAAGGCTTGGAAAAACTGTGGAAAGACCTGAAAGAAAAACACAGCGCCCTCAGCAAAGCGGAATCTGCGAGGAAGAGGAAGAACAAAAAGAAGAAGACACAAGAGCGCTTCTTCAGAGACCCCTTCCAGTTTGCCAGAACACTGTTTGAGCAGCCAAAATCTGGGACCCTAAGTGTGGACAAAGGAGTTCTTGAGCAGCATCTGAGGAAAACATACTCTGACCCACAGA
>CM065738.1:38116067-38126067 GCA_033310375.1 Conus canariensis | reverse complement strand
GAGAAGTACTGGCACGGATGGAAAGTCTGCCGACACTCACGTGGCAGGTGACAGTGGCACGGGGGATTCCCCTTCGCGTCACTGTGACGTCAGACAACACAGCAGCCAATGGGGAGCGGCAGAAGGAGTGGAGGCGGAGAAAGGAGGTCAGCACGCGCTGGGGGGTGGTGACCGTGCCGATCAACCTTCGGGTCAGCGTGATGCCGGGGAAGCAAGCAGCCAACCAGCCGTGACACCAACACACAGTGGTGCGGAGTCTCCGAACGTGCGAACGCCTACATCGACACCTGTGTTCAGTGGCAGAGCACGATCTTGTGACGTGTTGCCTGACCAGAGCCGGGATTCTCCGACCAGTTCACGTCACCACGAGGCGGGGGCCGTATCCCAGTGTGTACGTGGTATGACGGACAGGAAAACCCCCACCAGTGGATCACGGTATGGACAGGGGGAAGGGGTGGCCACACACGGTACAGGACGAGGGTCTGGGTCGAGAAAACGAACTGGCGTTAATTCTTATCTGGCCAAAGATGTCCGTGGGAGATCTTTGAGATCAAAAACGTGTTCAAAATAGGACAGGCTAGACTATCAGGAAAAAGAACTGACGTTTCTAAATTATAACATAGAAAATTTATACACTAAACTTAATGATGTTTCGTTCATTAATTATATAAATGGTTTTGATTTTGTGTGCCTCACTGAGACATTTGTTCATGAAAAGTTTGATTTCTCTGGTATGTTTATTGATTTTGTAAAATGTCATGCTCCAGCAAAGAAATTATCATATCAAGGTCGTCATTCTGGTGGTGTGTTGCTAATGGTGAAGAAAATGTATGAAATGTTTGTCACTCAGGTCAGTGTAAATGGTGATAACTTGATAGTCCTGAATGTTAGCAAATCATTGTTTAATACAACTAAGGATGTTCTACTGATTGCATGTTATGTAGTACCAGAGGAGGGCCGATGTATAACAACTATGCAATTAAAGATGGAATCTTGATCCTTGAAGATGATATATTAGAAATTACAGAAAATAAGGATGTAAATATTCTGTTATGTGGTGATTTGAATGCACGGACGGGACGTCAACAACCCAAACTGGAGCCTATGTCAAATTTTACACCCGGAGATGATAGTGATGATGATGAAGATTGTGATGTTGATGGGGAGGGTGACTATAATATTGATGTCTATGATGGTGATGATTCATATGATCAAGATGGTTGTACTGAAGATGATCATGAAAAGGACAATGAAAATGATGTGTTAAAGCGCCGCTCTAAAGACTTGTGTGTAAATAAGTTTGGTAAATCTTTGTTAGATTTGTGTTTTATGTTTGATCTAGATATTGTGAATGGTACATACCATGATGATTCGAAAGGAGAGTTTACATTTGTGTCACCTACTGGAAGTAGTTTAATTGATTATTTCATTGTCACTAAAGATTTACTAAGAAATTGCAGAATGAAGGTTGGCGATTGTTTATTTTCCTGGCATTTTACCTGTAGAACTAAAATGGAAAACAGGCAATATGAATGTAAGAAAAGAACATCCAGTATTTCATACAGAAGAGCGCATTATTTGGTCTGAAGAACACGCAGAGACTTATAAGGAGGAACTAGATTCAGATGAGTTCAAACAGTGCTGTGATGAAGCTACAGAGCATCTTAATGTGAATATCAACACTGGTTTAGAATATTTTGTGAAAGCTTTGTGTAGTGCAGCTGCGTGTATGGTAAGGACCAAGGTAAAAACAAGAAAGAAGTGAGCGATTGGTTTGATTTTGAGTGCGAGAATAAGAAAAAACTTGTGAAAAGGTGTTTGAAGCGATATCAAAGAACCAATTCTGTAACACTGAAAAAAGAACACAAAGCAACTTACGTTAGGGAAAGGAAAGACTATAATTTACTGGAAAAAAAAGAGAAAAGAAAAGAATTTGATGAAAAACAAATTAATAGATTGAAAGCATCTGTTAACGACCCTAAATTATTCTGGTCTACCATTCGATCAATCAGTAGAAAACCAGTAATTTATATAATGAAATCAGCTCGCAACAATGGTATGAACATTTCTACAGTGTATTTAATGGATTTGATAACGATTGTGAAGATTTGAGCGTAGATATCGATAGTGACGAACACATCAAATGTGGAAAAATGCTGGGCCAGACAAAGTAGTTGGAGAAATGTTCAAATGTGCTAACTCTGTGTAGTTGATTTCTTGGTTGATCTTTTTAATTCAGTGTTTGATAATGGAATCTTTCCAGAATCTTGGTCTAAATCAATAATAGTTCCTCTGCACAAGAAAGGTGATAGTAACAATCCTGACAACTATCGAGGTGTTGCACTGACGAGTATTATTAGTAAAATGTATACACATATACTCAACAAAAGATTAAAAGCGTGGGCAGAGAGAGAAGAGAAAATAATGGAAGTGCAGGCTGGATTCCGATCCAAATATAGCACAATAGATCATATATTTACTCAGTATGCTTTAGTACAAAAATACTTATTAACAAAATCCAAACTGTATGTTGCATTTGTTGATTTTCAGAAAGCTTTCGATTCAGTCAACAGAAATGTTCTATGGTGTATTTTGAGGAATAATGGCGTAAATGGGAAGTTGTATGCAGCTATTCATGGAATGTATGAGTCTGTTCTTGCATGTGTTCGAGAGAAAGGAGCTTATACTGATTATTTCAGCTGCCCGAGGGGAGTGAAACAAGGGTGTCTACTTAGCCCACTTTTGTTCACATTCTTCATAAACGAATTAGCGATAGAGATAACAGGGGGAGGGAAACATGGAATTCAAATGTTACCTGGTGCTGCTGACTTATTTCTAATGCTTTTCGTGATGATGTTATCCTCCTAGCAGATACTCCTATTGGTTTGCAAAATCAGTTAGACACATTGAAAAGAGAATCAGATAGGTTAAAATTAACGGTGAACCTAAACAAAACTAATGTAATGGTTTTCAGAAATGGTGGTTACTTATCAAAATACGAAAGATTGTTTTATGGTGGAGCAGAAGTTAGAGTGACAAGTAGCTATAAATACCTTGGGATGTTATTCACGACAAAATTAAGCTTGAGTAAGTGCTGGCTTGAGATGTGCAGAAAGGGAAAGAGAGGTGTCATGGATATTCTGAGGACTATGAAAAAAATTGAACTCCTATGATGGGAGTCTATTTTGGAAATTATTCGATTCACAGATACAGCCTATTTTGATATATGCATCAGAAGTCTGGGGAATGTTGGATAATAGCCAAATGGAAAAAGTTCATACTATGCAATAAAACGTATTATCCACGTACCCTTGCACGCTTCAAATAAAATGGTTTATGGCGAAAGTGGACGATACCCTCTATTTATTATAACTTATGTTAGATGTATTAACTATTGGCTGAAATGAGTAAACCTACCAATAACCAGACTCTGTGCTCAGGCGTATGAAATGCTCATGCTGCAACATGAAAATGAAAAATTTAACTGGGTCTCCTGTATTAAGAAAATATTGACAGAGAATGGTTTTGGCATAGTTTGGTTGTCACAAGGAGTCGGTAATAAAGCACAATTTATTTCTGAATTCAAGGACCGTTTAATTAGTACTTATAAACAAAACTGGCATGCTGGCATGGATGGAAATGATAAATACGACTGGTTCCTCTCATTTAAAAGTAATCTCGAAGCAGAGAAATATCTTAAAATCATAACGCAGAAATGGCATAGATTTAGTTTGGCAAAATTTGAACCAGAACGCTCGGCCTTAATGCAAACCAAAGCTGGTTCGAGAAATCGAATACTAGATCATGTCAAATGTGTACAGAAAGAGACAGTGTTGAGAATGAAATACATTTTGTGTTTGATTGTCCCGCATACGCCAATATCCGCAGAGGTTGTAACATCTTCGGTGAATCAGTTGCTGAAAGAAGAGATTTGATAGCGATTTTATCAAGTGGAAACGAGAACACTATAATAGCCTTTGCGAAGTATATTGCAGAAGCTAGTACTTTTCGTAAAAAGAATATAACGAATGGAAAAGACAATCACTTACTGTAACCTGATAGTCCATGTCAATAGTATATTGTGTGTGCGTGCGCGCACGGTGCGTGTCGTGTGTGTGTGTGTGTGTGTGTGTGTGTGTGTGGGTGTGGGTGTGGTGGTGGGGGGGGGGGGGGCGTGTGGATGGATGGGTGCTTCATTCGTTGATCCTTTTTGTAAGTTATATGTATGGTGAGTTTGTAACATCACAAGGGAAGTCTTTTGCTTTGTTTCCTTTTAGTCCCGTTGATAAATATGACTCATGATACCCCCTTGCCAACAGGGCCTTTGCTAATGGCAATAAAACTTGTGTCAGTGTCAGTGTCAGTGTTTCTCTCTCTCTTTTCTCTCTCTCTCTCTCTCTCTCTCTCTCTCTTCTCTCTGTCTGTATTGGGGGGGGGGGGGGGGGGGGGGAGAAAGAAAGGAGATGGAAGCAAGGGGGAAAGTAACAGGGAGGAGAAGAATGAAAAGACTGGGAAGAAATAATGGGAAGAAGAGTAGATTAACATGGATGACAATATGAGGGGTAAACAAGCTTAATTCTCCTTTTGTAAACATTCTCCTCTAATGAGATTATGAGATGTGTGTGTGTGTGTGGTGGGAGGTGGGATGGGGGGGGGGGGGGGGTGTGCGGAGGGGCACACTTTAATTCCGAACCCCTTTAGCATATAAGAAAGCATATAAGAAAAACGAAAAATATACCTGACACGTTCGGAAAATATGTTAGAGCACATTCCATAATCAACATAAAGAATGAATTCCATGATCACATGATATAATTGTACTGAGACTGGGAATAGGAGGTGAGGTAAGTATGGGTTTGTAGAGACGGGAGAGATGGGTGTGTGTGTGTGTGTGTGTGTGTGTGTGTGTGTGGTGTGTTGTGTGATGTGTGTGTGTGGGTTTGTATGGTGGCCAAATTTGTGTGTGCATGCGTGGTGGGTGTGTACGTTCGAGTGTGCGTGCGTGCTCGAGAGAGAGAGAGAGAGAGAGAGAGAGAGAGAGAGTGTGTGTGTGTTTGTGCGCGCGCGCGTGTGTGTGTGTGTTGTGTGTGTGTGTGCTTGCATGTGTGTGTGTTCCTGGATGTTGTAGTCATGTTTGTGTGCATGCATGCGTGCACGTGCTTGCGTGTGCGTGCGCGCGCTCGTGTGTGTGTGTGTGTGTGTGTGTGTGTGTGTGTGTGGTGTGTGTGTGTGTGTTTCGTGGTCGTGTGTGTGTGTGTGTGTGTGTTGTGTGTGTTGTATGTGTGTGTGTGTGTGTGTGTGTGAAGGAGAGAGAGAAAGAGAGAGAGAAAGAGAGAGAGAATGAATGAATGAATGAATATTCATGTGTAACGAAGGAGCCCCAGGTCAGAAAACAGGGTCCAATGACGTTAGCTGCTCACCTCTTTTTAACAAGCAGATCCCGCTGATTCAAATTTTGCGGGTGTAGCCCCAAGGGAGGGCTCCAGTGCATAAGCCGTTTTGTGGTGTGGTGTTTGGCTTTGTTTTCCGTTTGGCAGATTCCTCAATGGACAGAACACAAGACGTGAAGGAATTCTGCCTTCACATGGAAACAAGCACGCTCTGACGAACACGCGCAAAAAATGTGTGCATGTATGCACAAACGCCCGCGAGCTGCTGGGTCTGTGTGTGTGTGTGTGTGTGTGTGTGTGTGTGTGTGTGTGTGTGTGTGTGTGTGTGTGTGTGTCAGCCCGTCTGTCTGTCTGCCTGTCTGTCTGTACACGTCTATGCACAAACGCTTTAGCGCTCTTTTGTGTGTCTGTGTGTCTGTTTGCCTTTCTGCCTGTCCATCTATCAGCCTATCTGTCTGACCGTCTGTATCCCTCACCCCCCCCCCCCCATGCACACAAATATATATATATAATATATATATATATATATATATATGTAGCACACACACACACACACACACACACACACACACACACACACACACACACACACACACACACACACAGAGTTCTGGCAGTGTTTATGTCTTTTTCCACGGAACACAGCATGGTCATTAACATCAGCAAGAGAAAGGGCCCAGACAGGCGGTATGATGCGCTGTTTTTTTAACTATCTGGTTTGCGAATGGGTTTCATTTTGGTAGATCTTTTGTTTTGGCCAGCTGCCGCGGCAAAGTGGTCAGCGTCGCAGACTCCTGATGAGAGGTCGAAGGTTCAGTTCCTCTCAGAGCAAGCCATTTACTTGTGTGTTTTTTTCTTCCCCTATAGGCTCATGTCCGAAGTTGAGCTTGCTATGGACTCAGTTGGGAAGACTGGGACCACATGGTCGAGTTTCATCCACTTAATGAATGAATTTCTGAGCGTGGTACTCAAATTTCCTTACCAATACTACCGAGGTTTAAATCTCTCGAGCCTGGTTGATGCCCGGATGTATTATGAAAGCCAGCATGGAGTACACCCCTGTCACACATTCTCAACCCTGAATATAAATCATCAGCAATCATCGTCGTCATCCTCATCGATCACCATTAAAAATGTTTTCAAATTCTATAGCCCTTCATGCCCTGCTCTCATGGTGACCGCAGTTCCCATTAAGCTGGTTCTGTCGGTGTCGCCGAATTCATGGCGACTGTCGTTGGACGGATGTAGTGGCGCATTCGGAAGGGAGAGTTTTTTACTCACGCTGGCCCCGCGACTTAAAAGATTGTTGTCATCCATTGGAGGTTTGGTAGGTGATGTCCTGCGTATGTTGGATCAGAACAGGCGCCACTGAATACCACCGAAGTGCCTCGGCAGCAGAGCGGCGTCTCTTTTGTTGGGTTTCCTCCTAACGTGACTTTGTCTGTGGCTATCATTACTTACTTAGGCCCATAGCTCAAGAGTGAGCATAGGCCATCGACAACATTCCGCCATCGCACTCGGTTCTGGGCTGCTCGCTGAATGCCTGTCCAGTTGGTCCCCTGCCTTTTTGTCTCAGCTTCAGTGTCTCGCCTCCAGCTGCTGCGAGGTCGGGCCTCTCTTCCTTTTTCCCTGCGGGTTCCATGTCAGGGCTTGGCGTGTAGTGCTGGATGCTGGCTTCCTGACAGTGTGTCCAATCCAGCCCCACTTCCTCCGCAGAATCTGCTTGGCCACTGGTTCCTGTCCTGCTTGCTTCCATAAATCTTCGTTGTTGATCTTCTCTGGCCATCTGATTTTGAAGATGCGCCTCAGACAGGTGTTGATGGAGGTCTGATTTTTTGCTGTATTGCCTCGGTCATTCTCCAAGTCTCGCAGCCGTAGAACAGAACCGACTTCACGTTTGAATTGAAGATACTGTGGCTATCATGGTCCACATCAACTATCATGGTCCACATCAACCTTCACCAGGGAAGGATCGTGGTCCGCACCAGTTATTTAAATATTCACGAATCATGAGCGGAAAAAGACAAACTTGAGATTTCCCCAGTCATATTAGGCGAACAAATTTTGTATGAATTTGAGATCTATTTTCGAAAGAAAAACATATAACGCATTTTGCACAGTTCCGAGGTCAAAGTGCTGGGCCATATTATAGACTTTTATTCCCCTGACGCTGCTTAGGGGGTGGTCGGGAATAGTCGGCAGCTTCGGAAGGTTGCCCTCACAGGTGGCTGAACTGACTGCGCTAGGTATTCTCTTCCGGCAGGTCTACACTACACTACACTACACTACACTACACTACACTCACCCCTACACTACACTACACTACACTACACTCACTGCACTGCATGCACGCACTGCACCACTGCCACTGCAGTGCACCGACACGACACATGACACCACACGACCACACACAACACCACACCACACACCACACCACCACCACCACCACACCCCACACACACCACCACACTACTCTATACATTCACTGCACTGCACTGCACGCACCGCACCGCACCCACCCACCACCACACCACACCACACCCACCGACTCCCGCACGGCACACGTACGCACTACACTACACTACACTACACACACCACACCGCACGCACCGCACGCACGCACCGCACCGCACCGCACCGCACCGCACAGCACCGCACAAACTACACTACACTACACTGCACTGCACTGCACTGCACTGCACTGCCAACTGCACTGCACTGCACTGCGACTGCAATACACTACAACAATAACAGGTAGTGAAGTGGACTCAGCAAGCAGGAAAATTGGTCCTCTTGAGGTGCCCTCATGGACAACCTACTATGGTTTGCTCATTGTAGCATCTCATGCAAACTATGCTGGAGTGAAGCACATTACAGGGACATGAATTTGAAGCGACGAAGAAGAAAGAAGAACAGGGAGGAAAAGGAGAAAAAAAACGAAACAAAGAAAGCACAAAAAAAAAAAAATAAAAAAATAATATGGAAGAAAAACCAGAATGGACTGAGCGAGAGAAATCCAAATACATCATTCAGCACAGAACCAGCAGAATGCTGACAGTTTATACCACGCAGCTGCGATACCGTCCTAATACACCCTCCCTTCGGCACCCCACCCCACCCCACTGATACCACACACCCATTCTCACCTTCCATTTTGCCACTGGCTTCCGTTCTCGTGCAACAAACCATTCCAGTCCAGCAAGAAGTAAATGGAATTAGGTAGGAGGAGGCGTTTCTTCCTATTGTCCACTGCCCAAGGCCAGTTTCGTCTCTTGTGTGAAAGCTCACAGAAAAGGAAGAAAAAGAATGGATCAAGGAATGTACGACTTCTGGAGACAATCGTAGGCGTGGATAGACAGTTATTGAGCAGAACTTACTCTCGCTTCACGAATAAAGTACACTTGCCATGCCACAAAATAAAGTTGCTGACGGGGAGAGGATGGGGATTGTTGTTCATAATCTATATACTGTCCACAGTGTTAAATCATGAGTAGTTTTATGGGTTTTTTTTTCTTGGAATAGACAGGCTAAAGGCCTTTTCATATTTTGTCTGTTTTTTTTTTTTCTGGATTGGGGCCAGTTTCTAACCCCTTCTCTACCCCTCTACCCTCCAGCCCCCTACTCTCCCTCCCCTCGTCCCCGTCTCTTCCCTCCCTCCCCCCCCCCCCCCTCGTCATCTTCACACTACTACTGATCTGTGCCTGGAGGGAGAAGGAAAAAATATGTAGAAAAAAAAAAATCATCACCATCATCTTCATCATGATGATCATCATCATTAATAACATCTTCAATTTCAAAACTCTGGTTCGTTGAAAAAAGGGTTAGACGATGAAATGAAACCTTTTTCTACAGTCCTAGAGCACATGCGTCTGTGTGAGTCTTTGTGTTTCTGTGCGCATTCCCGAGAAAAGCGAAGAACACTGGTCTGACACTACCCGACAAGGCAGCACCCTCTGCCGGTGTCTACCAGATCCCAGAAACACGGACAGGCAGTGACAGCAACACTCTCAGAGACGCACCTCTTCGGTGGATCAAAATTCCACTGTGTGGTTTCTGTCTTACCATTGACCTCACAGCAGTCTCAACGACTCAGGTTGCGAGCCACGCAGAGCTGATTTATATTTCTAGATTACAACGTAGTACTATTACATTCACTTACAACTGCAATTACAAACGAACAAACAAAGGAATACAGATATAACGGATAGGAACATCAAAGGTGCAATTGTTGATGTTTACAACGTTGTGCGATTTCATACAAACCATTTTGTAAATAAAAGTGTTCGATTCAGTTCTGAATTGTCTCCCTCCCACTCTCCCAACCCGTTCCTCCACCCTTTCCCTTCAGCACCCCCCCCCCCCTCCTTCTCCATCCCCATCCCCTACCTCCCTAAATACGAGCATTGATCTTACTTTCTGAATCAGGATTCTTACGACCGATTCAATGGTTCTCAGACGTGAATTATTATTTTCATTATTATGAGTACTTATATAGCGCCTATCTTCAGCTAGAGACCAAACTCTAAGCGCTTTACAATCCACACTCGTTTACACAACGGGCTGCCTACCTGGGTAGTGCCGACTGAAGAGCTGCCTGCTGGCGCTTCATT
>CM065738.1:38103567-38111067 GCA_033310375.1 Conus canariensis | reverse complement strand
TGAAGCACTCTGAGCAAGTGATGTAAATAAGATGCTATAGAAATGTACATTTTTCGTTTTTGTTATTCATTTCTCTTTATCCATTGGGTAATGTTTGCCGAACGTGTCTATTAACCATTTTCTAGTGCATGCATGCCCACGCTGGCGTGCACACACTCCAGGACATGTGCATGCACTTAATGTGTTATTAATCCTCAATTGGGTAAAAAAATAAAATAAAAAAAAAGGAAAAGATGTTTCGCACGCAAACTAATCTGATCGCAAATGTCATCTGCTTTGTTTTCCAAATAAGACAAATTCTACATTGAAACATAATTTAAAGCAGGTTCCACGTTTCTCTCTTAAAAACCCTCTCTCAATCTTTCTCAAAACAGGGCAAAAACCTGAATCCGTGCACATTTTGATTCTGACCAGTAATCTTTTGTAATCTGGCTGTAGTAAGGGATAACTGAACCCAGAACCCTTGGACAAAGATAACAACGGTTCATGTGGCATGGCTTGACCACTATTGTACCATAACGGAACAGGTGACGACACGGGAAGGCTTTCTCAACACAACGAAGCCATTAAAGTTCAATTGAATTTCACACCGAATGTTCTGGTTGACCAAGTGTTTAACAGAAACGTTTATTCAATAAATGAAACTCAAAGAAGACCCAAACAATTTGAATGGCGAAGAAAGTCGATTATTCATTTGAAAAGAAAAAAAAAATCCGAAATAATGTTAAAATTAAAGTCACATCAGACTACGCTGAGCCAGCGAGGGGAATGTAAATAATTCGTTTTTTTTTCTTCGGGACAAGGGGTGTGTGTGTGTGTGTGTGTGTGTGTGTGTGTGTGTGTGTGTGTGTGTGTGTGTGTGTGTGTGTGTGTGTGTGTGTGTGTGTGAGTGACTCCCAATCTCTCTCTCTCTCTCTCTCTCTCTCTCTCTCTCTCCTCTCTCTCTCTCTCTCTCTCTGCCTGCCTTTCTGTCTGTCTGTCTCTCTCTCGGTTCGTCTGTCCAGTTCAATCAGCACATGGGACAGGTGCAGACTCCACTTTCTATCTCTCTCTGTCTCTGTCTGCCCACCATACCACTCATCCCCTACCCCCTTTCTAATATGTCCAAACGAGCTTAGACTGGTGATTCTATGTCAGAAAACAATCTAGAAATTGCTAAGAATTTTTCCTTTGCTCATCTACGTATTGTTCAAAGAGCGGAATATCTGGACACGTAACTCGTATAATTTTTACAATTCATATTTGCCGAACTCACCCTTTCAAACGGGTTGTATGATTTGCACATTTCAAGTCTACTGACTTCGCTTCTTCAAACGGGTTGTATATTTTGCAGGTGTCATATCCACTGAACTCACCCCTTCAAACGGGTTGTATAATTTGCACACGTCATGTCCACTGAACTCACCCCTTCAAACGGGTTGTATAATTTGCACACGTCATGTCCACTGAACTCACCCCTTCAAACGGGTTGTATAATTTGCACATATCATGTCCACTGAACTCACCCCTTCAAACGGGTTGCATAATTTGCAGGTGTCATGTCCACTGAACTCACCCCTTCAAACGGGTTGTATAATTTGCAGGTGTCATGTCCACTGAACTTACCCCTTCAAACGGATTGTATACTTTGCACAATTCATATCTACTGAACTCACCCCTTCAATTGGGTTGTATGATTTGCACATGTCTTATCTATTGAACTCGTCCCTTCAAACGGATTTTATAATTTGCACAATTCATATCTACTGAACTCACCCCTTCAAACGGGCTGTATAATTTGCACATTTCGTATCTACTGAACTCACCCCTTCAAACGGGTTGTATAATTTGCACAGTTCATATCTACTAAACTCACCCCTTCAAACAGGTTGTATAATCTGCACAATTCCTATCTACTAAACTCACCCCTTCAAACGGGTTGTATAATTTGCACAATTCATATCTACTGAACTCACCCCTTCAAACGGGTTGTATAATTTGCACATGTCATATCTACTGAACTCACCCTTTCAATTGGGTTGTACAATTTGCACAATTCATATCGCCTGAACTCACCCCTTCAAACGGGTTATATAATCTACAGGTGTCATGTCTGCTGAACTCACCCCTTCAAACGGGTTGTATAATTTACACATTTCATATCTACTGCACCCCTTCAAATGGGTTGTATAATTTGCACAGTTCATATCTATTAAACTCACCCCTTCAAACGGGTTGTATAATCTGCACAATTCATATCTGCTGAACTCACCCCTTCAAACGGGTTTTATAATTTGCACAATTTATATCTTCTGAACTCATCCTTTCAAACGGGTTGCATAATTTGTACGTCATATCCACTGAACTCACCCCTTCAAACGGGCTGTATAATTTGCACAGTTCATATCTTTTGAACTCACCCCTTCAAACGGGCTGTATAATTTGCACAATTCCTATCTACTGAACTCACCGCTTCAAACAGGTTGTATGATTTGCACAATTCCTATCTACTGAACTCACCCCTTCAAACGGGTTGTATGATTTGCACAATTCCTATCTACTGAACTCACCCCTTCAAACGGGTTGTACAATTTGCACGTCATGTCCACTGAACTCACCCCTACAAACAGGTTGTGGCCTCAGGCTTTGTTTCCCAATATATCAGCGTGTCTTATTGCACTTCTCTCTTATTTTTTTAACCCCCATCTGGCTATCCTCTGTCTGTCTGTCTGTCTGTCTGTCTGTCTGTCTGTCTGTCTCTCTCTCTCTCTCTCTCTCTCTCTCTCTCTCTCTCTCTCTCTGCTGTTTCTCTCCCCTTTTCCCCTCCAACGCCACCCCGTCACCAACACCTCCCCCCCCCCTCTCTCTCTCTCTCTCTCTCTCCTTCTTTCTCTTTTTAATTCGTCATCCCATCCTATACTTCCTTCCCTTTCACTCATCCCATGAGTGTTCAAGATTTAGGAATTCAATCAATTCAATCCTCTCCATCCGCCTAGAGCCCAGTTCACAAGAAGAAGAAGAAGAAGAAGAAGAGGTAAGCTGCCTGCCAGTGTGCCCACACAGGGGATGAAGGTGTGGTATTGTATTGCCTGTCTTGTCACTGATTGGTTATTGATTGGTTTGGACACAACAGGCACAACTTGCATGACATTCCACGCATCTTCCTGATTATTTTGTGATCAGTTTCTCTCGTGTATGCTTTCTCTGTCTATTTCTCTTTGTCTTTTTTTGTTTCTCAGTCTTTTTTTTTTAAGTCTATCTCTTTGCCTGTCAGTCTGTTTGTCTGTCAGTCTGTCAGTCTGTCTGTCTGTCTGTCTGTCTGTCTCTCTCTCTCTCTCTCTCTCTCTCTCTCTCTCTCTCAGTGCGTGCGTGCTTGAGTGCTTGCTTGCGTGCGTGCATGTGTTAAAGTGTGTGTGTATGTGCGTGCGCACGTGCGTGTGTGTGTGTGTGTGGTGTGTGTGTGTGCGTGCGTGCGTGCGTGCGTGTGTGTGTGTGTGTGTGTGTGTGTGTGTCTGTGTGTGTGTGTGTGTGTGTGTGTGTGTGTGTGTGTGTGTGTGTGTGTGTGTGTGTGTGTGTGTGTGTGCAACACCTTCTAAAGGCTGTTTACAGAGGAGGGCGCTCCTTATTGTCATTGCTTTCGGACTCTTTTATAGTTTACGGTGGAGAGATTTTGGAAGCAAATTTAGCCTTCGTTTTCAACGCTTTACAGGCAATAGATTACGCTAAGATAATTGTTGGTTAATTGAGTCTGTAATTAAATACTTTGTATGCTGGCTTTGGTATTGCAATTATTCAAAAAATATCTTTTATTTACTATCGACGAACCTTCAGAATCACCTAGAATATTTGTGTGTGTGTGTGTGTGTGTGTGTGTGTGTGTGTGTGTGTGTGTGTGTGTGTGTGTGTGTGTGTGTGTAGGTGTTTCTTAGGTCTTCACCTACCTTGCGCTGAAGAGACCAAAGCTAAGTGACAAACTCTTTCATTTTCGTTGTCCTATTTGTTTGTGTCTTGCCTGAAGAAGATCTAAGAGGTCGAAACGCGTCGTGTTTTGTCTGGTGACTCGTTTGTCCACGTTTCTCTTGGAGGTTCGCTAATGTTTAAAGATTTGTTTAGATTTCCGCCTGCATCGTCTCACTTTGCAACGAGATGTATTATTCACTTTTCCAGATAAAACAATGGTGTACTGCTTGGGAGAGATACTGTGTGACAAGCTTTCAAGTACAGCAAAAACAGAATGATTGAGCCACAAATGGAAGGAACAAACAAATTACAAAACAGACACAGCGCGTTTCGACCAACTGGGTCTTCCTGAGGCAGGACAAACAATGTTCAAAACGATGGAAACTCAGAACGAACACACAGTCACTTAGTTCTTCTACCTAGGTGCACCGCAGCGTGGGTGGAAAACTAAAACTACGGAACGGAACTGAAGAGAAGAGGGGGAAAGCTTTGACGTAAGAACACACAGATTTCAAAGTAGAGAAAAAATGTGTCCCAAAGAGTGAAGTGGCCACACGCTTGTATTGATTGTCACTCGTCCCTCTGGGTTGATATGGTGTCTCCTCTTGTTACCCTGTGCGTCTTGTAAGCTGTGGGTAGGCAGTGGAAAACCAAAAGTTGGTAGACAACACTTCCTTTTGTTGTACTCCCAGTTCTTATAGAACAGGGAGTACTTCACAATGGAAATGAAGAAATGCTCTCTCTCTCTCTCTCTCTCTCTCTCTCTCTCTCTCTCTCTCTCTCTCTTTCTCTCTGTGTGTGTGTGTGTGTGTGTGTGTGTGTGTGTGTGTGTGTGTGTGTGTGTGTGTGTGTGTGTCTTTGTGTCCGTCAAAATGTGTTCTACTCGTTCCAGACAAAACTACTGGGCTGATCTTTCTGAAAATTTGTAGGTATGTTCATCATGGGTCACGAATGATGCCCAATGTTTTATTGTACCGTTATAGCCGTTATTAACGGCTATAACGGCCCATAACGGTTTTTCTTTTTTATGTAATATCTCAGAAAGTACTTGGCCGATCTTTTGAAAATGTGTAGGTATATTCATTATGGGTCACGGATGATTCCCGATGCTTTATTTTACCGTTATAGCCGTTACTAACGGCTATAACGGCCCATAACGGTTTTCTTCTTTATGGAAAATCTCAGAAAGTACTTGGCCGATCTTTTTGAAAATTTGTAGGCATATTCATTATGGGTCACAGATGATGGCCGATGTTTACCAGAATCGCCGTTACTAACGGCTATAACAGCCCAAAACGGTTTTCCCTCTCTATCGAATATCTCACGCGTATTCCAGATAAACTGGGAGTACGTTTATATGTTTTGCATCTTGTTACTCTGGACAACGTAACCTTTCCCACCAACCTGCTGTTCCCTCACGACGGGTGTCTCGAGTCGTTTTTTTTTGTGTCAGAAGAAACATTTGTCTTTTTCTTTAGCTTTGAACTCTTCTTGTTTCCTTCTCATTCAGCTTTGACTTCACTTACCCACTTACACTCAAAGCAGTGCGTGACACCATGGCAACACGCCCTCCCCCAGAGGAGAGCAGCCCGAGTTCAACACAGAAAAATCTGTGAGAACAAGGAGTTATACCATGCAGTACATCACAGTATCATACAATATATCACAACGCAGTACAAGACAATTGTATATATGCCCTGTATTATGTTGGAATCCAACCTCCAGCACAACTGAAAACACTCAGTGCAAGTGAAGAAGCAGTGGTGAAAAGTCCCCTCCGGTGGGTGTCCTAATGGCAGCCTACTAATGCTTGCTCATTATTGTAGACTGTGACAGGCTGTGCCAGTGTATGCCTGTGTGACTGAGGCCACTGAAGGGGCATGGCCAGTGAAACAGCTTGGGAGAAAAAGAGGAACAAACAAAAGAAACAGCAACAGGAAGAAAGAAAGAAGACAAGAAAAGATGAACTTCATCAAAAAATAAAAGAGATTGGCCAGAACCAGCAGAACTGGTGACAGGTCAATACCAGTGCAGTCTGTGATCCTTCCTATTGCCCGCCTCCTCCTCCATCCCAACACGACCTCCCACCCACCCACCATTATCCCCGCTCCACCTTCATACCGCCTCCCGCTGCACGTCCTGCAGACCATTCCAGTCGAGCAGTAAGTGAATGGAATTGGTCGGGAGAAGGCTTTCTTCTTATTGTCAGCTGCCCAGGGCCAGGTTTTGTCTCTGAGGATGCGCACAGACAAGAAGAAAGAGAAACTCAGGGTTTCTGGACAGAACTGTGGGCGTTGGGATATATTTATGGAGCAGTACTTATTTTTGTTTTGTGAGTAAAGTACACTTGCAGAAAAAAAAAGTTGTTTACAGGAAGGGGAGAGGAGTAGTTGTGTAGTATTCAATTAGTGTCAACTGTATTTGCTGATAACGAGTTTCTATGAATTTTCTTTTTTTTCTGGAAAGGCTGGTTAAGGTCTTTTCAGTTTTTTTTTTCTGGTTAGTGAAATGTTTTGGAGTGACTGAATGTTATTGTAAACGAATGTACATTATTATTATTATTATTATTATTATCATCATTATTATTATTATCATTATTATTATCATTATTGTTATAATCATTATTTATAGTATTATCATTATTGTTACTGTTATTATTATCATCATCATTACTATTGTTATTAATATCACTATTATTATTATCATCATTATTATATATCATTATTGTAATTATCATCAACGTCATTGTTATTATCATCATCATCATTATTATTAAATTACTATTGTTATTGTTCTTCTTCTTATTATTGCTATTATTATTGTTGTTGTTTTTGTTGTTGTTATCATCGATGTTAAACTGGCTTGAAAGTATTTCCAAAGTGATCAGTACCTGCTGAATATGTCTGATATGTAATTCTTGTTTGAATGAAGCAAAGAAAAGGAACGGCACTGTTATGTGTGAAATATCCGTCGAACACACACTTGCACACGCTCAACGAAGTGAGAAGATTTTCTCTTGCTCTAGCAAACTTTATCTCAAAATCAACCTTCTTCCTCTTTTTTTTTCTTCTTTCTCTTTATTTTTCTCCTCCTCCTCCTTCTCCTTCTCCTCTTCCTCCTCCCCCACCTTCTTCTTCTTCTTCTGAAGGGCATGACAGATGAAACAGCTGAGGAGAAGAGAGGGAAAACGACGGAGAAAAAAAGAAGAAAGAAGGTTCGTTTCAAAACGGAGTGACTGAGGGCGGAAACTGAAGCAACATTTAGAAAAAAGAGGGGGTCACTTACCGCCAAGGACACAGACAAATACAGTACAGGACAAAAAATAGAAAGGAAGAACTTAATTTATGAAGAAATGGGGGGAAAAAAATGGCCATTCTGGTTTCAACGCCGAATACATTATTCAGAACTAGTAGTATGGTGGGCAGTCCATTACCAGTGCAGTCCTTCCTTTACCCCCACCTCCTCCCTCATCCCAAGACGACCACCCACCCCACCTCCATCCCCGCTCCACCTTCCTACTGCCACCAGATTCACGTCCTGCAAACTATTCCAGTCGAGCAG
>CM065738.1:38076067-38081067 GCA_033310375.1 Conus canariensis | reverse complement strand
TGGTGAACAGTACTAGATCAGCGATGGATGGATCTGGGTGGGAGCAGGATAGTACCTCCGTATTAGTATGCGCGCTGAGACGCCCTCTAGAAGGGGAGAAGTGAATTCTAGAATTAATTGAGGATTTTTTTTCTCCCTCTAGATACCTGTCTTTCTCTGGAACTGCCTTATTATTGCCACTCCCCCCCCCCTCCCCCCCTCATACATATGTAACTTACGAATGTAAATCGGACCCCCCCCCCCCTCCCCTTCCCTTCTCCCTGTTCCTCTTTCTCCAGAAATGTTTCAAAGGTCGTTTTTTTTTTCCAACTACGTCATGTACAGTATGACGTATGTATTACGATAATTTCTTTGACTTTGAAGTACCTAGAGTTCAAAATGTTGTCGTTCTTCATCCCCATAGGATTGACATTCCAATCTTTTATTTGATATTGTTTTGACCTTTTTAGATCCCGCTGTCATCTGAAAGTGTTTTAGGCCTAATGATAAAGTCGAATCAGGCAGGAGGATTTGTCAGTTGTCTTTCACGTCTGTATCCATAGTGAGTAAGAATTACGGTCTGAAAGAGTTTGGGTGAATGGCAGCAACGGACAAGGCCAGTAATGGTATGTTCTGTGTTGACAGCCTCTCCCACGTGAATAGACCGGTTCTTTGCTGCTTGAAATGAATCTTTTAGTTGGATTCGATCAGCTTGGACACGGGTTGTTGCTGGGAGGGCGTCGAAAATCACCATTGTTTTGCATAAGTATCAGAGCGTAGAAACTGACTGGGCTGTTGGATAAAAGATTTCATCAAGATGCAGAGGCCATGGGTTCAGTTCTCGCTCCAGACAGTCAGGGCAAAGGAAATTTTCTGTTCGGAGACAACTTGTGTGCAGTCTCCAGCAGTCAGAGGAATTTTCTGTTCGGAGACAACTTGTGTGCAGTCTCCAGCAGTCAGGGCAAAGGAAATTTTCTGTTCGGAGACAACTTCTGTGCAGTCTCCAACCACCGCTAAGTCCCCCGAGAAAGACTTAAACCAAGGCCTTACCGTTTACATTAACCTCCCCTTTTCCCCTCCACACACGCAGTATCCATCCTTGTAGAAGATTGGGACATTGTGTGTGATGTGGGGGGATAGTTGACATCATACCAAATAGCTACTGCTACAAAATTCAAAAAGATATCAGCAGCGCCTACGAAAACTATATGAACGTTGGTGTTACATTCATATTTCGTCCCCGAACGTGGACATCCTTCCATTAATAAAAAAAAAAAAAAAAAAAAATCTCACATGCTGAAGAATGAAAATGAATTTTAGAGCTGTGCTGAGCCGTCGTCAAAATTATTATCATTTTTTTTTCTTTTTTCCAAATTCTGTTTTTTAACCTTCTCTCCACAAAAAAATACGACAATGTCTTGTGTAGCGAGACGTGATGATTCACATTAGGTGGAAACATTGAGAAAAGACCGAGCAGAACTAAATACAATCAAACTGCTTGGCCAGATTTTTCTCCTGTAGAACAAACGAACATGGAAGGGGACAGTTCAGCTACTGACAGTGTAGAAAAATGCCATAGACACTTGAAATAGTGGATAGATAAATAAGTAACCAAACAAGAAAGAAATGAATAAACGCAGAATAAAATAATAAAATGTGTCCTTCAGAAAAAAAACAAAAAATCTTCTCCTTAGCTCCAGGCAGACTTCTTGTGATCCTAAGAGGTTGGCTTTTCTTCTTCTTAAGCTTCCATCCTTTCCCACACTCCTTCCCACCCTTTGCAGTTCTTTCTTTCTCGCCAAAAGACATTAGCGCACCCCACCCCTCACCCCCCTCCAATAGAAGAAAATCCCATCCTCACTCCCTCACCCTTACCCTCCCAAACCTCCCCAGTCCCCCATCTGGTTTCCGTGTTCCTTCCTGTCCAGACGTCTTCACACAATCTCCATCACTCAGCTGCTGCTGGTCCATGTACACCCTTGTCGTTCCCTCGCTCCTGTGATATTGACAGACTGACAGGGCTGCCCACCTTTTTCAGAGGGATCGAGCTGAAAAGCGAACAAGACCCCACTACCCGCTTCACACTCCCTCCTCCTCTTGCTCTTCCCTCATACCCCCCCCCCCCCCCCCCTCCAAAAAAAACAAAAAAAAAAAAAAAACACAAATACACACACAAAAACCTACGCACCCATGCACACATGTATGCATGCACGCATGCACACACGTGCACAAACATATTCCCTCTTCTTCTCTCTCTCTCTCACACACACACACACACACACACACACACACACACACACACACATCAATCGCTGTCACCACCAACATCACACACACATCATAATCGCTGTCACCACCAACATCATCACCGCCACCACCATCCAAACAAAACTAGTTGTCTAAAAAAAAAAAAAAGCCATACTTGGCAGGCCTAAACCATCTTTGAAGAAATGAGAAATAAGTTTCCTTCTGTCGAATATCTTTTTCTTCTGTTTCTGGTCACTTGTTCTCACCCAGGAGTGCTTTCTTCAACATGCCATCAATTTTTTTTCATTTGCATTTTTAAGAATAAAATCTTGAAACACTCTGTAGGTGGTAAGTCTGCTTTTCCCCGTAATTTCACATCGGCGTCCCAGATTTCACTGGTGTCACCCTGCTTAGACATTATGGACGTGATTTACCGGAAACAAAATCCGAGCCACTCTGTTGAAGGAGAAAAGGGTATTTAGGGATGGAAGACGGGTGAGCGAGGGCGGAGAAAGAGGCACGCGTGTCGCCGATAGAAGGAATCTGTGAGTGGTGCCCCCATTTGGCTTGTCTGCTGTGATCAGAGCTCGGTCCATCTCCCGGCGGGCATTGACCCAGTGCTTGGGACGATGAGCAGCAAAGTTCAAGTGAAGCGCTGTTTGCATCAGAGAGAGAGAGAGAGAGAGAGAGAGAGAGAGAACGAACGAGCGAAATTTTATTTTTCCAGGGTAAGCAAATTGTACATTTTCCAACCAGCCCTGGGCGAATGAAAAAAGAGAAGAAGAAGAGAGAAAAGAAGTAAAAAAAGGAAAACATGTAAGTCACTATATATAGCAACTACAGGGAAAAAGCGTTTGGGATGATGAGGAGCAAAATTCATCCAAGTGAAGAGGCCGCCTGTCTTAATGGGAGAGAGAGAGAGAGAGAGAGAGAGAGAGAGAGAGAGAGAGAGAGAGGAGAGAGAGGAGAGAGAAACAGAAACACAGAGAAAAACAGAGCAAGAGAGACAGACAGACGGAGAGAGAGAGAGAAACAGGGAGAAACAGAAAGACAGAGAGAGAAAGAGAGACAGACAGAGAGAGGAAAAAAAACAGCGAGGATGAGAGAGAGGGAGAAGTGGGAGACTGAGGTGGGGTGGGCAAGGAGTGGTGGTAAGTTTCTGTTGGAAGCCATGGCTTTTAGAAATGATTGTGTTATGATTGTCTGTCGTAGACTACAGGTAAACCATCCGTTCATTGTGTTCATCGTCTACTGGGGGTCAGCGAGCGAAGACTAATAATGCCTGGCATGACCGTGGCCGTAGCACAGTGGTTAGCTTCAAGGATTCCTGGATGGAGGAAATGAGCTTGATTCTCACCAGAGCCATTCATTTGTGGAATTTTTCCACCTTCATTAGCTCCTACCCAGAGCTGAGTTCATCATGAGCTCAGCTGAAAAGACTGAAACCGAACCACACACTCGAAGTTCATCATGCATCTCTGAAATGTTGCTCGAATTTTCTGACCAACACCACAGGTGTCTGTACTTACTGGGACTGGTTGATGCCGGGTTGTATTATGAAACTAAGCACAGAGTACAGCCCTGTCGCGCAGTCTCAGAGGAAATGGCAACTGAAGGATGAGAGAATGGTAATTGTCATATGAAGGAATGGTAACTGTCAGATGACGGAATGGCAACTATAGATGAAGGAATGTGTAACTTTCAGATGAGGGAATGGTAACTGTCAAATAAGGGAATGGTGACTGTCAGATGACGGAATGGCAACTATAGATGAAGGAATGTGTAACTTCCAGATGAGGGAATGGTAACTGTCAAATAAGGGAATGGTGACTGTCAGATGGAGGAATGGTCATTGTCAGGTGAGGAAATGATGACTCTCAGATAAGCGAATATCGGTCAGATGAGGGAATGGTTTCTATCAGATGAGGAAATGGTAACCCTCAGATGAGGGAACAATAACTCATAGATGAGTAAATAATTCTCAGATAAGGAAATAACTCTCAGATGAGGGAACAATAACTCTCAGATGAGGAAATAACTCACAGATGATGGAACAATAACTCTCAGATGAGGAAATAACTCTCAGATGAGGGAACAATAACTCTCAGATGAGGAAATAACTCTCAGATGAGGGAATGGTAAGCTGTCCAATGATAGAATTGCAATTGTCAAGTAGGGAAGGATAACTCTCAAATGAGGGAATCGTAATCCCTAGACTGGGAATGATAACTGTCTGTTGAGGAATGGTAACTGTCAGACGAGGGAATGCTATAATTATGTCAGAAGACAGGGAATGGCAACTGTGAGATAGGGAATGGCGCCTGGCAACTGTGTCTGGTGTCAGCCAGGCCCAGTAAATACAGACACCTGCAGTGTTGGTCAGAAAGTTATCTTTTATTTCAATACGTGTAAACGCATTTCGACTCCTTGGCTCCCACTGGAACTAATCCTGATTTGGTACATTCTTAAGCACGTAAGACATTTCTTTGATGGTTTGGCTTCTTCGTTTTGAATCATAATCTTCATGGGAAACTTCTAAGCAAAGTCTTTTTGTGATGATGTTTTTTTCTAACTGCATTTCAACATTATTGAAACAGATCTTATCCCAAGTCACTAAATGGACAGGACACATGAAATTTTTTTCTTATGTTTTTTGTATCCTCATCTCTGTGTCTGTCTCTGTATGGCTGTCTATCTCTTTCTGTCTGTCTGTCTGTCTGTCTGTCTCTCTCTCTCTCTCTCTCTCTCTCTCTCTCTCTCTCTCTCTCTCTCTC
>CM065738.1:38056067-38071067 GCA_033310375.1 Conus canariensis | reverse complement strand
CAGACTCAATTTTTGGATGCTAAAACCATGTCATCAAAAGAAGGAACAGAGACACCTTGTAAAAATCTCAAACATTTTAAAGTTCAGAGAGATATTAAGGCTTAGTTCTGGATATAAATCCTACTCTGCTACACAGGTTGTTAACCTCACCGCCCTAGATGGTTTTGTCTGATAATAAGATGGCTACATCATGGTAAAAAACATGGCCGTGGCATGGTAATAAAATGACAGTGATATGATCAGGAGATCACAATGGAATGGTCAAAATGATAGCAGTGGCACGGTAATAAGATGGCTGTTGTATGGTAATAAGACGCTGTCGTATGGTAATAAGACGCTGTGGTATGGTAATAAGACGGCTGTGGTTATGGTAATAAGACGTCAGCGACATTGTAATGATATAGCAGTGGAAGGGCAGTGGCATGCGTGGTCAATTTCTCCATATTACAGGAGAAGAAGAATGTCCTCATTGTCTTGTTGCGTGTGACCGGCAGAGGATAGGCCAGCACTTCCCGGAGTTATTGTGCCTTTGTTTGAGGAGTAATCCGGACTATCTGCGTGTGTTCAGTGTATGCATTGTTGATTTATCTTTTTTATTCATCTGCACTTAGTTATCAGTCAAATAAAAACAAACAAGCAGGACCCAACCAACCAATCAACAGAGCCAACGCACAGAGAAAACGCTTGTCACTTTTACTTAATATGTGTGCGTGTGTGTGTGTGTGTGTGTGTGTGTGTGTGTGTGTGTGTGTGTGTGTGTGTGTGTGTGTGTGTGTGGGGGGAGAGAGAGAGAGAGAGAGTTCTTTTTTTTTTTGTCTGTGCATGCATGCATATTCTTATCTTCTTTTATGTGACATGTTTCAATAACATTTCACAGTAGTCGTTCAATACATGCCTGCTTAACCAACGGTTTCATACTTGCATGCCATTTCATTATTGTCCACATCGTGAGACCGTGTGGGCATGCTTTACCGGAAACAAATCGGTGCCACTCTGTTCAAGGAGAAAAGGGTGTTTCGGGATGGAAGAAGAGAGAGCGAGGGCAGAGAAAGAGGCACGCGTGTCTCTGACAGCAGGAATCGGCTACTGCTACCCCCATTCGGCTTGTCTACTGTGATCAGAGTTCGGTCCGTCTCCTGGCGGGCATTGACCCAGTGCTGGGGATGATGAGCAGCAAAGTTCAAGTGAAGCGTTGCTTGCCTCGGAGAGAGAGAGAGAGAGAAGAGGAGGAGAGAGAGAGAGAGAGAGAGAGAAGAGAGAGAGAGAGAACGAAATTTTATTTTTCCAGGGTAATGAGATAAGCAAATTGTACATGCTTTTTCCATCTAGCCCTAGGGAATACAAAAAAAAAAAAAAAAAAAAGAGAAACAGAGAGAAAAAGAAAAGAAGAAAAAAAAGGAAAACATGCAAGTCACTATAGCAACTACAGGGAAAAAAACGAATACACAAATCGATAATTAAGACTATGAAAATGTAGACTGATACTGCAAACGCAGATAACAGAATCCTGTATTCATGGACAAGTGCGCGTGGCTTTTACATACGATTTAGTTGACTGTCATCTGTTGCGGATGATGTGGATGTGTTTATTGTTCTTTGTCTGTTGATGCCAGTGGTTGAAAACTGATAATGTTCAGCGTATGAAGTAGTATGTTCAAGGTATGCATGGTTTATTTTTTTATGTTCATCCACCTAAGGTACATAGTATAGTGCCCATTAAAATCAGTATCAGAAGCAGGTGTTCAGGGTTAGAGTCAGTGGCTGTTGTATGTGTTGACTGTAGAACGTTTGAAGTATGTGTTCACTGTAGACAGAACGTCCGAAGTATGTGTTCACTGTAGATAGAACGGCTGAACAGTGTAGAATGAACAGCTAAAGTATGTGTTTACTATGGCATGAATGGCTAACATATGTGTTCAATGTCAGAATGAACCGCTGAAGTATATTTTTTTAACTGGTTGTTGGAATCAGTGGCAGAAGTATGTGTTCAGACTTGCGCTCATTTATTCCACATACTGGTTACACTTTGTGTAAACACCATCTGGTCATATTTAAAGACACCCCTGTCAAAGTTCACCCAAACACATATGTGTACAGCCAAGAAAATTTAGATCTACATCAACACATTTCCATGCTGTTCTCAAAAAAAAAAAAATTGAAGAAAAAGAAATGAAATAAATGAACACACCAAAATACAGTTATTCATACATACACACGTATGATATCTGTGAAATTAAGGAATGGATACTGTCAAATCAGGGAGCAGTAGCTATGAGACACGGAAATGGAAACTGCCAAATGTGTGTAGTATCTGTGCCTTTAAGGAATGGCTTGAGCGAAAGGTGTCTGTGAGATTTTTGAATGAGATGGTGGTAGCTGTGACTTTGGGGATGGAGATCATCGCATGACGGAAAAGTAATTGTGAGATTAGGGAACGGAATATGTCAAATGAAAGAGTGGTAGGTTGAGATTAATAAGGAATGGAAACAAGCAAATCAGGAAAAGTTAGTTGTGAGTTAAGGGAACGGAAACTATGAAATGAGGGAATAGTAGCTGTGAGATTTGGGAAATGAAGCTATCAAAATGAAAGAATAAGAATAGTAGCTGTGAGATTAGGCGATGAAAACAATCAAACTAGAAAATGGTAGCTGTTAAATTACGGAATGTTAAATGTCGGATTAGGGAGCGGTTGCTGTGAGATTAGGGAATGGAAACTATTAAATGGGAGAATGGTAGTTGTGAGATTAGGGAGTGGAAATAATTGAACGAGGGAATGGTAGTCGTGACATTAGGGAGTGGAAATAATTGAACGAGGGAATGGTAGTTGTGACATTAGGGAGTGGAAATAATTGAACGAGGGAATGGTAGCTGTGAGACTGGGGAACTGCCAGCTATCAATGACCGAATGACAACCATCAGATAACGGAACTGCAACTGTCGAATTAGAGAATAGTCACTGTGTAATGAGGGAATAGTTTTTATCAGATGAGGGAATGGAACTGTCAGATGAGGGAATGGAATCAGTCAGATGAGGGAGTAGTAACTGTCAGATGATGGAACAGTAAATGACTGATAGTGAATGGTAACTTTTAGAAAAGAAATGATACCTGGCTAGTAAGAGAATGGTAACTGTTCTATAAGGAAATCTTAACTGTTAGAAGATGGAATAGCAGCTGAGAAATAAGGGAACGGTAACCGTCAGATGACGCAATGGTAACTGTCAGATGACGCAATGGTAACTGTCAGATGACGCAATGGTAACTGTCAGAGAATGGAATAGCTGCTGTCAGGTGCGGGAATGTAATAACTTTCAGATGAAGAAATGGTCACTGTCATGTACGGGAATGATTACTGTTAGAGGAGGGAATAACTGTCACAATGGTAATGATAACTTTCACTTTTGAAAGTGTATCTCTCCGATGAGGAAATGCTAACTGAGGAAGGGAATGGTTACTGCCAGATGAGAAAATGGTGAATGACAGACTGTCAGATACGGAACGGTGACTCGCACATGAGGGAATCGTAGCTGTAGACTTGGGAATGGTAACCATCGAAGAGGATATGGTGACTGTTATGTAGAGAACTGTAACTGTTAATGACGAAATAGTAATTGTCAGAGGAATGAACAGTGACAGTCAGATGAGGGAATGGTACCTGTAAACAGACGGTGAATGGTACCTGCGAGGTATGGAATGGTACCTGGTGCCTGACAGGTAGGACCTGTTATCGTGGTAACAAGAGTGTTTCACTGTTTTGATACCTGTACGCACATTTCGACTCCGTCGCTCACACAGGAATTAATCCTGATTTAATACCTTCTTAATCACGTAAAACATTCCTTCGATGGCTTACCTCTCACTCTGAATTATTTTCTCCATAGAAGGCTGCTAAGCAGGTTTGTTCCTCTGGGTTTTTCCCTTACTTCATCATCTTATTACATTTATTCAACTATCATCTTATTCCAAGTCATAAGATGGACAGGACATATACGAACGTTCTTGTCTGTCTGTCCTTTTGTCTGTCTGTCTGTGTCTGTCTGTTTGTGTCAGTCTGTCTGTCTGTCTATCTGTTTCTGCCCCCCCCCCCCTCCTCTCTCTCTTTTGATCAGTCAGTTATAAGATGCAAATGTTTATTGTGCGTTAAAGCGCGAGAGATGTAGCCATACTGTACTTAAACAGAGATGGGTATACACGATATTGCAAAATGAACAGTTCACCGCCATCTTCTCATGTGTTTATCGTGTGTACTGGGTCATCTCTCTCTCTCTCTCTTCTCTCTCTCTCTCTCTCCTCTCTCTCTTCTGTTATCCTTCGTCTTTCTTCTTGTTCTTTCCTCCTCTTCGTCCACGTCTTTGCTTCTTTGCTCAGTTGGGGTATAAACATAACACTCGTCGCTTTTTATTCCCCTTCTCTGTCATTCTGTGTATTCATTCTGTCCTCCTCCATCTCTTTGCGTCGTCTGTGCTCTTGAAGTTGACTTGGTTAAATTGATGGGTAAAGAAATGAATGAACGAAAGAACGCACGAATGACGGAAGGAATGTAGGGGAAAGAAAAAACAAAGAAAGACGGGATGAAAGAATGCAAATAAGCCTTCGCTAAGGACACCAATGAGAGCAGGAAATCAGCTGTAGAGGCGGCCAGCTGCTTTACAGTGAATGTTTTGTTTTCCTGCCTTGGGCTCCACTGGGTCTGGAAAGGACTTGAAGAAAGGTGGTCTGTTGCAACAAAGTGGACACGGGTTTTGTCCTGCTTTGGGTTGATAGGTAACTGAAGTCATAGGAACGAAAGGGCTGGCTTTCAGCATTTACGTTAGACATCTGCTGAGTATTAAGATGAAAATACACTAGCTGCTGTGGTACAGTGGTGAGGACAGTTACTCAACAGTATCATCAGCTACAACACGTGTTGCCAAAAGGTGCAGTCGATCAGGATCTGTTTTAGAGCTGTTTTGTGTAGAAGTATACCACACAAATTACGTCAAAATGCCGGTTGGTGAACTTTGCATCGAGGTGGTGCATATGACAGAAACCGTTGGTGAGATTCAAGCGTATGAATAAGAGTTTCGGTTTCTTTTGGAGTGTCATCTGCATACCAAGAACACGAGTGGCATTTAGATAGATGGACAACAAATGAAGCTTTTGACCTGTTCCCACTGAAGCGGACCTGTCCAGTATTTGATGTGCCAAGACAGCGTAACACAGCCCCATGTCAACCAGCGGCACAAGCACGAAACATGTTTTGACATGCCAGAGCGTGTCCTTAATACCTTCAAAACCTGTCTCACACAAAAGTATGTCACACACGGGAAAAGTGAGAAGACTGTGTTGCGCGCTAACTTCAGTACAAAGCACTGTTTTGTGACTATGATGAGACACTGGTCTTACTGTTTTGGGGAACCAGCAGGCCACGGCTCGTGCATTCTTTCATATTCACCCTACAATATGTTGAACTGTACACAGTTATAAGCTGACAAGCAAGGCCTTTTAGAGAAGGCAGACCTCTTCCCAGGTCAAATGGATTGTGGATCTGCTTTTTGTACTCCCATTTCTTATAGAACAGGAAGTACTTTACAATGGAAACGAAGAAATGCTGTTTGTGTGTCTGTGTGTCTGACTGTGTATCTGTCTGTCTGTGTGTCTGTCCGTGGTCAAAATGTGTTCCACTCGCTCCAGACGAAACTTCTGCGCCGATCTTTCTGAAAATTTGTAGGTATGTTCATTATGGGTCACGGGTGATGCCCGATGTTTGATTTTACCAGAATAGCCGTTACTAACGGCTATAACGGCCCAAAACGGTTTTTCTTTTTTTATGGAATATCTCAGAAAGTACTTCGCCGATTTCTTATCTCAGTGACGAAATACATTATGACGCATGTTTGATTGTGACTTTTTTTCTTTTTTTTTTAAAGTATGACTCATGTTTGATTGTGACGTGTGTGTGTGTGTGTGTGTGTGTGTGTGTGTGTGTGTGTGGTGTGTGTGTGTGTGTTGTGTGTGTTACACACGTATTCAAGATAGATCTAAACTGGGAGCACGTTTATAGGCTTTGCATCTTGTTTTTCACCACACGATGGATCCACACCAAAATTCGATGGATTCGTTCCTGGGTCCTGGTCCATTTTCCCCACTGAGCTTTGCTCAGCTCAATAAGATACTGTTTGGCGTGATCTTGTAAACAGAGAGACAAACAAACTATCAGACGTGGGTGAAAACGTAATCTTCTTTGAAGAGGTAAACATGATATGCTCACAGTGCTCAAAACTTGTGTATCACCAGCGGTATATTTTCATGATGATAACAAGTGTCACCAAAATTAAAAGAAAAAGGAAGAATGGGAACTATCATTGAGAGAATGCGTTGACAGCGCGCGCGCGTACGCGCTGTGTGTGTGTGTGTGTGTGTGTGTGTGTGTGTGTGTGTGTGTGTGTGTGTGTGGTGTGTTGTTATTGTTATTGTGTTGTTGTTGTTGTGTGTGTGTGTGCGCGGGGTGTAAATCCCTGTGTGTGTATCTCTGTAAGTATTTATTTATTTGTCTATGTGTGTGTATGTGTGTGTATAATTTGTGTGTGCGCAAGAGTGAGCGTCAGCGCGCACGTGTGTGTGTGTGTGTGTGTGTGTGTGTGTGTGTGTGTGTGTGTGTGGTGCGTGCGGCGCGTGTGTGTGTGTGTGTGTGTGTGTGTGTGTGTGTGTGTGTGTGTGTGTGTGTGTGTGTGGCGCGCGCGCGTGTGTACGCGCGCGTACGCGCATGTAAGTGTGTGTGTTTGTGTGCGCGCGCGCGTGTGTATGTGTGTGTGTGTGTGTGTGTTGTGTGTGTGTTGTGTGTGTGTGTGTGTAAATGACAGAAAAGAAGGGAGGTAGATGGGCGTGAGCCTGGCAATGTCCATGCCTATCCAGGAATATAGCCCAGACCTCAGCTAGTGCCCAGGGAGTCTGCCATAAAAGAAAGCTGCTAATCGAGTTTCTCGTTCCTCCTCCCGTGATTCTGCCCGCTTCTCTTGTCCCTCCCCATTTGTTGCAAAACTTGATTGTCGCGTCGCGTGTCGGCTGCCGCTACTCATTGAAAACCTGCTTTTCACCGCTTCCCTCCCCTCAATGCCATCTTTTGTGTTGAAACAGATTAAGTGGTTGAATGCTGATTCTATGCCCTCTGCATTACTTTATACTTCCATTTCTTCGTCCCTTGGAGAAAGGTGGTTGACATTCTCTCTCTCTCTCTCTCTCTCTCTCTCTCTCTCTCTCCTCCTAACTTCATTTCTTTCCTTTTTCTCTCTGATTTCTACTCGGCCCTGCAGCCACTTGCTTGAGTTTGCTGTCACCATGATTTATGTTCACCTTTCCATGTTTTTAATTGCTATGTTCTCATAGTTCTCTACCATTGAAAAAGGGTTTAAGGCCCGAAACGTTTGGTCATTCTTATTCTTTTCCCTGGAATACCTTTTCCACCCTGTTTTTTTTTTCTTTTTTTTTTTTTTCATGGTTGATATTCATTTTGTCTTTATGCTGAACAGTGCTAAACTTTTTTTTAGTAGCAGTGGTGCGAAACGGGATTTTAAAAAATATACGCTCGTTTGAGACAAGACAACCACTCATCAATTTCCAACATTTAGCATATTTTATCATTTCAGTGAAAGAAAGTTAGGAGTGTGTTGCTCACTTTACTATTTCCTCATCGAAAGATTCACCATCAATTCTATTAGCAGTCTTTGCCTTAATCTAGATATCTATTTCGCAATGTTTGGAACGTTTCTTCATTAAAAGCAGAGCCAGTCCCTGAAAGTTGATATTGTGAGTGTGGGAGAGTAAAGAATGCGCGCGCGCGCGCGCGCGCGCGCGCGTGTGTGTGTGTGTGTGTGTGTGTGTGACAATAAATTTCACTCCGAACAACAAATAAGGAAGAGAACGTTTTGATCAAAATTCCACATAAGGAAGATGGCTTTTGTTCCAAATATTAACCATGAAATATAACTTTCGCTTCTAATAATCGAAAAGTAAAATAACTCTCCCTTCAAATGATAAACAGGAAAAATACATTTGCTCTAGCAATAAGTAAGGAAGGGAACTTTTGCCTGCTCCTTGTTTGTGATTAAAGCAAACGTGGCAAGCCTGCAACGTCCCCCAAGTGAACTGATCTGAACAGCCTTGACGGCACCCAAATCTCCCATCTGCGAATACCCAGAGCAGCAGTGGCACAGTACCCATAAACATTGAGAAACTTTGAGAACGCGTTCATATTTCAAACTAGGAAACACCTAGAATGGACGTGAATTTACACACACACACACACACACACACACACACACACACACCACGCACACGCACGACACCACGCACAGCACGCACGCACGCACACACACACACACACACACACACACACACACGCAGCACGTTGTTCCGCAAAGTCATTTACCGGATCGGGTCCAGTCAGTCACATTTTCACGCTTTTTTGTGCACTGAGTAGCTGACAGCAAGGAGGAAGAACACAAAGAAAATGACTCTATCGCATTGCTGCCTTTTGCATACGGATCAGCCGTACATTGAACGCGGCCTTCATGTCCACAACGTTTTAGTTGTCACAGCTACTTGATGATGATGTGAGGAGGAATTCGGTGCGCTCGTGGTGTGTGTGCCAGTGGCACGCTCAACCCTGTCAATGTCTATATATGTTAACTTCGGATGCTCGGGCCAGACCTCACACAGCATTTCTGTTGTCACTGCTGTAGGCTGGCGATGTGAGGGGCGAGTTATGTGGCACACTTGCGGCATGCCAGTAGCATGTTTTTTTTCATGTGACGCACGTGCGGCATGTCAGTAGCATGTTTTTTCATGTGGCGCACGTGCGGCATGCCAGTAGCATGTTTTTTTCATGTGGCGCACGTGCGGCATGTCAGTAGCATGTTTTTTTCATGTGGCGCACGTGCGGCATGTCAGTAGCATGTTTTTTCATGTGGCGCACGTGCGGCATGCCAGTAGCATGTTTTTTTCATGTGGCGCACGTGCGGCATGTCAGTAGCATGTTTTTTTCATGTGGCGCACGTGCGGCATGCCAGTAGCATGTTTTTTTCATGTGGCGCACGTGCGGCATGTCAGTAGCATGTTTTTTTCATGTGGCGCACGTGCGGCATGCCAGTAGCATGTTTCTTTCAATCAGTCTCTGTTCCCCACCATCCTGCAACGACGTAGAAAGTAGAAGATCGGTATTTCACCACGTGTTCCCTATATTCGCCTTTACTTAAAGCCTTGTTGCTCGCATCACTTCGAGACTTCGACTGACTGGGGTACTACCCTTTCAGGTTCCCTCTTATGCCAGCAATTCACCCGCTGTACACAGAGGTTGGTCTACTACCCGCACATAGACCTTCCTGCGCGTGATCCACCGGCTGTGTTTCAAACTTGACGATTTGACACCAGTGTCGTGGACTGATAACCAGCCCGTCACCAGCAGGCAGACGCAGGATCAATCGGACCAACAGGAAGTGCTCGACGCTTATGAGTAGCGAAACGGAATTCTAGCTTGCAAAGGGCAAAGATACTGAACCTTCTGCATCTTTGAAACTTGCAACGGGATAAAGATGTGCGCCCACGAAAGTGCAGACATTCAACGGGAAGTTTTAAGCTGCGAATTATGCAATTACAGATGTTGTTTTAAGTTTCCACCTTTGGCTGTCATTGGCAACGGGTTAATGCTGCCCTCCTTTGTTATGTCTTCGTCGTGTCATTTACAGAGTCTGTCTGATCTGCAGTAGGGTATTCCGTCCTGCACCGTCATCATCTCTTTTGGGAATCGTGAAATCTTGGTGATGAGATGGAATGTGGACAGGACAGATCCGTTACATTTTAGTGTGGATCCGTAATGTGGGCTCTGACCACAGGGAGGAGTCCGGATCTGTTTTGCAAGATTACACTAAAGGCACTGAATGGATCTTAACAAAACTGGCAACAGAAGTGGACTGTCTCACAAAGAGAAATTCATGAAAATGAGATACGTACTACTGCTGCGAATCCGGATCAGAGAACTGATCTAGGTTTCATCTGACTTTGGTAGAATACGTACAATCTATCAGGCTTAGCTTCACAATTGTCATGCATGGAGTAACTAATGGTAAATGAATCAGCAAGGAAGAAAGTGCATAGTAACTGACTTCACGCTGTTGCTTTTGACACGTTGAACTCTCATACATTGGAAGTGATTAGGTTTTTCAATAGCATTCATTTTCCGCGTTGCTGCTGCTGCTTGGGAATTAGAGAGAGAATATAATGTTCTTTGGCGTGTGCCAGTGACAAGCTCTTCAAAGTAAATCTCGTTGTATATCTTGCCCAGTCTTGCAGTAAGTCAAAGGCAAGTTCACATGCCGCTGCTGTCTGGGAACTGAACTGGAGAAAAATGAAGATAAAGATTCTGTTTCAAGTTTCCCAATTACTCCACCGTCAGTAGGAAATGTATGAGAACTCTCATGGATTTATCTTGTCATTAGTTAAAGTCTTTCTGATAAGTGATGTTGCTGATAAATCTTGAGAAAACTTGAATTAAATGACTACAGTCGCTCCAGCTTTTCCCCTTAACTGAATCACAAAACTTTGTCTAGTAAGTGAAGCTATGCGCTAGCTCAGTAGGTCCCTCTCTCTCTCTCTCTCTGTCTGTCTGTCTGTCTGTCTGTCTCTGTCTCTGTCTCCCTCCCTCCCTCCCTCCCTCTCTCTCTCTCTCTCTCTCTCTCTCTCTCTCCTCAATTATCAATGGTCAGAGCGAACGAAGGCAAAGATGCGAACCAACAATAACGACAGCACGTACGTACCAAATTAGTAACATGATACTGCTCTTGGTGCTTTGAACTACCGCGCTTTGAAGGCAACATCCCCCTCCCCCCCTCCCACCCCCTCCCGCACACACACACACACACACAGAGTATTTTTTTTATCGTCAGTGCTATTAGCTAATGATGTGTAGAGGGGGTGGAGCAAGGGTGGAGAAGGTAGAGGGTGGATGAGGGGGTGTGGTCGTGGGGAGGTGTTCTGTGGTCTGTCCCAGTGACATTCTCACTTCAGTTTCTGTTTCCTGCAGTTCTGCAATAGAGCAGACGGTAGATTTCTAAGCGAGTGGAACCATTCTTTTGGACGTCTGAAAATTGGGAAACCATGAAGAGAAAGATTTTTTTTACGTCTGTAATTCACCCCGTTGTTGTTAATACTGTCGTCCTCGACAGTGGCTTTATACTATTCATTTGTTATTTACTTATTGATCTATGACTTTGATTACAGTGATGATTGATGTACTTTATCCGCACCAAACTTTGATAAGTGTTGTCCTTGGTCCATATTATATTACATCTTTCTGACAAGTTTTGCTAAAATCAGTCCAGAAATTCTGTCCATAATCGCCGTCAAAAAGATGTTGACACTGCCTTGGATTTGGCTCCACACCAACATTTAACGAGATGCAAAGCATATAAACGTACTCCCAGTTTGGAGGTAAAAGTTTTGTATGTAAGAGAAAAGAAAAAAATAATGTTGCTCTCTCCAGCGGGGAATAGCACTTCGGTCTTCCGCGTGACAGGCGGGGATACTAACCACTAAACTACCGAGGAGCTTACAAAGTTTGGTTACATATAAAATTATTCACTGTTATTGCAAAAAGGGAGACAATTTCCAGTTAGTGGAAGAAAAAACTCGACAGCGCAGTGGTTAAGTCCTACTTGAAGTTTTTAAAGTATCGTTTGTAGCCATTAGGAATGGCTATTCTGGTAAAATAAAACATCGGGCATCATCCGTGACCCATAATGAACATACCTACAGATTTTCAGAAAGATCGGCCCAGAAGTTTTGTCTGGAGCGAGTGGAACGCATTTTTACCATGGACAGACAGACAGACTCACAAACAGCATTTCTTCGTTCCCATTGTAAAGTACTCCCTGTTCTATAAGAACTGGGAGTACAAAAAGGGGGTTGGTCAGTTCTTAAGCCACACCACATCTTTCACTTTGGTTTTTGAAAAAAAAAAAGGTTCATTGATTTTTTTGTTGTTGTTGCATAATTCTGCTGACAAACAAGCCTACAAATGGAGGCACAGGAAAGTATAACCTCCTTGGTGAAGTGATAACTAGTATTTGATTCTGCTGTGGCGCTTAGGCACAACTGTGCTTTGAACATGGCCGGATGTCCTGCAGCGTTTTCATTGTTGCTGATAACTCGCTCGTAATGTAAGGCAGAACGAAGTGTCCTTACAGTGGGTGCCTGTGGTATGGTTTTCACCACCAGCCTTTCTCCTTTTATGGCAGTCTTGTGAAGAGTGAAAAAAAAAATGTCGGTTCAGTCTAGCCAGACTTACCCTCACAACGTTTCGTGCACCGAGGTACTGAACAAAAACGTCGAGGAAGACAGTGTGATAAATGATTTGTCTTATGACTTTTGACACTTTGAACCAGCGTGCTTTGAAACGTGACCAGACTCTCCTCAGGGATTTTGTCGTCACTGCTGCTGGGTGGTGACGTGAGAGCGAAGGTGAGGGGCTTGTGCCGATGCTAGCGGTATCCTGTTGTCAACCAGTCTCTTTGCTCTTACGACTTTGTGCAAACAGGCAAAAGTACACGTGCACGTGAGTGCGGACGTTCTGTTCGGAATCTAAAGATCCTGACATTACCAAAGTTTTTCTCTCAGACACCAGTTCAGCTTATTGCTGTGAAATCATTAGTCCTGTGATCGTTTGTGTTGTCTCAGTATTATGATGTACTGTACTGTTTCTGATTAGCAACTCGTGTATTTGACGACTGCAAGTGTGACTTGGTGATGTCTTAGAAGGTGAACAATGTTATTATAATGAACTTTTTTTTCAATAGAGGAGTATAGTTTTGTTTGTTGACAAAAACCTGATTAACTGGATAAATGTTCTCAAATCTCTCTCTCTGTCTCTGTCTGTCTGTCTGTCTGTTTGTCTCTCTCTCTCTCTCTCTCTCTCTCTCTCTCTCTCTCTCTCTCTCTCTCTCTCTCTCTCTCTTTTAAACACATTTTGACAGGTCATGGGGAAAAAAGGCACAAGTGATGTGTCAAAAGCGGAGCTGGCGACAACACAATATATGTTATTACTTAAATACTTTACAGTTTCTAAGCAGTGTGGAACAGAAAAACAAGACAACAACAAAAACTACAATAACAACAACAATAACAACAACAACAACAACAACAACAACAACTACTACTACTACTACTACTACTACTACTACTACAACCGTCTTGTCAGATGATGACCATACTGGCTTCCCAGAATAGAAAGAAATCTAAAGACAGGGTGAAGGTGGACTTGGAGGGGTGTGGGGATGGGGGTGGAGGTGGACTTGGGGGCTAGGGGAAGGAAGGAACATGTTGCCGTCATCTGAAGGTCACGGAGAAACGACCTGCCCGCCTGCCTGGGTCCCCTGTATCCCTGATCGGGCTGGGTGATTGTCACGCATTGTGCCTCAGGGGGTTGATTTCCTTTGAACGTGCTGGTCCTGAGGAGAGGACTGACCTGTCGGTCTCTCTCTCTCTCTCTTTCTCTCTCTCTCTCTCTCTCTCTCTCTCTCTCTCTCTCTCTCTCTCTCTCTCTCTCTCTCTCTCTCTCTCAAGAAGACACATGTTTGCCGAGAAATGTAAGATTTGAAAAAGGCGTTTGATTCAGTGCAACATGAACCTCTCTTTGGAATTAAGCCGAGGAATGGCATACATGGTAAATTTATGAAGGTTGTCACGGCTGTTTACAAACTCTGTGTTTTCTTGTGTAAGAGTTGATGACTGTCTTACAGATTTTTTTCGATTGTCCAGTCGGTTTGAGACAAGGACGCATTCTTAACTCTGAACTTTGTGTGAATATTGTTATAAATGAAATTGTATTGTCTGTAGAAGAAAACGGTATGCATGGCATTCAACTGTTTTCTGGTCTTGTCGAATTATTCCTGCGTTTGTTTGCAGATGACATTGTTCTTTTGTCTGGCACTCCCCTTTTTCTCTCTGTCCCCCCCCCCCCTCTCTCTCTCTCTCTCTCTCTCTCTCTCTCTCTCTCTGTGAAACATATCAATGTTCAAAGTTCGAATGCCTATATCAAACTTTTAAGTATCGTGTTGTGGTTCATTTGTCTGATTTTGTCTGTAGATGTTTGAATATAGATGTGTAAGCTATGCCTATAGAAAATAGTCCTGTTGTTAATGCAGTGACGATCGTAACTCATTCATATTAGACGCCAGATGTCTGACCTTAACATGTTTCTTCCTGGCTTTGTATTAAATACTGTTTGTCTGTATGTCTGCCTGTCTGTCTGTCTCTGTCTCTGTCTCTCTCTGTCTCTCTCTGTCTCTCTCTGTCTCTCTCTCTCTCTCTCTCTCTCTCTGTTTTTTCTGTCTTTTCACCATCATATTCACTATTTGCTGTTTTCTTCCAGAGTATGGTTGTAATTGAATTTCTGTGTGTCATAAGGGCAAGAGATGATGACATTAATGTCATATTTTGCTCTCTGGCCAACAGGGGAAAAAAGTTTGTTCCTTCGGTATTCATATCACACCTGCCAGTCTCTATTTAGAATTGCTATTTTTGCCAAACGTATGTACATGTAATCAGAAATTTTACAGTTTATCTATATAGATCGTTTTCAAATCATTTTTTCACTGTGTAAAAAATAGCTAATTTGTGTATTTGACGTGACTGCAGTGTGTAGATAATAACAATTTCGACTCTTACTTTGTTGATTTTATTTTGTGAATTTGACTCCTTCAGAAGGATGCATGGCCCTGCTAAATAAACCATCATTGTCATTTTCAGTCTCCCCCTCTCCCCCCATCTCTCTCTCTCTCTCTCTCTCTCTCTCTCTCTCTCTCTCTCTTGTGTGTGTCTCTCTCTGTATCTCTATATATCTCTGTCTGTCTGTCTGTCTGTCTGTTTATCTTAATCTCGGTCTTTCCTTCCCCACCTCCCTCTGTCGGTCTGTTTGTCTATTTCCTTTCCCCGAAGATGGAGTATGGCTGCCTTAATGGCGGGATAAAAA
>CM065738.1:38038567-38043567 GCA_033310375.1 Conus canariensis | reverse complement strand
GATAGATAGATAGATAAATACATACATACACGCATAGATACATAGATAGATAGATAGACTAATGGACTGATTGATTGATTGATTGATTGATTGATTGATTGATTGATTCAGCCGCACGGTCTCCCGCGGCGACTCATGCAGATGCAGGCGGGCAAGCGGGTTTCAGAAGTGAACAGGCCGTCAGTCGGATCGATGCCAGCCTGTCTGCTTTGATGATTAATTCTGGAAAAAACTGTCTGAAAGTTGACCGCTTTTATTTCCACCTGAAACAGCCGTGGACTGGAAGTTTCTCACTCGCCGCGCACACAGCGACTACAGTGAGAATGATTCGGCTGGCTCCAAAGACATTTAACTTGATGTTCACGTTTTCTTTTTTTTTTTTTTTTTTTGTTTTGTCTTTTTGTTTTTTTAAGGGAAGATTGATTTTCTTCTGTATACAGGTGTTTTTTGTTTTTGTTTTTTTGTTTTTGTCACGATCACAAAAATCCACTCAGAAGTTGTTAGGTTTATTCATGCATATCCCATGAATGTGTTTGTACTATATACCACAAAAATAGTTATCTTCAGATGTACAAGTGGTCTCCCAGTCGTTGTCGTCTGCGCATTGCCCGTATCCGGTGGCTGGCATTCGTCTGTGAGCGCCGCTGATACTGCCGCCGCCATACGTCCGCTATGTCGCTGAAGTTTTCACTCCGTTGCGACAGTAACGACACCGTTTCTACGAAGTAAAAGGTTCAAAACAGTAAGCAAACGAGGGGGTTGGGGGAGGAGGGTACAGGGGGGTGGGGGAAGAGGGGATGGTTGTGGTGGGGATTGTGTAAAATGGCAAGATCCAGAGGGTTGTTTTCTGCGGGTTTTTATTATTATTATTATGAAAAGATTTATTCTGTCATCAGTCTAACACGGGCAGTACACAGAGCGAAAACGAGGCTGCCCGGTCAGAATTGCTGCTGACCTGTTGAACTTGAATCTGTTTTCAATTTCGATGTCTGCTACGTGTTGAGAGATAAGAAGTGGGTATGTTTCAAATCACAGGCTACCGAAAAATGTCAAACTTCTCTAGCCGTGCTTGGTGACATTTTCCACCACCCCCACCCCCACCCCTCTTCATCACAGTCTTGTTTGTTCAGCCCACTGGTTTATTGAATGCGTCATACATCCAGTTACAGAGTTGATGACCGACCATATCCTTAATCGCCATGACTGTCGAGTTGATCTTCACCTTCCTAACTGTGCTGCAAATGAACCAAAATAATCGGGAAGTGTGACCTTTGTATCTGTGGGATGTGGGGGCCCAAATGTCAGAATTCGCATCATTTTGATGCCAGGGAAAGATAAAATGAGTCCAAGAAAAGAAGTGATGACCCAAGCAGAAACAATATGTGTGTGTGTGTGTGGTGCGTGCGTGCGTGCGTGCGTGCGTGTGTGTGTGATGTACTGAGTTGTGTGCGTGTGCTGAAACGTGATCATTTGTTCTGCTTTTTTTTTTTTTACCTACTCCTTCTCATCCCTTTTAACCCCCTTCCCCCCTCCTCGCCCCACCCCCATTTTTTCCTGCTCCAGCTACTACTGCTGTTTTTTTTTTTTTTCTACTTCTCACCGCCCTGAAATTTCCAATGCTGCCTCCGAGATCAGCTGAACTTTAAACAAGGATACTGGCTTTGAAACCTGAAAGTGCCCCATGCAGTCGGCTGGTTTGATTATAAACATAACGACTTCCTTCATGTCCTGAAAGAGCGTGGTCAGCCATGCAGTCAGCTGGTTTAATCATAAATAAACATAGTAACTTCCTTCATGTCCTGAAAGAGCGTGGTCAGCCATGCAGTCGGCTGATTTAATTATAAACATAACGACTGCCTTCATGTCCTGATTATAAACATAATGACTTCCTTCATGTCCTGAAAGAACGTGGTCAGCCATGCAGTCGGCTGATTTAATTATAAACATAACGACTTCCTTCATGTCCTGATTATAAACATAATGACTTCCTTCATGTCCTGATTATAAACATAACGACTTCCTTCATGTCCTGAAAGAGCGTGGTCAGCCATGCAGTCGGCTGGTTTCATTATAAACATAACGACTTCCTTCATGTCCTGAAAGAACGTGGCCAGCCACGCAGTCGGCTGGTTTCATTATAAACATAATGACTTCTTTCATGTCCTGAAAGAGCGTGGTCAGCCATGCAGTCGGCTGGTTTCATTATAAACATAATGACTTCCTTCATGTCCTGAAAGAGCGTGGTCAGCCATGCAGTCGGCTGGTTTCATTATAAACATAATGACTTCCTTCATGTCCTGAAAGAGCGCGGTCAGCCATGCAGTCGGCTGGTTTCATTATGAACATAATGACTTCCTTCATGTCCTGAAAGATCGTGGTCAGCCACGCAGTCGGCTGGTTTCATTATAAACATAATGACTTCCTTCATGTCCTGAAAGAGCGTGGTCAGCCATGCAGTTGGCTGGTTTCATTATAAACATAATGACTTCCTTCATGTCCTGAAAGAGCGTGGTCAGCCATGCAGTCGGCTGGTTTCATTATAAACATAACGACTTCCTTCATGTCCTGAAAGAGCGTGGTCAGCCATGCAGTCGGCTGGTTTCATTATAAACATAACGACTTCCTTCATGTCCTGAAAGAGCGTGGTCAGCCATGCAGTCGGCTGGTTTCATTATAAACATAACGACTTCCTTCATGTCCTGAAAGAGCGTGATCAGCCGGGCGATAATGCAACTTGAAATACAGAAACACCCCCTCCCCCTCCCCTCCGCCAACACTACTTTCTGTTCCTTCTTTCTCAAAGGTTAAAAACAAACAAACAAAAAAACAAACACTACACACGTGAGATAACTCTTGCTGTTTCACACCGAGAGTTACTTCCCCACGGATAAATCGGTGGCTCCAGGTTCTGTTCGCATTATTGATGATTAACACAAAGCGCCCAGCGAATACGTCACACGAATGGATGTGCAAACCGTTCTCTGAAATAAAATGCTGGGAAGCTATTGTCACGAATCAACATTTAACAATCAACACCACACACACACACACACACACACACGCACGCGCGCACGCATGCTCGCACACACGCACGTACGCACGCACACACACACACACACACACACACACACACACACATCACACCACACAAACATATATATATATATATATATATATATATATATATTATATGTATATTGTTTGTTTTTGTTTAAAATTTCTAGTGACAGAAACGTTAGTCGGGGTTTTCACTGGTATATTCAAATCAACAACAAAAATGCAAGGGTAGTAACTTTTTCGGTCTGTATCAATTATTTCCCTGGCGGAAAAAAAATAGACTGTTTTATCTCATGAAGTAATTATATTCTGCACGAAGAATTTAAAGACAAGAATTCTGCACAGATATCTAAACGATATGAATTTGCATGATTAACTTTAAGACACGAGTGACCGCATGAACAACTAAGAGAAACAAATTCTGCAGGAATCACTAAAAGGCACGATTTCTGCATGGGGAACTGAACGACTAGAATCTGCATGAATAATTAAAAGACACGAATTCTACAAGGATAACTACAAATACGAATTCTTCTTCCATGCGGGTAATGCACACAGAATGATTCAATGCTCTCTCTCTCTCTCTCTCTCTCTCTCTCTCTCTCTCTCTCTTCGCCTTTTCTTTTCTGTCCCCCTCCATCCCCCCCACCCCCCCCCACCCCCAATCTATAGCTAACATGAACAAGGGCAGGGAGATTTTTTTTTTTTTTTTTTTTTTTAAATATACTTCTCCCATACCGGTGTGCGCGCGTGTCACGCGCATGCGTGTCTTGCTCCTCGGGTCGTGTCTGAATGGGCACGTGCGTGCACGAGTAAAGCATGCACATGCGAAGACGTACGTGCACACAGTAAAAAAAAAAAAAAAAAAAAAAAAAAAAAAGACCAGCGCCCCCCTCGCCTTCAGGCAACACGCATGCGCTTGGCGCATATACATGCTGCCTGTATTGACATGCTGGTCTCATAAACTTACCTCTCTTCGTCTGTAAAAGAAAAATATATGAATTTTTTTTTTCAAAAGATTATATATCTTTTTGTTGCTTCTTTTCCAAGTCCACTTGTAGAATTAAATCTGACTCTTATGTGCATTGATGTAATTACGGACTTATGTTGATAGAATGATTAGAGTAGGTATGATATTTCTGCGTATCTTTGTAATGAGGACATTTGTTCCTCAAGTGTTGACTTTCTGAAATCACTGACATGACATTAGGCCCTACAGTTTAGCTGTGGTGTGTGCACCCCATGCTCGCTCGTGGCGGTCTAGGAAATATATTTTTATTACATTTTTGTGTTTGTTTGATATTGTTGTTGTTGATGAAGGCTATATTTTTTTTGTTTGTGTATATATGCTTACTTGTCTATGTATCTATGTTTAGCTTGCCATATACCTAATTTCTGAATATTGATGTTGTTGCATATTTCAGTTTCTGTAATAATAATAAAAGAAAATAAAAATGTTACAAAAAAAGTTTAAAAAAAAATTCTTCGTGAATTACAAGAAGAAACAGGTTCTGCATGCATAGTTGAAAAAAAAACACACGAATTTTTCAGGAATAGCCAAAAGTCACAAATTCAGCATGTTTGTTTGTTGTTTGTACGACTAGCCAAACAAAGAACAGGAACGCACGAAGAGAATAGCCGAACAGATATCAAATTTTGCACATTGGAAATAAATTCGCAGATTCGTACATTCCAACCATGCTGCCATATACCCAGATTGTTTGGCCCATAGTTGTGTATGTTGATGTGTTAGTATTCTTTTCTTTTAAAAAAATGTTTAAAGCAATTAAATGGGTGGGAAAAGACAAGACATCGCTTTCGATCAAGTTACAGCACATCAACGAAAAATTAAAGAAGAGAACGGGACAAACCAGTGAAGGACAAGCTAACCAGAGATGTCATGGTCGCTTCATGGAAAAGGATGAGACACTCCAACAAGCGAA
>CM065738.1:38031067-38036067 GCA_033310375.1 Conus canariensis | reverse complement strand
TGGTCGTGTGTGTGTGTGTGTGTGTGTGTGTGTGTGTGTGTGTGTGTGTGTGTGTGTGTGTGTGTGTGTGTGTATGCTTCTGTGTGCGTATGTCTCTCTGGTATGTTTGTCTGCCTGTCTGCTCTCTGTCTCTGTCTCATTCCCTCTCCGCTCTCTCTCTGTCTCTGTCTCTCTCCCCCAGTTCAAACGCATTCTTTCTCTTGAAGCATTCTTCTCATCAATGAAAGTAAAGAGAAACAGCTAAGTTGAAATGTAGATAAAATCTGATTCAATTATCATGCATGTTGAAAATGGGGAAAAAAAAGGTGATCCCGCGCATTTTTCAAATTATGACTAACGTACGATTTCTAGGATAACAGTATTGCATATTTAGCATATCAACAAATCCCTAAAAAGACTGGTCTAATATGAGAATATGAGGATGCAAGTCATGCATTTGACAAAGGAGATAGGTATGTAAGCAAAAGGTAACACAGCAATGAGATGAAAGATATACATATTCCAAGAATCAAACGGCTTCTTCTGCGAGTGAATTGCATCTTTGTGGCTTCCGTCACGGATGAAAGAGTACCCATCCTATGACAGGATAACGAAAATGTCATAAACATTTTGAATGTACACTTTTTATTTCTATCCTACACAACAATAAAACAAAGAAACAAGCAGGCAAACAAAAATGATTTTTAAAAGTGCGCATGCGCTCTCTCTCTCTCTCTCTCTCTCTCTCTCTCTCTCTCTCTCACACACACACACACACACACACCACACACACACACACACACACACACACACATACACACACACACATACACGAAGGTAACACTAATCTTGTGCGTAGTCGAGAGACGCAGAAAGCACATTCCCAACCGCGGCAACAACACGCACACTGCGATGGTAGCATCGCATCTCAATTTGTTCCATTGCCTCTGCTACTTTCCTACATCTGACTGCTTCTTTCTCTTTGGTCCACTTTACGGCATGTCGTAAACCGCGGTCATTCAGTTTCAGATATATGTAGAACGTAAGAATCAACTCAGAGAAGTTTGTTGGAATAGCTCGGTTGGTAGAGCGCCGGACTCGTGATCATGGGGTTACGGGTTCGAATTTCGGTACAGGGGGATTTTTCCCTCGGAGTTAGCATTGGTTCTGACTCCATTCCCCCTACAGTCCTTCGAATGAGACTACAAACCGAGGTTCCGTGTGTGAACGCACGCATAACATCTTGCACGCACGTAAAATTCCATCACCAACTTTCGGAAGAGGAGGCCAGTTTTGCCGTTGGTATGGATGACACGTTACACATAGCATGGAGATGGAGTGTAGCTGCTTTAATGGCGGGATAAAAAAAACAAAACAAAAACGGTCATACACACAAAACTCCACTGCCTGTCTATACAGGAGTATCAGCCTGCGTACGCAGAAAGAAAAGAAAGAAAAAGAGAAGTTTGTCGAAATTACGTGTTTTCCATATCTCTGAGAGTAATCGAAATTCTAAAGACACGTTTCGCAGATAAACGAGCCAAGCGGTGTGCAACATCGCGAACGGATGACCTATGCTGTGCTATGCGTAGACGTCCGGTTTTCTACACGTACACTCCTGTTTAAGACCGTTGGGACCGATAATGACCAAGGACTCAAGCGACAGTGAAAGTAATGTGTAACGATGCGAAGAGAGACCAACCACAGCGTGAGACAAGGAAACAGGCGGGCTGGCATTTTCGGAGAGCACGAGATTCTGAATGATTTACGGTCATCGCTGGATTTGCTATGGTAACAGTGGTAGGTTGGAAAATTACTGTGATCCCGTTAAAAAGTATTTATCATTTGTGTTCTTGATGAAGAGGGCACAGAAAACGGTTGTCAGTTCTTCTGAAGTGACAAAGCTTTCGTGCAACTGCATTTACTGTCCTTTTTGGGCTTTGTGTCATTTTCAAGTTGTATAGTTTAAATTTCAATAAAGCTTCGTTTTTTGCCACGCCTTCATTCAATTGTCTTTTCTTTTTTTTTTCCAGAAATTATGATTCGTAATTTGAAATACTTACGACCTTGCTTTTTTCCATTTCAAATGAGTATGGAATTGAAACGTGAAAACTGTGTATGTTAAGTGTGTCAACCGATTCACGAACAATGAAAATAAAGTTTGCAAACAAGTGAATGCATGAAACACGAACATATTCCTTTTTTCGTTTGAACAAATCAGATTCCATCTTTTGATCTGTATGTTGGCCCAGCTATGTTTCTTTGTAGCAGAAGTGATCTGTGTTATAATCGTAATTTTTCCTACTATTCATTTACATTTCTTCTCTTTTAACGAACTTTGACAGAGTCTTTCTTTCTTTTTTTTTCTTATTTCTTTTTCTTACGTTTTTTTTTTGTGCTGTACATGTTTTACGCTGTGCTTTGAATTTACTTCGACATTCCATTGACTTCTTCAGAGTGTCCAGAAGATTGCGCATGATTGTTTTCTTTGCATTTATCCCATAATAATCATATTTCTTTTGCCAGATTGCGCGTGATTGTTTTCTTTGCATTTATCCCATAATAATCATATTTCTTTTGTCAGATTGCGCAGGACTGTTTTCTTTGCATTTATCCCATAATAATCATATTTCTTTTGTCAGATTGCGCAGGCTGTTCTTTGCATTATCCCATATAATCATATTTCTTTTGTCATCTTTGGTCTTCGATGCAGAAGATTGCCCATGATTGTTTTCTTTGCATTTATCCCATGATGATCATATTTCTTTTGTACCCATTTTGTTTATCTCGGCTCAGAACGGAGGCGCCTTGGCACATGTAACCGTCTTTTCTTCTAAACAGAGGATGTCTAGTGCTTCTGCATGATTATCACGGTCCTAAACAGAGGGAGGATTGGCACTGCTGTGTAATTATCTCGTTCCTAAACAGGGAAATGCCTGGAGCATCTACGTATCCTAAACAGATGGAGGTTGGCACTGCTGTGTAATTATCTCGTTCCTAAACAGGGAAATGCCTGGAGCATCTACGTAATTATCTTCGCGTCGATCGAGGAGTGCTTGGCGCTTCTACGTTATCATCTATGGACTGAATGAAGAAGGCTGATGATGCTTCTACGCAACAGTCACACAGCCTTACACAAAGTGCGTTTGGTGCCTTTACCTAAAGGCGTCGAGCATTCTTCACTTGCCTGCAGCCCTAAAGCGCGAACTTTTCGTGTTTATTTTCTAATTCCTTTTTTTTTTTTTTTATCCGAATACCGCTTCAGTTGTTTTTTTTTTTTTTTTTTTTTTTTCTTTCGAATAGCATTGTGTGCAAGACAGTATCGTAAAAACGCACTCTAACACAGGGACAAAAGAAAAGGAAAAAAAAAAACTAAAAGAAGCAGAATTCTTTCGCTCCCAAAGCACCAATGTCTGACCCTAGACGGTGCAATGATAACAATCATTTTACCATATACCGTATATCGTTCATATGTGTTCCATGTGTCTATGCCTAGAATGCCTATGACTAGAATATTGTTGTTATCCTTGCATGCTGTGTTTCCAGATTTTCCAGTATAATAAGTAAATGTCATGTCAAAATTACATACACAGACACACGACGTTCAAGCCTTTACGTGACTTGATTAGGAGACTGTCATTTCATAATTTGAGAAAAAAAACTACATGTTCAAAGCAATCTCTCTCTCTCTCTCTCTCTCTCTCTCTCTCTCTCTCTCTCTCTCTCTCTCTCTCTCTCTCTCTCTCTCTCTCTCTCTCTTCGATCAATGCTCAACAGCAAGTTCACAACTTGACAAAGTGGCAGCGACAAACGTCTGGCAGTAGTCCGTGGCCAAGACAACACGGAATATTCACTCACTTACCCAGCTCACCTTTGGAAAGTACATGGTCAGGTTTTGGTCTGTCCCAGGCCGCGCTTTTGGACTATCCCCCCCCCCCCCCCCCCCCCCCTTGTTCGCTTTAGGCTGAAATAATAATGTAGCCACATCAGCATTGTCTATTCAAGTCCAAGAATGCTTGGCGCTTCTGTAGAATTCTCTTACCTTGAACATGGAACGCTTAGCACTCGGCCTTGTAACAAACTGTATGGTGCTCCAATGGATTCATCTCCATCGTAAATTTTGCGTAAATCAATTCGACCTGTAACGGAAAATGCTGACGGCTTCTACTCAATTACCCCGGCCTTAAGCGAAGAGTGCTCTTGGCTTCCATGCAATTACCTCGGTCTTAAACGGAGAATGCTTGGAGCTCCTGCGTAATTATATTGGAATTAAACAGACAATGCTGGATGCTTCTACGCGGTTATCTCGGCAATACCGCATCCCATTATATCAGAGAATAAGCGACACCGGACTTCCATTTCTCCTACGAACCGAGAGCAGCTTCTCTCTCCGCCCCTCCCCTGCCCTTCCCATTCTTTGCCACTCTACTCCCCCCCCACCCCCTGCACCACCATCCCCACTGTCTCCCATACCCTTCTTTATAGCCCCCTCCCCCCTCACTCCTTTCTCCCTCCCTCCCTCAGTTACAGACATCAAACAGACCGCACAGGCACGACCAGCCGATGATCTGTAAACACACACACACACACACACACACACACACACACACACACACACACACACACACACACACAGAATCCTAATTACCTTTCAGCATGGTCGGTTGCATCGTCTGGCAGAAGTGGGAAAGGAATGACGGTCTGTGGCGGACTGATATGTAGCTGCAATGGTGCGGTGTGCATCGGTGGCTAGCGACAGGCATGGAACATAACACACATGAGCAGCAGCTAAACAATCCGGACACCAGCGAGAAGCCGGCGAGAAGAAGTGTACAATGGCTAAGATCAATAAACGAAACAAACAAACAAAACGAAAATAAAGAAACCAGACGTTGGCCTATGTAAGCAGTTGGAACTGATAAACTCATCTACGCCACACACACCACCCACACCACACACACACCCACACACACACCCAGAGAAGAGAGAGAAAAGAGAGAGAGAGAGAGAGAGAGAGAGAG
>CM065738.1:38013567-38026067 GCA_033310375.1 Conus canariensis | reverse complement strand
AAAGATCGGATGAATAAATCAAAATGTTCAGACCCTTGCGTTAAATACCAGTGGGTAAGCGATTCAATGGATAGGAAGAAAGGGATGCGGAATGGGTCTGGGTGCTGGGGATATAGAGGGTGGGGTGAGTAGATAGAGGGGAGGGGAGAGGAGAAGGGGAGAGCGGTTCAGAAGTTAATTGCCCCAAAGCCGACTTGATCAATCAATCCTCGACAGCTCAGAGGTATTCAACTTCCTTGACGTCATCTCCGGAACGCGACACCGACACAATGGCGGCTCCAGCCGAAACGGAGTCCGGCATAACGGCAGTATTGTTGTTCTCTCAACAGGCTGCTGAATACTGCTGTGGTTTACTGCACGACTCGAAAGAACGTAAGTAACTCTCTCTGTTTTCCTAGTTTTAATTACACGCCTTCTCAAACACACACACACACACACACACACACACACACACACACACACACACACACACACACACACACAACCTCAACCTGCATGCATGCAGTCAATGATGGTCACACACTCACACACACACACACACACACACACACACACACACACACACACACACACAACACACATACATACAACCTCAACATGCATGCATTCAATAATTGTCACACACACACACACACACACACACACACACACACACACACACACACACACACAACCTCAACATACATGCATGCATTCAATGATTGTGATTCCAATCTGAAATCCCCCTTTTTTCAATGTTCAAAAATGTGGGCTGTTAACATTTTAATTAGCCATTCCTTAGTCATTCCACTTTTTTCCCCCCCTCGCGCTAAATAATGAGTTGCACGTGCAGTCATCATTCCTTAGTGCTTTACGCTATCATTTTATCAGACAATGTGAATAACTATGTTGGGAGTTGTTCACAAAAGCCTTGGAACTTTCAAGCTTCATGAGATATCACGTAGTAGGTATGTCTCCTGTTCTCCTGACTACTTTTTCTCGGAATCCCGTGTTTTATTTCAGATCATGAGAGTCACGTGACACTTTGATGTGATGCTGCCAGAACATGGTGTTCGGCGTTATATTCTTCTGCCATTCCCATACTGACGTTGCTGATGGTTGGCTTGCTTCATGCCTGTTTTTCTTCCTTCCTGTTGGGGACGGAGGGGGCAGGGTTCGCTTGCCTGTTTGGTTGTTGATGCTTTTTGTTGCTGTTGTAATTGTTGTTGTTGCTGTTATTGTTGTTGTGGTTGTTGTTGTGGTGGTGGTGGTGGTGGTGGTGGTGGTGTGTGTGTGTGTGTGTGGTGGGGGGGGGGGGGGTGCGGGTGTATAATGTTGAGATGTTATGTAAACTGATGCTAATTTCTGTTATCGTCAGTCATCCTTGTACTAACACTTTCTCTTCTGTAGAGTTATATAAACTGGTGCCATAAGCGTATAAAGAAACATAAGCATGAAAGGGGTATAACTGATAAAGGCTCGTGCTGTCTCAAGTTTCAGGTAATTCACTGAATAGCGTATTTCCCTGTGTCTATTTTAAGACTAGGCGTTTCGCCATGTCTGTTTTAAGAATAGCTGTTTCCCCGTGTCTATTTTAAGACGAAGTCCCAGCATGCTGTGATAAATTTTTGACAATGTGATGGCGTGCACCACACCACCGCTGCATGTTAGATTCAAGCGAGAGCGGGGTCTGAATTTCACATAACAATCAACACGAGCAGGCAGTTACTGCATGACAGTATTGATTCGAAGGGGATCGTGGTATGCGAAACTATCAACATGCATAAGCCTGCGGTAGAGACTGCCTCGAAGAATAATGGCGGGATAAAAAAAAAACGGTCATACACACAAAAGTGTCAGAATCCACAACTCGATGAAGGTGGACACTCAAAGAAAGAAGAAGAACAAGTCATCAGGTTTTTAGTCCTTTCCGTCGAGTGCTCCCAGAATTCACGCGCGGTTTCAGCATTCTGGAAACCAATTGAGCTTACTGTACCGTAGCACGGTCTGTTTAGCCGCCAAGGGACATAACTCTTCTTCAGTATGTGTCAACAGAAAGAACAAAATGGCTCGCTTCTTTGTCTCTCTGTACATGCTTGCGCTGATGCTCATTGCTGTTCTTCGGCTCTGTTGTACTTTCTACCATTCGCATCACAAGGGACACAACAGCTTAGGCGGGAGAAAATGGACCTGTCTCGTATGCAACTGCTAATCACCAGGTTTACTATTCCTGAAAGCGCGTGCATCGTGTTTATCTGCGTTTCACCGCACATCAGTCTCGAACAGCGTCGTTTTAAACCCCACAATACTCTCGTCCAGGGATTCAGTAATGTGTGTCGTTGTCTGTAATGTTGGCTACGGAGTACTGTTTACGACAGGCCAGGAGACGCAAGACGAGATGGTAATTTTATGCAGCAACTCTGCCCCCCCCCCCCCCCCCTCCTCCCTCCCCTTCTCCCTTCAGCACTGTCGACGGGTTTGATTAGTTACATCCATGTATAACGTCAGCTGCCATCAAAGGCGATATACAGACAGGATGATTAGTACAGAAGAGCGAAGGAAAGGACCTCTCTTTACACTACACTGATACCGTTAGAACGACGACACCTTAACTATGGAAGTGAAAGTATTGTGTTGGGTTTTTTTTTTTAGAGAGATTTGAACTCGCAAAAATCTGGCTGCGATTTCAGTGCTGCAAACCGCTGAGCCAGCCGGGCGCATTCAACAGTTCTAAATGTTATGAAGTTTAAGTTCACGATCCTAGATTGTCAAGATGCTCGATCTTATTTACTTAATCTGAATCATTGCTTGTTCTTATTACCATTAAACCTCTAGATCATAACCCATTATAGTTGAGTCACCCGTAACATAATTTAACAGAGTACATAAAGATTTCTCAACATTCTCTTGGGAAATGTTGAGACTGGGGCAAAACTAAACTCACCATTTTAAAACTCTCCTGACAGAAGTGAATTTGTGTTACTGTTTTTGCACAAGCGTGAAACTTCGACAAAAAAGCATACTCGATTCGGAAGGAAACATTAAATTTGGTGTGGCGGAAATATTCCATTCTACTTTGAAAGTAAATTAGATTTGGAGAAAAAGATCATTAAGATCAGTTTGACGGCCTAAACTAAACAGTTGCATGCTCAATAACCTAACAGTGTACCTCAGTTGAGCACGAGCAGGTGTGGGTGTGGGCTGGTGTTCTCTCCCATTTCAATGAAAGATGGCCCGCTTCAGATCGTCGCAACACAAATACCATTGCTAACGTCGATGGTCACGTGACGGTGAATCATCCATTCAATTCAGATGCAAAATAGGAATCGCTTTAGGTCAGCACTTAATTCAGACACATTCTCTCTCTCTCTCTCTCTCTCTCTCTCTCTCTCTCTCTCTCTCTCTCTCTCTCTCTCTCAGGTGAAGTTGGGTGGGAGTGGGGTAGGGGGCAGGCTGCACGATGAATGACTGTGACCAAGGAGATCAGCAGTTGTAACGTTCAATATCATGTGTTACGTTTTTGAAGATGATGTATTGGTCGCCTTTTCCCTTTTCCTTTCTTTTCTGTCTGTCTTTTTTTTTTTTTTTTTTTTTTTTTTTTTTGATAGAAATTAACTTGAAGGAATTTGTGACAAAAATATAATCAAAGTTTTGGCCATGGACCTTTCTCCAGACTGACGAAAATCACATGACCTAGTCAGTTGATTTCTATTTCATCCAACTAAAATGAGCTCTCTTAAACTGGTCAAAACAAAATGAAAATCCAACATCGTTTCATTTGATATCAGCAGTCTTGAGAAAGGTTTATAACCGAAACTGTGATGATATGCATATATCTTTAAAGTCTTCAGTGCATCATCCTTAAACGTTAGTGTCTGCTGTTAACTTCTCAGTCGTCGCGATGACATTTTGACGGAAACAATGTAGTCTGTGCAAAGGTTCATTATTTTATTTATTTATTTTTAATTTTTTGGATGTTTAATGACATGGTCTGTGCGCGGTGGGAAAACACAAATTTCGTCACCAAAAAAGTTGCTGGATTGATGATGGTACACGAAGTACCTTCTGCTATGGTTAATGGCATGTGTTGTCTGTTTATGTGAATATGAGGCTTATCTCTGATGGACTGTGGTAACTGCATACTTACGAGTACAGTTGCACGGACTCTTAGGTTGCTCGTACTGTTAAAAATTTGCCTGTTTTTTTTTTTTTTTTATATGGAAGACAAACTTGACTTCGAAAAAAAAGGGGTGGAGGGAAGGAAGGGGGGGGGGGGGGGGGGGGGGGGGGGACTCTCAGACCATTGGTCCAAAGAACACAACCATGCACAATGCCAACGCCTGAAGGTCAAGAACATGGTCAGTACTTCAGGGGGCCCAGTCCGAGTCGTGGGGATGAGGAGGAGAAGGAAGAGGAGGAAGAGGAGGATTAAAGAGGAAGAGGGGGATCGAGGAGCGAGAGGAGGAGGAAGAGGAGGAGTAGGAGAGAGAGGAAGAGAGAGAGAGAGAGAGAGAGAGAGAGAGAGAGAGAGAGAGAAAGAGAAGGGGTGGAGAGAGAGAGAGAGAGAGAGAGAGAGAGAGAGAGACAGAGACAGAGAGACAGAGACAGAAGACAGACACAGAGAGAGAGAGAGAGAGAGGCACAACACACACAACACACACACACACACACACACACACACACACACACACACACACACACACACACACACAGAGCTAGAGAGAGAGAGACAGACAGAGAGAGAGAAAGATAGACAGAGAGAGAGACAGACAGACAGACAGAGACAGAGACTGAGAGATGAGGGAGGGGGAGGAGAGGGGAAGAAGGGGGCGCGGGATCAGAAGAAGAAGGGCCGAGGAGAGAGAGAGAGAGAGAGAGAGAGAGAGAGAGAGAGAGAGAGAGAGAGAGAGAGAGAGAGAGAGAGAGAGAAGGGATGGGGAGGAGAGGAGAGGGTCGAGGGCCGGCTCAGAAGTGATTGTCCAGAGCCGGCTTGATCAATGACCACTCCAGGCCCCCCCCCCCCCCCCCCCCACCGGGCTTTCCGCTCTCCATATCCGCGGTGTGGGGGGGGGGGGGGGGGGGGCTCCACACAGATCGATGGCTGGGACCGGAGCGCTGAGCTTCCGCTGGAGGGTGCCCCCAGCGCTGATTAACAGCTGGTTAGTGTATGGTAGGTCTCTCGTGTCAAATGGTCTGGTTTCTTGTGTCCAGTTGTTGTTGTCATCGCCTTTGCGTTCTTTCTGGTTCAGCTTGTGGACACGCACGCGCACGCAATCACGCACGCACGTACGCATGTACTCGTGCACACACGCGCGCGCGCGCTAACATACATACATACACACACACACACACACACACACACACACACACACACACACACACACACACACATTTACGCCCCCCTCTCTCTCTTTCCTTCTTTCTTACACACACACACACACACACACACACACCACACACACACACACACACACACACACACACACACACACACACCACACACACACACACACAAGCCATGCGCCACATTTTCAAAGAATTTGTTCATCTGTCAAACAAAAGTTCATAACATTTAAACCAATGTGTATCGCACTTCATATTAAGCAAACGTCACCCAAATGTTGATACATTAATTATTGTTCTCAGTCACCTACTTCAAACTGGGCACTTGTCATTTCCCTCTCGACCAAATGGGACACTTTGTCGTGTCGGATTACTTCGGCATAAGAGACCTGGGCGTACAAGAGTGCCTGTTGAATGCTTTAACAGTAATAAAGATCCAGTTGTCATCTACGTGAAGTAGTACAGCCAGCAGGTGAAAACAGCGTCGTCTTCTGTTTGTTATATCTATCTTCATCATCATCATCATCTCATCATCATCATCATCATCATCTCATCATCATCATCATCTCAGCAGCAGCAGCAGCAGCAGCAGCAGCAGCAGCAGCAGCAGCAGGAGCAGGAGCAGCTGCAGCAGCAGCAGCAAGGTCATCATTATCATTATTTTCATTATCATCATCATCAACACCAATGTCCTTATCCTCATCTACATGTTTTTCTTCGTATGCTTTTTCTTCTTGGTCACCTCTTCTGCTGCCGCCGACACCACCACCACCATCATGATAATCTTCTTCTTCTTCTTCTTCTTCTTCTTCTTCTTCTTTTCTTCTTCTTTCTTGTTCTTCTTGTTCTTCTCTTGTTCTTCTTCTTGTTCTTCTTGTTCTTCTTCTTCTTCTTCTTCTTCTTCTTTCCTCCTCCTCTCCTCCTCCTCCTCTCTCTTCTCTTTCCTCTTCTTCTTCTTCTTCTTCTTCTTTCTTCTTCTTCTTTTTCTTCTTCTTCTCCTTCTTTTTTCTTCTTCTTCTTCTTCTTCTTCTTCTTCTTCTTCTTCTTCTTTTCTTCTTCTTCTTCTTCTTCTTCTTCTTCTTCTTCTCTCTTCTTTTCTTCTTCTTTTCTTCTCTTCTTCTCTTCTTCTTCTTCTTCTTCTTCTTCTTCTTTTTCTTCTTCTTCTTCTTCTTCTTCTTCTCTTCTTTTTCTTCTTTCCTTCTTCTTCTTCTCTTCTTCTTCTTCTTCTTCTTCTTCTTCTTCTTCTTCTTCTTCTTCTTCTCTCCTCCTTCTTTTCTTCTTCTTCTTCTTCTTTTTCTTCTTCTTCTTTTTCTTCTTCTTCTTTTGTGTCGTCGTCGTCGTCGTCGTCGTCATCGTCGTCGTCGTTGTCTTCTTCTTCTTCTTCATCATTGTCGTCGTCGTCGTCGTCGTCGTCGTTGTCGTCGTCTTCTTCTTCTCCTTCTTCTTCTTCTTCTTCTTCTTCTTCTTCTTCTTCTTCTTCTTCGCTCACGTTTGAATAAACCTTTATTTGCACATGCTTGAAGCACAACATGTACCTTCAATATTTGAACAACTAACTATTATAGCTTATGACGCGTTCATATCCATCCTGTTTTGGTATTTGTTTTCCTTCATCTTTGTTCTTGTGTCATCATTTTCATTTCTCTGCATCTTGTTCCTGCTGGTCTTTTTCTGGTCTTGCCTTGTGCTCCAGCTGTTCTCAATATTTGAAGCAAGAAAAAAGTTCCAGAATACATCTTTTGATTCCTGCCGAGATGCAAAGCATCTATTAAAAAAAGTTCGTCTGCCATCCGATGCGAACGTGTCAATAGCACGGTCACCATGTTTGAACGAGAGTCAGTGCCAGCTAATCGAAACTGATGGTCTGCTTTTCCACGCCCCCCCCCCCCCCCCCCCTTCCATTTGAAAGAGAGAGAGAGAGAGAGAGAGAGAGAGAGAGAGAGCAGAGCAGAGCAAACATTGACGCTGGGCGCTTCTTGTGCAAACTGGACCCTTTCCCACGTACGTGGAGGAGGGGGAGGTTGAGAGAACTCCGGGGAAAAGACGCCAAACGTCAGAATTTTTTTTGACGTGGCAGACAGAATCATGACGTGTAAACGAACTGACACTGGCTGCCTGTGCTTGCACAGTCTGAGTCTGGGACACAGCAAACATCGATTAAATCGGAACGAAAAACATTAGGCCAGGGAGAAGGGGGTTTGGGGAAAGGTAGAGGCCGAGTCGATGCAGAGGCGGGGGGGGGGGGGGGGGGGGGGGGGTAGTGGAGGGGGCTGAGTGATGGGGAGCTTTGGAGATGGTGAATGGGGAAGGCGAATGGATGAGAAGATTGGAGGTATGAAGTGCGGAGGGATGGTGATGAGAAAATCCTATCCAGCCCTCCCCTTCCCTTTTCTTTTCTCTTTTAGAACCTCTGACAGCGCCTGAACACGATCAGCAGACAGGAAGGGCAAGTCACGCATGCGCAATATGGAGATACGTCTCGGAACACAAAGGCACAGTTAAATGAAATGCATGGAGAGCACTCTTTTTGGCTGTTGGAAGAAATGTGGGAGTTAAAACTACCACAGTTCATCCTACCAACTAGACGTTACTTTTTGGCTTATGGGGAAAAAAATGATATCTGAACATAATAGGAAAACAAAATCCTTTTTAACCTTTTGCCCCAAAGGCATTGTTTTTCATGTTTGTACTGAAAATGAAATGATCTTAAATGGAAAGCACCTGAATCAGAATCTGAACGGTTTTTATTCTGGGTTTTGTTCTTCTTTTACTAACAAATATGAAGATATATGTTAGACAATATGAATTGCTGATTTTTGTCAACAACCTTGCTAAAAAATATTTTTAAAAATCAAAGTCAGACATTGCACAGCTATGACTTGCAACGTTTGACGTTCACATGAAGTTAGAGAGAGATCATCAAGAAATTTTTGCACCATTTGTGTTTCTGGGTATGACATCTTCCACCTCCACCTCCTCCTTCTCGTCCTTCTCCTCCTCATCCTTCTCTCTTCTTCTTTCTTCTTCTTCTTCTTCTTCTTCTGCTTTTTCTTCTTCTTCTTCTTCTCTCAGATTTTAAACAAACATTTATTTGCAAACGATTGCAACGCCACATGAAACTTCAGGATTTGAAAGACAACAAAATAATGTCTATGGCGCGTTCATCTCTGCCCTATTTCTGTATTTGTTTTCCTTCTTTGTTGTTGTGACAGCATTTTCATATCAATGCATCCTATTCCTGCTGGTCTCAGCACATTCTGCTTTTTGTGGTCTGGTCTTATACTCCAGCTGATCTCAATATTTCAAAACAAGAAAAAAAAGTTCCAGAATACGTCTTTGATTCTTGCCATATGCACAGCTTCATTAAAAAAAAAAAACAAAAAAACGTTCGTCTGCCACCTGCTGTCAACATGTCAATAGCATGGCTACTATGCTTGAACGAGAGTCAGTGCCAGCCAATCTGAAGTGTTGGTCTGGTTTTCCACAGCCCCCTGAGAGAGAGAGAGAGAGAGAGAGAGAGAGAGAGGAGAGAGAGAGAGAGAGAGAGAGAGAGGAGAGAGAGAGAGAGAGGCAGAGCAAACATTGACGCTGGGCGCTTCTCGTGCAAACTGGACCCTTTCCCACGTACATGGAGGAGGGGGAGGTTGAGACAACTCCGGGGAAAAGACGCAAAACGTCAGGATTTTTGACGTGGCAGACAGAATCATAACGTGTAAACGAACTGACACTGGCTGGCTATGCTTGCACAGACTGAGTCTGGGGCACAGCAAACATCGATTAAATCGGAACAAAAAACATCGGGCCAGGGAGAAGGGGGGTTGGGGAAAGGTAGAGGCTGAGTCGATGTCAGGGGCGAGTGGGGGATGGAGAGGGGATTCTGGGATGGGGGGTGGGAGAGGCCAGTTGGGGGGAATGGATTGGAGGCGCAAAGAGTAGAGGAGAAGGTGACAAGAAAATCATATCCAACCTTTCTCTTCTCGTTTCTCTTTTGGGATCTCTGACGGTGCCTGAATATGACCAGCAGACAGGAAGGGGAAACAGAACTCAAGAGTCACACATGCGCAATATAGAGATACGTCTTGGAACACAAAGGCACAATTAACAGAAATGTATGGAGAGCAGTCATGTTGGCTGTTGGAAGAGATATAGGACAAAGAGAATAAGAATTACTACAGTTCTTCCTACCAATCAGAAGACGTTAATTTCAGCTTACAGGGTAAAATATCTGAACATAATATAAAAGAAATCCTTTCCGACCTTTTGCCTACAGGGATTATTAGTCTTGTTTGTACCTAAGACGAAGTAATTGTAAATATAAAGTACCTGAATCAGAATCTAAATTGTTTAAATTTCGGGTTTTGTTGTTCTTCTCTGCCTCTTTTACTTACAAATAAGAATATTGGACAACGGAATCACTGAATTTTGTTAACATTCTAGCTATTGGTAAAAAAAAATGCTGTCAACACAACTTTAACTTACAATGTTTGATGATCACGTGAAGGAAAAATCAAATTATCTAGAAATTTCTGTAATATTTCTGTTTCTAGTTATGGCATTTTCCACCTCCATCCCCTCCTCCTACTCCCCTTCTTCTTTTCCTTCTTCTTCTCTCCTCCTCCTTTAGGATTCAAATAAACATTTATTTGCAAACAATTAAAGAACAACTTGAATCCTCAGAATTTGAACAGCAATTTAGAGATTATGGCGTATTCATATTTGTCCTGTTTCTGTATTCGTTTTCCTTCTTCTTTCTTGTTGTGTCAGCATTTTCATAACTGTACGTTTTATTCCGCTGGTCTTGTTGTGGTATTGCCTTGTACGCCAGCTGATTTCAATATTGAAACAAGAAGAAAGTTCCAGAATATGTCTTTGATTCTTACCGAGATGCAAAGCATCATTTAAAAAAAAGTTCGTCAGCCACCTGCTGTGAACATGTCAACAGCCCGGCCACCATGTTTGAACGAGAGTCAGTGCCAGCCAATCTGAAGTGTTGGTCTGGTTTTCCATAGCCCCATGAGAGAGAGCAGAGCAAACAGTGACGCTGGGCGCTTCTTGTGCAAACGGACCCTTTCCCGCGTACGTGGAAGAGGGGGAGGTTGAGAGAACTCCGGGGAAAAGAGCAAAACGTCAGGATTTTTTGACTGGCAGACAGAATCATGACGTGTAAACAACTGACACTGGCTGTCTGTGCTTGCACAGTCTGAGTCTGGGGCACAGCAAACATCGATTAAATTGGAACGAAAAACATTGGGTTAGGGAGAAGGGGGGTGGGGGATGGGGGAGGCGGAGTCTGAGTCGATTCCAAGGGAAGGAAAGCTTTGAAGGTGGTGGGTTGGGGAGGCGGGGGGGGGGGGGGGGGGGGGGGGGGGGGGGGCGCAAAGGGTAGAGGAGAAGGTGACGAGAATAACCTGTCCAGCCTCTCTCTTTCCTCTTTTTCTCCTGTGGAACATCTGATGGTGTCTTTAAATGATGAACAGACATAAAGGGGAAGCAGAACTTCCAGCCACACGTCCGTAATATAGATTTACGTGTCAGAAAACAAAGATCTTTTTGTATGACCCATAGATTGAGATTGAATGACGATATCTGCGGTTGAAAGACAGGCGTTATCCTACCATAACCCCCACCTCCACCCCCCATTACGTGGTTATTGTAATTTTGTCGAAATCAGTGAACACTGATAATAAAGGCTCAAGCAGCCTTCATAGAGAACCCCCCCAAAAACAAACAAACAAACAAAAAAAAAAAACACCAAAGCCAAACAAACAAACAAACAAACAAAACAAAACAAAACAAAAATCGTCTGCAGGATCGAAAAACTGTTCTGCTTTCAAATACGATTATTAGTTTAGACTCCCACGAGTTGAGTTTCAGTTCTCTCTCTCTCTCTCTCTCTCTCTCTCTGTGTACGTTAAAAAGCGTCATGCATGTTACGTCATTTTTTTTTTACGTCACGCTGATGATGCTCCTCTTGAACATGTAGGCGACCTGTGTTGGTAAGTAACTGTGTGATAAAAATGAGCAAGTGTGTGTGTGTGTGTGTGTGTTCATGGAAATTTCAATGTTGGTCTTTACGAAGCAAATGTGAGCTTTACCGCAATCAAACTAGGCAGAATGATAGATATTGTTAAGGATTTTAATCGTAAAGGCCGCTTTTCACGTTGTCAGGAATAACATTAAATTAATACCACCAAACTGCCTTCGTCTTAGAAACAAAGAGCACTTACAACTGTTGTTTTATAGACTGATGTGTAAAATTGACTGACGTGTTAAATCAGTTGTCAGGAATAACATTAATACCACAAAACTGCCTTCGTCTTCGAAACAAAAATCACTTACAACTGTTGTTTTATAGGCTGATGTGTTAAATTTACTGACGTGTTAAATTGATGTTACCTGCAAATACCGTAAAATATATATATTAAGTTGCATTGTGTCAAGATAAAACCATTTTCATGCCATTTCAAGCAGAGGTGGAGATATAAACAAATGTGAGTAAATATAGAACTAAAACGAAATGTACGTAAAAAAGCGTCATGCATGTTACGTCATTTTTTTTACGTCACGCTGATGATGCTCCTCTTGAACATGTAGGCGACCTGTGTTGGTAAGTAACTGTGTGATAAAAATGAGCAAGTGGGGTAAATTGTTCATCTACAGCGGATAAATTGGTCATCTACGGTGGATAAATCGTTCACCCACAGTGGATAAATTGTTCATCTATAGTGGATACATTGTTCATCCACAGTGGATAAATCGTTCATCTACAGTGCATAAATTGTTCATCTACAGTGGATAAATCGTTCACCCACAGTGGATAAATTGTTCATCTACAGTGGATAAATTGTTCATCCACAGTGGATAAATTGTTCATCTACAGTGGATAAATCGTTCATCTACAGTGGATAAATTGTTCATCCACAGTGGATAAATTGTTCATCTACAGTTGATAAATCGTTCGTCTACAGTGGCGCGTAAAGTGATTAACACGTAGTTGGTAGGTGGCAGACAGAGCAGCAGTAATCGAGGTCAGAACACTCCAGACTGCTTACTGTTCGGGCAGAGAGAGAGAGAGAGAGAGAGAGAGAGAGAGTGAGAGAGAGAGACAGAGAGAGAGAGACAGAGATTGAGAGAGAGAGACAGAGATTGAGAGAGAGAGAGAGATTGAGAGAGAGACA
>CM065738.1:38006067-38011067 GCA_033310375.1 Conus canariensis | reverse complement strand
CATGCTTGCGAGCATGCGTCCGCGCAGCTAAAACATCGTAAATCATCAAATTAAATGGCGAAGAACCACGCACTGTTTATACATTCCGAGGACGCGCAAACGTAAAAGAATCACAGCTTACGGACAACAACATCTGCTCCAGCTCTTAAAACTGGCCCGCGCGCAGCAGTTATGCAACTGTGGGGAAATGCCTGTGAAACGACTGCACCTTGTAATCTTCCCTCGGAGACAAGACAGGACCATTCAGAATCTTCCACACAAGATGCGGATTCTCCCAAATGGCGAGTGTCTTGCGTGAGGGGCGCCCCCGCTGTTTGTACTGGCGGTTGGCCAGGGGGGCCAAAGGAGATTAAAGGTCTGTTTGGTAATGTCCAGTCCTTGGGCGCTCTCTGGTGTCCAGGGTTCGTGGTTTGTGAGATCAGGGATTATTTTTGTCCCATGCAGATGCGACAAACTGGATTATGGTGGCGGTTACATTCGGTTCCGTGAGGAGGTTGGATTGTGTCTGAGAGCTGCGCGTGTTTCATGTCTGAGAGCTGTGCATGTTTCAGGTTATCTCCCCTTTCCCCGGAGGAAAGGGGAATCTTGAACGGTGGAATGGTGGTTCACAAACTCTGCATTATGTCTGACGTACTTAGTGTGCCACTGAGTCGTCAATGGTGGGTTGGAAACAGCGCATCCTTCCTGATTGTAATGGTGGTTCAGAAATACTGTAATCTTTCTGATGTTAATAGTGATTTGGACATCTTGCATTCCGTGAGGTATTGGTAATGGTTCGGAAATGCTGTGATATGATTTCTAATTGTTAATGGTGCAAACGGAAATGCTGCATCCTTTGTGAATTTTAGTGGTGGTTTAGAAATGTTAAGCTTTTTGATGTTAATGGTGGTTCAGGAATATCCTAATACTAATGGTGGTTGAAAACACAGGATCTTTTTATGTTGATTGTGGTTCAGAAATGTGGCTTTCTTTCTGAAGATAATGGGGGTTAAAAAGATGATGTATTATTTATGACCGTTAACAGTGGCTTGGAAATATGGCTACCTTTCTGATGTTGCTAGTGGTTAAGAGCTGATGAATTCTTTCTGATTCAGTAATATTCTTTCTGATGTTACTAGTGGTTCAGAAATGCCGCATCATTTCTGACGTTAATGGAGTTTCAGATGCGTTTTACCCTTTCTGTTTATGATGTTGGTTCAGAAATGCTGTGTCCTTCCTCGGTTTTAAATGTGGTTCAGAAATGCTGCATCTTTTTTATGTTCTTGGTGATAAAAAAAAAAAATCACATTTTTATCTTCATCAGTAGGGACTAAAACAATACGGCATCATTTCTGATGTTCATGGTGGTCCAGAAATGCGACTTCCTTTCTGGATTTAATGGTAGTTCAAAACTGCTGTGCCATTCATGACTGTCAACAATTTGTTTAGAAATGCGCCTTCCTTTCTGGTGGTGGTTCCGGTTGCTGTCTTCTTTCTGATTTTCACATGAGTTTCAGAAATTCAATATCCTTTCTAATGCCAGTGGTGATAGATACTGCATCTTTTTCAACAATCTTTCACAATAACTTGTGTGTCATCATCGAAATGTTACAGGTCAGTTTTATTTGTTCCTTTCTTTTTCCCTCAGGGAAAAAGAGTCTTTTATTGATGACTGGAGTGGCCAGACGTGCATGAACATATCTTTCTTTGTGAGAGACAACTTATTTCGATTGTTGTTTCTAAACGTACAAATTGCATCATACATCGTCTACTTTGCATGTACAGCCGATCTGTTTCCCTAGCTGACGGGTGTAATCCCACCCTCCCCCTAACTACGCTTATCATCAAAAGACCATCTGCTGCAGACATGTGTTTTCATTAGATACCATACTTTGCCATGTCATACGTGGGCTCTGTTTTGATTGTGGGATGAAAGGTTGATTGCAGATGGTTTATGATTGCTCAAAGAGATGTTTGCCGGCCTGGTGGGTGTGAAAATAATGCAACAAACTCTGTCTGTCTGTCTGTCTGTGTTTCTTTCGACGGTCTCTCTCTCTCTCTCTCTCTCTCTCTCTCTCTCTCTCTCTCTCTCCCCACACTACACACACCACACACACACACACACACCACACACACACACACACACACACACATACACACACACTTTAAGGAAATAGAATTCACGCACACGGACGCACGTACGCGCGCGCGCACACACATACACACATGCACGTATGCACGCACGCGCGCGCGCGCGCGCGCACACACACACACACACACACACACACACGCACACACACACACCACACACAACACATTCGCACACACGGACGCACGTATGCGCACGCGCGCGCGCACACGCACACACCACACACACCACACACACACACACACACACACACACCACGCACGCACAGACATCACACACACACACACACACACACACACACACACACACACACCACAACACTTTAAGGAAATAGAATACGTGCTGACACCAGGAAAATCTAATTATAGTTAAGTACGGAAAAAAGCGGGTTTAAGTGATTGCCTTGAATCATGACAGTGACTGGGCATCGTGGACAAGAAAAAAAGGGAGGTTATTCCAGATGGTGGGCCAATAAAAAGATAAGGCACGCTGACTCCAGAGTTATCGGCGCCTGTTAGGAAGGCGGGAGGTGCAATAATCACTACGGGAAGGACGGGATGGAGAGGGAGTGTAAATCCGACGATGCTCATGAAAAGAGACGCAGAGCCAAACATGATGTTCAAGCGGACAGAGTGAATCTTGTTCTCCACCCTAAGAAACACACACAAATCATGCAGTTCAGCTGGTAGGACAGAATTGTGGTCTGGCATTAGCGCCCTGAGAACGAGGCGTTCTGTCCAGTGCACTACCTTCTAAATTTTGTCGGTGTCTTTTTTCAGGACAGCAGAAAACAAGGACAAGCAGTAGTCAGTTTAGCAGATTAAAAAGGGACGCAACCAAAGACTGCTTCATTGGTCAGAAACTTCATGATAGAGGCTATGCTTCTGATCTCAAGATCAGTGTCCTAGCAGATCTTTGACCTCTGGTCTTTTGTGGAAAACTTGACTGTACACAGAGAGTCCCAGGGAAGTGGAAAACAGGAATGGCAGTACGTTTTCAAGAGGTAATGAGAGAGATGGAAAGGGTTTTGAGAAGGGTATACCACTTTCGTTGATTTAGCTGTAAATTATTATTGATGAATGTCAAAAGTGTTCACTTAACTACAACAGGACTACAAAGCGGAAACAACACATGAGCATAGTTTGAACAGCGCCCCTGTAGACTCATCACTGTCAGCAGACATGTGATGCTCAGTACAGTGGAGAGAACTTCACTCAGAGGATGTGTCTGCAGAATTAACATGATTAGCCCTGGGGCACCCTATACGCGGGAGGAGAGAGCTTGTCTGGTGTATGAGGGGAGGAGGAGGGGAGGAGAGGGGGAGGGGAAGGCGCCTGGGCTGATGGTTGACCAGGGGGCAAAGTGGATCAAAGGCCTGCCTATTGATGTCCAGACCATGGCCGGTTTTGTGCGTCATCGCCAGAGGGGTTATGATGGCAGGGTGGCTGTTCTCGTATTTCGCTACCACTCTGATGATGCAGACTGGACTTGTGGGAACTATTCACTGTTTTCCATACGGAGGTTGCGAAACATGTGTGGCGTCTCTGTTTTAGCTGTCCTGTGGGTTGTTCTTTTTCTGTTGGGAAGGGTAATCTTCTAGGCAATGATGGTGGTTCGGAAATCCTGCATGTGTTCAGGGTTAGAACTAAAGTCCCACTGTGAGATTAAGAGGTACCAGCGTTCTCCTTGTCTTTCTACTTTTCTCCGTCCTCCATCTCCCTCGCACCTCCTACTTCTCTTTTTTTATCTTTCCCCTTACACGGGTGAAAGAAAAACGACAACGTATGTAGCAAATACACAGTGAACAAGTCGTTCAGTCAGTGGACATTTCTGTTTTGCTGTTCAGTCAGTGGACATTTCTGTTTTGCTGTACTTTTGGGAGGAGAAGACCTGTATGTAATGGCAACAAACTTTCGGTCTTTATCGACAACATTGATTTATTTGACTCCAACATACAGTATACCGAAATGAATTGAAACCAGCAGAATCACCGGCCGCCGTGGCGAAGTGGTTAGCGTCGCGGACTCCCGGCTGGGAGGTCGTGGGTTCGAATCCCCTCAGAGTCATGTGGGTTTCTCTGCCCCGACCGACTCCTACCCAGAGTTTCTGAGAGTGTTGCTCAAATTTCCTGACCAACATTGCAGGTGCTTGTATCTCTCGGGCCTGGTTGACGCCGGGATATATTATGAAAGGAAGCGTAGAGTACAGCCCTGTCATGTAGTCTCAGACCGAAATGGAAATCCGTAGCATCATCTTAATCATCCTCATTCTCATCGATCAGCATTAAAGAAAATGTCTCAAATTCTGTGGCCCTTCATGCCCTGCTCTCATGGTGACCTCATTTTCGATGTCCTCTCCACGTCTGTGGCCTTGGTTTGGTTCCGTCGGGGTCACCGGTATCGGCAAGTCCATGGGGGCTGTCGTTGGACGGACGTGGTGGCGCCCTCCGGAGGGAGAGCTCACTCACTTCGGCTCCGCGACTAAGCAATTATTGTCGTCAGTAGGGGGCTTAGTAGGTGGTGTCCTGCGTATGTTAGATCAGAACAGGCGCCACTGAACACCACCGAAGTGACTCGGCAGCAGTGCAGTGTCTTCTCCAGTGGGTTGCCTCTTGACCACTTGACATTGACTGCTCCCTGTGGATTGTCGGTGCCGGGGCTGCGGCGGGGCTGACCGGGCTGTGGCTGTGGACGGGGTGTCGGAATGAGCGGCGTGTGTGCACTGCCTCTGAGGTGGCGCAGAGGTTGGGACAGACAGAAAAAAAAAAGAAAAAAAAGCAGAATCAGAGAGCAGATTGTTGAAAGCTTCGCTGTTCAGCCTTCACACCCCCCACCCCCTCCCTCCTATTCCTCCCCCCTCCCTTTTCTCCATG
>CM065738.1:37984492-37986992 GCA_033310375.1 Conus canariensis | reverse complement strand
CATACGCAGGACACCACATACTAAGCCCCCTACTGACGACAGTAATTGCTTAGTCGCGGAGCCGGTGTGAGTGAGCTCCTCCCCCGGAGGGCGCCACCACGTCCGTCCAACGACAGCCCCCAGGGACCCGATACCGGTGACCCCGACGGAACCAAACCAAGGCCACAGAGTGGAGAGGACATCGAAATTGAGGTCACCATGAGAGCAGGGCATGAATGGCCACAGAATTTGAGACATTTTTTTATGCTGATCGATGAGAATGAGGATGATTAAGATGATGCTACGGATTTCCATTTCGGTCTGAGACTACATGACAGGGCTGTACTCTACGCTTCCTTTCATAATATATCCCGGCGTCAACCAGGCCCGAGAGATACAGGCACCTGCAGTGTTGGTCAAGAAATTTGAGCAGCACTCTCAGAAACGCATCCATTAAGTGGATGAAACTCGACTGTGTGGTCCCAGTCTTCCCAACTGAGTCCGCAGCAAACTCAACTCTGGGTAGGAGCCGGTCGGGGCAGAAAAACCCACATGACTTCTGATGGGATTCGAACCCACGACCTCCCAGCCGGGAGTCCGCGACGCTAACCACTTCGCCACGGCTATCTTTCGATCTTGGCTCTTACACATCTCTCTCTCTCTTTTACCCTTTGTTAACCTTTCTCCGTATTTCTCTTCGTGTAAAGTTCCTGTCTGTTCTTTTTCATCAGCACTATATCTGTGACACTCATTTTTACTTCTCTTCCCTTCACCAAATCCCACTTCACAACACACAGCCACATCTATGTTTGTCCTATCACAATCCCAGCACCGGCAGTCCAAGGGAAGCAACTGATATCTGGTTGCTGTAAGGCAACCTCCCAGAGGAGACGCTGCACGTCTGCTGCATCCTGTCGGTTTGGGGTCTGCAGTGCCTGTTCGGACCATTCAGCCTGTGCTGGACGCCATCCTTCCAAAACAAGCGCGCCGCTGTCCATTTATAAAGAGACAGATTCCCTCACTGAACAAAGAATAGTGCGATGGCCTATGGATCTCAATACCAGTCACTGAGCTAAGGATAGTGCGATGATCTACGGTTCTCAATACTGGTCATTGATCTAAGGATAATGCAATGACCTATGGTTTTCAATACTAGTCGTTGATCTAAAGATAGTGCAATGGTCTATGGTTCTGAATACCAGTCATTGATCTAAGGATCGTGCAATGGTCTATGGTTCTCAATAGGATAGTGCAATGCTCTATGCTCTCTAATACTATCATCCTTATCTTGGATTGGCTCACTGGATAACATTATGACAAGTGTCACCATCTACCTTGTACACCCCCCTCCCCTTTTAAATTTTTTTTTTTTTTACATCAGGTGACATTTTACTTCAGTTGTTCGCAGGGTTGCAGTTTCAGGGGGTGTAGAAGGACACGAGTTGGTAAGAGGGGAGGAAGAGCAAGGAGGCTGGGGAAAGAAGGGTAGGAAGGGAGGCGCTCATTTGAGCGTGTGTTGGAAACACAAACCTCATCGCCTGCCTGGCTCCTGGCAGACTGTGGTCTGCAGATGTCCGGAGGGAGAGAGGGAGGTCGGGGTGCCACGAGCAGTTCTAAGAATGATACATGGACGTTGGCTTTCAAAGCCATCTCTTGGGACTCGTTGTGCACGTGCTGTCCCTATTATCGTGAATTTTTCAATGATAAGAACGTTAAAACAACATCGTTGTTCTCTCCTGTCGTTCCCCCCCCCTCTCTCTCTCTCTCTCTCTCTCTCTCTGTGGTGTGTGTGTGTGTGTGTGTGTGTGTGTGTGTGTGTGTGTGCGTGCGTGCGTGCGTGCGTGCGTGAGTGAGTGAGTGTGTGCGTGCGTGCGTGCGTGCGTACGTGCGAGCGAGCTTGCGTGCGTGCGTGCGTGCGTGCGTGTTGTGTGTGTGTGTGTGTGTGTGTGTGTGTGTGTGTGGTGTGTGTGTGTGTGTGTGTGTGTGTGCGTGCGTGCGTGCGTGCTTGCGAGGCATTTTAGCAAATGTACCGGGATATCCAATTTGCTCAGCTCTAGAAATGTCTTCGCGATCGGTACTAAGCTCTCGGTCTGCCCACCTTTCGGACACAGCAGCGCCTGGAGAGCGTTTGTTATATCCTCAGTGGTCAGAATGGACAGCACGGGTTTTCCTTGGCACAGAGAGCACGAGACAACGTCGGTCTACCAAAGATAGTGCAGTCGTCCACGCTGCGTTTCAGCACGCTCGCCCCTCTTTGGGATTGCCTCCCCTGATAAAACCATGACGGTGTTGCCCACACCAAAAATGAATGCGCCAAGGCCTTGCTTAAGGGGTGAAGTATTTATAGACTGGTGCAATTAGATTGTTTTGAGAACCTTTTTTTTTTTTTAATTGTGTCTGAAAGTTGATTCTGCTTGTTTTCTTTCATATGGCCATCAAGATACAAGCCAGGTGGTTCCAGATATACAGATTGAAATCAGACTAATGGGACTGTTCGGGGACTACCACCTGGCACAAAGAT
>CM065738.1:37974492-37979492 GCA_033310375.1 Conus canariensis | reverse complement strand
GTGTGTGTGTGTGTGTGTGTGTGTGTGTGTGTGTGTGTGTACGTGCGTGCGCGTGTATGTCAAACTGTTCTTGTTTTGTCATGTTGATAACCACTCACGTCATATTCTTCAGTCACATCGAAACATTTGTAGAGTTTAGGACCGTCGACATAGATGAACATGCTATGCATGAACCCACCCGTGCAGATAGGAAGAGGGTCAAAGAGAGACTGTAACACAAAGAAACAAACCGTTTATTTGCTCAGGGCGTGAGTCTGATGGATAGGATTCTGCTCCCCCCCCCTCCTCCCCTCCCCTTCCCCCATCCACTCACTCCCCATCCCACCCCATCGTCCAAGGACGAAATGAAAAAGACGTTGAAGAGAAGATCTTAAAGAACAAGATTTGTCTACCTTTGGTCCCTGCTTTGTGTCATAGAGGTGAACACCGTTGAACTCAGACAACACACAGGAAACAAAGGAAGACACACAGTGATGATCGAGGCATGACACGCTTTCCCAGCCAGATAATTTTCGCAAAAAGATAAGACAATACAAAACAAAAAGCAGCATTTTGACTATCTTTTCGAACGACAAGGTATCAAGTGAATAACAAAACCAAAACCAAAATAAAACAAAAAAGATAAACAGCCCCCCCCCCCCTCCCCTCCCGCCCCCCCCCCCCCTCCCCCCCTGCTGAAAATTAGGCTGTAGTTGTTTTCCGTAACGTTTCATATTTGGAATATTTCTTGACGAAATGAAATTTATCTCTGTTGACATTCATGTCACAGATTATATTATGTAGACTGTCGTCTTTTGAAAGGATCGTTGACCTCGTGCTTGTTTCTATAAAATGTCGCTGAAGTGGAGGAGGAGGAGGAGGTGGAGGAGGAGGAGGAGGAGGAAGATTAAGACAAAATCTTCCGAAAAACATTGAGGGGTTTTCTTGATAGTCCTTTGTGAAACCCCGGTGACGTAGAAAGATGGTGGAAAAACCAACAGCTGTCGACTGCTGGGAATGAGGTTGCAGGTCCACACACTGTGGAGTGCCGCGTGCTATGCTGTTCAATACTCAGGGCTATCCCTGTCTCCAGCGCTGTGCTTTTCTCTCCGTGAGTTGTCGCCGTTGGTGATTTGAATGAAAAGTTGCCTTTGGGTACTGGCCCTTTTCCATCTCCTCCTTGCCCGTAATCTCTCTGTCTCTGTCTCTGTTTCGCGGTCGGTCGGTCGGTCGGTCGGTCTCTCTCTCCTCTCTCTTTCTCTCTCTCTCTCTCTCTCTCTCTCTCTCTCTCTCTCTCTCTCCTCTCTCTATCTTCTAAGCCTTTTCATCGGCATTGTATCATCGACGCTTAATCCGATTCCCAGCCACACCCATGTGAATCCTATCGCAGCCCCATCATCGGCAGCGCACCTGGAGCAATGAGCATTAGATTACCGCGAGGCAACCCACCAGAGGAGACACTGCGCGTCTGCTGCTGAGTTATTTCGGTGGGTGACCAGTGGTGCCGGTTCATTTCTGCCCACCATAGGCAGGACACTAACCAAAATAAGCTCGCCACTTCCCCTTTCTTCTCCACACCCTACGCCCACCCCTCTGGCCCTTACGGAGGAAAAATTGTCGCTGAACCGAAGCGCCAGCTCTGCGAGAGCATTAGTCACGCGCTTATCAGACACCCTGAATTAACCGCCACAGCTTCAGATACAGAAAGACCAGGGTTACGCCTCTTAAACCATGGATGGCGCGGTAGTCTACGCTTCTCTGCACCAGCACCACGGTTTGGGACTGGTGGCTACCTCGATAAGACGGTGAGACAAGCACTTCATTCTTTCTCTGCCCTTCTTATTTCTGTTACGTTATTATTTCGTCTATTTATGTCATGATATTGCAATTTAGGAGAGTGGCGACCGGAGTGTTTTGTGGTAGGGGAGAATAGGGGTTGAAACCCTGGGTGGTGAAGGGGATGGATGGGGGGGGGGGGGTGTTATTTTTGGACTGTATGATTATGGACACAAACGTCTCATTGCTTGTCTGTCTTCTGACGGAATGCGGGTCTGCAGAAGTCCGTGGAGAACCAGGAGGTCAGGGTGTTATGGGCAGAGCTCAGAATGATGTATTGGGTGGCTGGGTTTAAAGCCGTCTCCTGGGTCTCATCATGCACGTGCCGTTCGTGTTACTTTGAATTATTCAGTGACAACAGTGCTAAAACTGCGTCGCTTCTCTCTCTCTCTCTCTCTCTCTCTCTTCTCTCTCTCTCTCTCTCTCGTTGGTTTAGATACTCAGACATTAGCATTGGACTATCAAGGTCCGTGAACATCGTCGCGACTGGTACTAAGCACTGGGTCCATTCACTTTGGGCAACATCAGCAGCTTTAGGGAACGTCTGCTAAACGCTTACCAGTCTGCATGGACTAAATGCGATTTTATTGACACAGGATGTGTGAGATGACGTCATTTTACCGAAAATAGCGCCGTGGTCTATGCGACTTCTCAACAGTGTCACCAACACACGCACACACACACGCACGCACACACACACACAAATGTGTTGCACACATGCACGCACAAATCCAAACATGCGCGCGCGCACGCGCACGCACGCACACACACACACACACACACACACACACACACACACACACACACACACACACACACACATGTGCTACTACCGCCACCACCACCACCATCATTACCACCACTACCACCACACAGGCATTCACACACACACACACACACACACACACACACACACACACACACACACACACACACACACACACTCGCGCGCGCGCGCGCCCACCACCTCTACACCACTTTTTCTAGTTTGTTTGGTTTGTGTTACTGATAACAAATTCATCTGGTGATTCAAGAACAGAAATGATATTTACAAACAGTCTAAAGTCATCAGTTCAGATGAACAGACCATATTGAAACCGTCAGCAAAGACGGGCTGATGATGAAGACAGGACGTAACACTAACGATATGGCACTAGCTGAAGGCGTGAGTCTGACAGCATATGTTCCCCTGTGTCCCATCCAAAAAGAGGGTCATACTGATAAGGAAATCATCAAGAACAAGAACACGGCTTAATCGCCGCTGACACCGGCTTGGATCATCGAGGTGAGTCTGTGGCAACAGACGTAAAATAAGAAATAAATATTTCAAGTAAACAAACCCGTGATAGAATAGACGTCGGTGATCTGGGCACGTTTTGTTTGATGGATGAATGGAAACTAAATGAGTGGCAGTTGAAATGTCTTTTTAGATGATAACATATTACAAGAATGAAAAACCCGATTCCTAATTTTTTTTTTTTTTTTTTCGGATGGGGATGTGGTGGTGGGGTGAGTATGGGTGATGAAATCAGACAGTGGTTTCATTTGTGAAACAGCATGTATGGGACTTTCAGTTCCGAACTGTTCTGAACCTTCTCCAACATTCATGCTTACCAATAGTACATAGGCTGTCTCATCTCTTGGACAGAGTGTGTTGAGCCAGGATGATTTCCTTGTCTGTCCCATGTGGACGAAGAGGGGGATGACGATCAGAAGCACAAAACCCGGTGAAGAACGTTGAGGGGTGTTCATGCCAACCCTCTGTGGATCCCTAATGACGTAGAAAGACGGTGTAGTACTCCACAGGTGCAGATTGCTGAGAACGAAGATGCAGCCATACTAGCTGTCACCGCCACGAAGGACCGTTTAAACATAGCCTCCCTTTTCTCCTTTCCATTGTGATGTCCCGAAGGAGGGGGATTGTTCCGAAATGAATGGTATAACAGCAGTGTGTGCTAGCATCGTTCTCCTGTGTTGTCGCCCTGTTTGTCTCTGCTCTGATTAAAAGCTTCTCTTTGGATCTTGTCTCAATGGGGGGAGAACAAGAGACACTCTCTTGTTCTCAGCCCCCCTCCCCTCCCCTCCCCATCTCTCTCTCTCTCTCTCTCTCTCTCTCTCTCTCTCTCTCTCTCTCTCTCTCGCATCGCTATGGTCAGTATTTCATTACTTACCTGACCCTCTCGCCTCCTCCACCACTCTCTGTTTCTCTGTCTCTGCTTCTATCTCTGTCTGTCTGTCTGTCTGTCTGTCTGTCTGTCTGTCTCTCTGTCTGTCTGTCTGTCTGTCTGTCTGTCTGTCTGTCTATCTGTCTGTCTGTCTATTTGTCTGTCTGTCTCTCCCCATCGCTATGGTCATTGATTCATTACTTTCTCTATCTGTCTGTCTCTCTTTTTCATTCTTCTTTATTTTGTGTTGTGTCATCTTCCGTGTATTCTCATTGGCATTACATCCACACTATACGTTCCGAACCCCCCTGCCCCCTCTCCTCCAGTCTTCTCAAACTTCAAACACAACCACACCAAGTGCATTTCGTTGCAGCCCCAGCGCTGGAAGTCCACATGGAGCACCTGACATCCAGCTGCCTGCAGGCGACCCACCGGAGTAGGCGCTACGTTTGTGCTGAGATATATCTGTGTGTGACCAGTGGTGCTGTTCTAGTCCACGCAGCAATGTGCAGTACATCAACTGTAAAAAGTTCCCCACTTTCACTCTTTAGTCCATGCAGCAATGTGCAGTACATCAACTTTAAAAAGTTCATCACTTTCACTGTTTAGTCCATGCAGCAATGTGCAGTACATCACCTTTAAAAAGTTCATCACTTTCACTGTTTAGTCCATGCAGCAATGTGCAGTACATCACCTTTAAAAAGTTCATCACTTTCACTGTCTAGTCCATGCAGCAATGTGCAGTACATCAACTTTAAAAAGTTCATCACTCTCACTGTCTAGTCCATGCAGCAATGTGCAGTACATCAACTTTAAAAAGTTCATCACTTTCACTGTTTAGTCCATGCAGCAATGTGCAGTACATCAACTTTAAAAAGTTCATCACTCTCACTGTCTAGTCCATGCAGCAATGTGCAGTACATCAACTTTAAAAAGTTCATCACTTTCACTGTTTAGTCCATGCAGCAATGTGCAGTACATCAACCTAAAAAGTCCATCACTTTCACTTTTCCCTTTCAT